>WEKY01063539.1:231546-373330 GCA_013390045.1 Picathartes gymnocephalus
GGGCTGGGGAGCGGGGGTTCCGCCGGGCCCCGCGCTCCGGGCCGCTGCTGCGGGGCGCTCGGGCTGCGCTGCCCGGCGGCACCGGGCGGACCTGTCGGGGTTGCCGCGGGCGGTCCCCGGGCATCGGCAGCGCCGCGGGGAAATGGTGGATTTTCAAGGATTTGGTTAAAATGGTAAAAATCGGTTTACGGGAAATGTGCCGTGCCCCGGGCTTTTACTAAACTTGGCCAGGCAGAGCCGGCGAGGATCGGCGGGTCGGGCTGAGCTCATGGGGCTCTTTCAGCCTGCAGGAGACGTTGGCTCTTCTTGAGACGGGAATTGTGCTCCGGCCTGATTGAGGGAATTTTTGGTATTAAGTGCAACTTGGGAGTCCATCAAAATAGACTTTCCTTTATGGAGCTCGCTCCGAGTTCTCATTTGCCATTCTTAGCCCAGACAGCCACATGTAAAAACAAGCACAGGAGTTGGAAGAACTTTTTTTCAAGAGGAAAAGGTTGTTACGAGGAGTTGCCATGACTGAATTTTATTGATTAATTCTAATTAATTTGGATTTGAAGTGTATGTCCTGTATAAAGAACTGCTTACGGAGGAGATACGGTTTCCTACTTCCTTTTTCAGATTAAAGAGAGGTGCTAGAATTAAACTTTTAATTGCTCTAAACCAGAACTTACTCATATTTGCACATTGGCAAGGAAATTCCTGCTGTTCTAAGTGTGGAGTTTCATGACTTCGTGGGCTACAACTTTAGTGTTTCTTCCCTACAACCAAGTTTAGTTTTCTAAGACTCTCCTTCATTTAGTCTGTATGTATAATTAGCTTTTATACTTTAAATTCAAAAAGCGTTGCAAATGTTACCCTACAGCTACTTTAATGTCTCTTTACTCTGCTTTGATTTGGTAAATACAACAAATTCGTGCAAATCCATCACTAGATTTCTCTGCTACAAAGAGAGGAATAGTGCAATCTGCTCTGTTTAGAGCAGCAAAGTGGTTCATAAACTTAAAATTATTTAGAAGTAGGAAGTTGGATTTCCATTAAAGTGTTTTCCAATGGCAATTGGACCTGCGTTTGTAAACATGTGAGTGCAGAATGGAAAAATACAATTTCATGGACCCCTCCACCATATCATTGTGTGTATCATGGCACAGCTGCAAGCAGATCCCTTTGTAATGGGAAAAACCTAAATTCATTCAGCAACTGTGACCAGATAATCTGATTATAATGGGCTGTATATCAGGCTCTGATTGTCTTTAATCTGATGTTTCATAACCCACCTGAAGGACACGTGAGGTGGTTGCTGTCAGAGTTTGCAGGAACTTCAGGGATTTAGCCGAGGCTCACCTGGAGCAGTTCCAAGCCCTGCACAGCCGGGACAATTCCTGAGGTTTGTTTCCCTTCAGACACTCCTTGGCAGGCTTGAAAATGGGGATCTGTGTCTGGGGGCCACGCCGTGGCTGTACAGGGGTGAGCGGTGCTGGATTTGGGCTGTGCAGGCCCTGCTCCCTCCGTTTTCCTGCCTGTGTCACTTCCTTCCCTTGGCTCACACGCACCCAGTGACACCCGCGGGGACGGAGCAGGGCTGGGCCTGCAGGTTAGCATCGGCTCAAATCCCGAATCCCGGTCTTTCCCTTTTATTTGTGGATGAGAAGAGGGACCCTGAATATATCCTACAAGGATAAGCCTCGTAGAGCTCTCTGATTTTTCCTCTCACTCTACAAACCAGGTCATTTGTGATTTCCTAAAGCCTGCGTGCCGCACTGTTTTGGTACCACTAAAGCTGCCCACAGCAAAGGTCTCAAAATGAAACGCTTTGCAAGACTTTTTTGAGGCCTTAAACATAAACACAATTTGTCTAAAATTTCCTCATTGTCCCTGGATCTGCCAATCACTTGCCCAAAGCAGCTTTGCTGTTGTGGTGGTACATAACAAATCCACAGATTTATTCACTTCTTTCTCTTTTAAACCAATATGGCATCATGTCTCCCATTATGGCACCATATAAAATATGATCCTGGCTTAGGGGGGTTCACAGACTTCCTGTTTTTATCCGTGTGCAGATACTTTTGCTGTTCTCACTTTGTGATTTTCTTATTTTCCAAAACTGTTTCCATTTCTGACTTGTTCAGACCTGTGTAACAAACCACAGATTAGTTGAAGTAAATGCTTTGTGGAGAGGAATAACTTTCTCTGTGAGCAGCAGTTCGCTTTTATCGAAGTTATAAAAATCCTTGAGTGTAGTTTTTAAAACATGAAAAGCATTTCCTGGACAACATCTTTCCCACACAAAGCAGAACTGTGTTTCCCAGACCTACTGGAGACCAGGCAAAACAGGGTCTCTCAGTGCTCCAAAAATTGCTTCGTTTTCATTTGTAGCAGTTTCTGCATTGTGCGATTAATGTAATGCTGCTCCACGTGCTTCTCCAAGTCAGGAATGGAAATCCTCTGTTTGGATGGAAATAAAGAAGTATTCATACTTCTCAGCATTAAATCCATCACAGTGCTGTCCTAACCAGAGACAGTTTTTCCCTACACAAGCTCAGATCAATATTTGACTTTATTTTATATTTTTAAGAGATATTCTGTCATGTCCTGCTTCATCAACACAGGGATGAATTACAGGATGTATGGTTTAGTAGTAGGGACCCAATAGCTCAGTGCTAGACTACTAAAAAATGTATAATAAGATTCAAACTCACCTGAAGTTGTTCCATCCCCTTTGTTAGAACATTAACTGTTCCAGTTTTATGAAGATAAATAGTATTTCAGTGTTAGAATGACCGGAGTGAGTGAGATACAGACCGCACTGGGGTTTATAGAATATCCTGAGTTGGAAGGGACCCACAGGGGTCATGGAGTCCAACTCCTGGTCCTGCTCAGGACACCCCAGCAATCCCACCCTGTGCCTGAGTGTTGAGCTCTAGCTCTAGCTGAGTTTGCCAGATGCTGCCCTTCAGAGTTTGTGTTGTAAATTCACAAGTTGCCTCGGCTAATAAATAAATGCTCTCCATAGCCGAGCTGCAGTCTGTAGTAAGGAACTCGTAGTTGGCTGGATGTGTCCTTTGTGCCACAAGGGAGTGACTGCTGCCTGCACACGGCCTGGAACCTGGGATCAAACACCTGTAGCCACCCACTGCAACCACTGATCTTTGTTTTCCAGCGATGATACTGTTTAGAGGAGAATTCTTATTCCCAGACATATTCTTTGATGGACTTGATTTCTTGTCATGAGCCCTCAGTTATAAACTGCTTTCATAGCTGGTTTGCTTCTTGCCCAAAGGAACTCTGCCAAGACAAGTTCTTCTTCATCCTCCTGGTATCTGGCCAAACCCAAACTGCACTGTAGTGGAAAACTTGTATCCCAGCTCTTCCCTGAGTGTTTTGGGTGGTAGGAACCTCAGGGATGTTCCAGGCCATAGGTAGAAGTATTTTGTGCACAGTTTCAGCCTTTGTCTGCCAGGTGACTCCAAGGCTGTGTTTAGAACCATCAAAATAATAGAATACCAGTAAATTGGAGACATTCCAATAAAGGTAAAAAGTTAAATGTTCAACTGTAAAGTTGGAAACATTAAAAAAAAAAAACAAACAAACAACTCTGTCTTTGCCTACCTGGAACTTTAGCTTCATTCACAGCTGTTTATTCACATTTTTGTCCCACAAGGGGTTACTTAGTGCTGAGATAAATCCCAGCAATTATTTCCTTTGGCTGATGTGCTTCTCAGAAAGCAGCCTCTTGCTTTGGTTGTGTTACTTACACCCCTCGCTTCTTTTACATGCAGTTGGAATGTCAAGGAGTGCTCTCCCTTTTCCAGTGCCACAATGTGGTTATTGTCTCATTTGGCTTGTCTTGGACAGCAGAGATTTGGTGGGTTTTGATTTGGATTTTTTTATATTTTCTGCTCTGCATTCCTTTTTTAAGATTTTTTTCTGTAATTAACACCTTCTGCAGATGCATTGAGAGATTTCTTTTCATTCCGTTTCATCATCTAGTCTAGGTTTGATGTTTCTGGATTTTGGTATAACATTCTGAAGTCCACAGTGAATGTACCTCAGATATTGGGTGCTCTCAGGACCGAGTTAGGACTCACCTTCCAGTATCTGAAGAGAGCCTGCAAGAAAGATGGAGAGAGACTTTACAAGGGCCTGCATGGGCAGGACACCGGGAGTGGCTTCCCACTGCCAGAGGGCAGGGATGGATGGGATATTGGAAGAAATTCTTCCCTATGAGGGTGGGCAGGCCCTGGCACAGGGTGCCCAGAGCAGCTGTGGCTGCCCCTGGATCCCTGGCAGTGCCCAAGGCCAGGCTGGACAGGGCTTGGAGCACCCTGGGACAGTGGGAGGTGTCCCTGCTGTGACAGGGGTGGCACTGAATTACGTTTGAGGTCCCTTCCAACCCAAACCATTTTGGGATCCTGTGAAAGCTAAAACAGACATGGGCAGAAACTATTGGTTTTAGCAGAGATAATCCTAGTGTGACTTCTGTTCTGACTGGGACTTCTTCATATATTTCCTCCTTGAAAAGAGGTGTATTTTTCCCCTGTTTTGCTTTTAACTTTTAGCAGGATTCGCTCCCTGTGTGTTTTACAAGCCCTATGTGTCCCACATCTGTCATCTTTAAGCATTGCGAAAATCTGGTTTGTTATTCAGACATTGATTAATTATGAAGCCAGTCTTCTGCATAAAACATAAGCTAACTGCTTTGGAGAGACTCGTGAACAAATGCACGACATGAAATTGCAGAAACAAATAGTCCCACTGAGTCCCTTTTACAGAGAAGTACAGATGTGAGTCAGTCCATCATTTGATGTTCAGCAGCTGTTCCCAGGACAACTCTTCCAAATGCAAGTGATCACCCATCAAACCAATGCCATGAATCAGGGACGAGTGTGTAGCCATGGTGGATTCTTAAAATTAAGTTTCAGATATTTACAAATAAGCTCCAAAAATGCTCGTTTCAATTCAAACTCCTCAGAGTGACATAGTGAGGGAAGAAAGGAGGAACTGTGCATATCAGGCACTGCACACCTGACGCAGCATCGTGTGAGTAGGGCTGTGATAACCTCATCTGGTTCACATCACTTCGAAAAGGCCCAATGATAAAAAAAAAAAAAAAGCTTTACATTCAAAACTAGGGTTCAGGTCCTCCCAAACTCTTTTAGAAATGGCAAATTCTCCTGGGCACATCCAGAGCTGATCAAATCATTGCTTCAAATTCCATGCCTAAGTAATGCCTAATATCAGGAAGAATTTAACTGAGTGTATTATTTGCCAAGGAAACAACACTTTATCCCTAAAATGTTTTTGAGTCTTGATATGTGAGACACTGAGACACCAGCCAGGCAATCCAGAGGGCAGGAGTGTGCCAGGAGCAGAGTGACAGCATGAGGTGCTACCTTGTTAGCTGTGGCACAGTGCCTGGGAGCCAAGTGCCCAGTGCAGTCCCATTTTGGACAAAACTTCACTTGGCAGCTTCCTTTACCTTTTGCAGTATCAAGGAATTTAGGGTCACTATCCTTGCTCAAGTAAAGGATTTATTTCCACAGCTTTTAGACCTTCATGCACCATCCGTCATGGCCCAGCTACTGTGCATTTCTCTCCTTTTACATCTTTGGTTTTTTTCTCTAAACACAAAGTTCTGCTAAATATCACTTCTCAAAACTAACAGGCAATGGGATAGAATGCTTTAAATTGGTTACATCAAGAATCTTCAGAAAGTAATTTTTAGTGGAACATACAAGAAAAAAATCAATGTGTGTTTTTATATTGCTGCAAGGCAAGAAGCCTTGAATTGAACCTGCTGCATTGTTCTTTGCCAGCAGACAGTGTTCTTAGTGCTGCACAACTTGAACCTGTTCAGCAGGTCTTGAAATCTCATAAAATTATTTGATTTTATTCCATCAGCTTGTTCTGAGGGAAGAGAGGAACGTGTTGGGGCAATCAGTGTAAGTGGATTTGTGTTTAGAGATACTCCAAGATGAACGTTCGTCCAGATTTTCATTTCTCTTTCTACTAGCCGTGGTTTGTTCCACTAGCAAGCAAGAATTCAGAGTTAACAGGATATAAAATAGGAAAGAACAGACTTTTACCAGGTTTTCCTTGGCAGAAGCACATCAGTTTGCCCTTCCTAAATGACCTGTGATGATCTATCAAATCTGTCCAGGTTTTACTGTTTGTTGTGAAGCCTTTTGAAAAGAATTAGGGGCTGGGGATATTCATTCTCATCCGTACTCTGGCCAGATCTTTCTATGACACTGGACAAGTGACTTGACATTTATCTGTCAGTTTATTATGTCATGATGTTCAGTTAAGTTTGGGCTTTTTTATGACTAAATGAAATCACAGCGTATTTGCAAGGATCCTAAAAAGGATTGTTGTTCTATGAGCCAGCAGAACACCAGTGCAGAAGTGTCAGAGGTGCAGAAATGTCACGGTTGGTGCTCACCCAGACAACTTACTCCTAAAATTCTTGTGCATGACAGATGAACAAGAGGCCTTGAAGTCCATCATGAAGGACCTGGTGGCACTCCAGATGGGCAGACGTCACCGGCTGCCTGGGTATGACACCATGAAGAATAAAGACACTGCTCACTCCAACAAACAGGTAATGGGCCAGTTAGTGAGTACCTGAACTGGTGACCTGGGGGCAGGAGGGACAGAGCAGGTGGACAGAGGATCTGCTGCCTTGGCTCTGTCCTGTGCTTCCAACAGCCAAAGCATCAAATGGGAATTAGTTCCTTGATCCTGCTCAGGTTTTGGCAAATATGGTAGCTTTTCTATTTTTTATATTTTTATATAAGACTTATGAATATCGTATCAACTGTATATATTGGATATTGTATATGCTATATATTTATATAGTTTAATAAAATATTTAGTATATATTACGGTATATATGTGTATATATATGTATATACATGGATTTGATAATTTGCAACATCTTATATAGTATTCTCCCCACATGTATTTTTGATGGGGTTTAGTCTGCCCAGCTAAAATATTTAGCAAGTGGCTTTCTGATTTCACAGTCATATTTCCATTTTTTAAAGATATTTTATTCTTTTTTAAAGAAAAAACACAATGGCAGCAGTCCCCCCCTCTTGGGCAGCCCTGCAATAACGAACCAGTGTGCCTCTGCAGTGGAAGAAAAAAAAATTCCGGTGAGAAAACTGGCTTCATTTCCATATTAGCAATAATAAATTAGGAGTATGTGTTCGAGTTGTGTGCAGTGACTTTATGGAATTCCTTTAAGCAGGTGGGAGGCAGGGAAAGCTTTCCTTCCCTGACCCTGTGCTGGTGTAGTAGTGTGTGCACATTTATTATAGGGTCAGCACAAGGGGGAAAGGCCTTAAGCTGAAGGAGGGCTGGGTTAGATGGGATATTGGAAGAAATTCCTCCCTGTGAGGGTGGGGAGGCTGCATTGTTCCTTTACTGCTCAATTCAAATGAGTTCTCTAGAATTTGTTTTATTTTGGAGTGATTCTAGACTAAGGTCTTTCTGTTCTCACATCTAAAAAATACCCTTTAAAGTCATGTGTGAATGGCCCACCTGCAGCTGGTGGTTGTTGGCATTGGGCAGGTCATTTTCCCTGGTCCGTGTTGTCCCTCCAGCCCTGCTGCAGGGATCCCCTGTGCTCCCAGGGACTCCTTGGGTCCTCCTGAACTGCATTCTTGACCACTGGGACTGCCAGAAACTTCCTCCAGCTAAAGAGCATTTCCTGGCCACATTTTTTTGAAGTTCCTAGATGTATGATTGCCTATTGTCTGAGGCTTTCACAGATGGCTTAATCTATTCCAATCACATAAATCGTGCAGCAGAAATGATGGCGTCTTATCAGAGCAGATTTTTCTCTTTTATTTTTATCTTTCTGACCTAAATTGGGATTTGAACTTCGATGTCCAGAGTTGAAAGTTCAGCTTGTTGACTCTTCCATGCCACACAGCACCTTCTGAGTTTGCAGTGACTGCACACGTTGCACAGTCAGTGCTTTTAACCATGCAGGTGGAGGTGATGATTCCTTTGATGAAACCTTGGAGCTTTAAAAGGTGACACAGAATCAGCCTGTTTGTAACTCTTGAATTTCAGGGGCTGCATTTTTGCAAAAGCGGAGACGTAGTCCATGTCTTAAGAATAAAGAATAATAAATAGGAATAAAAATTTAAAAATAGGAGTAGGAATAAAAAATGTAGCACATTCCCTCTCTTTTTTGCCTTGCATACTTTGAGCATGCTTAAAGAAAATTAACTTCAGATTAATAAGCAGTTAGGACTGAATTTCAGATTTTTCCCATGCAGTGTTAAAGACAGATTAATTTTCTTTAAAGTTTATTTCAGTGTCCTCTGTTTAAGTGACAGTTTACAAAAATTAGAGCTTCGTTTTTACCCCTTTCCTTCTCTTTCTCCTTCAGCAGTTTCTCCATTCCTCACATGCTGTGTTCATGTATCAGCCATTTGTTTCCACAGTCTGCTTCAGCTTCCATGGAGAAAGTTAAAATATTAAAATCATAATACAGTGTATTTGTGTGCTGTTGTGTGTGCCAGAGTTTGATTGTGAACTCACCTTTTCTTCTTTCTCCTGCAGAATGATGTCAGGATAAAGTTTGAACATAATGGGGAGAGACGGTAAGTTGGCCTTCACTGCTTTGATTCTTTGCTTAGGGGAGTAATTTAGTCATCAGTAATTTAGCTTAAATATTTTGTTGGCATTGGTTTCCTTTTTCCTGAATGGAAATCACACAGAGAAGGCAATAGCAAATAGGTCACACACAACTTGGTTATTTTTAGAGATCAGTGTGTCATAAAATACTGATTTATTTCCGTAATATTTGTTTGTAAGTGATCTGCAGCATTTTTAAAAGCTGTCCACCCTGAAATAAGTTCAGCCTGAAAGTCTGATTTCAGATATGTTCCCATTTTGTTTCATGTAACTGAAGCCAAATGAAGCTGATCAAATCAGTGTCATTCTTTTCTAGTTTCTCGCTTCCTGATGCCCTGTCATTATCACTGCCCTGCTGTGATTGAGCAATAAGATACAACAAGGGAAGATTTTTTTTTTCATTGGTGTAAAAGCTTCTTTGTTATTTCCCCCGATATTTGGTTTTGAGAGACATTCTTTTACAAGAAAAAACAGAAATAACTGAAATAGCAGTTTCAGTTTTTACAGCATTGTTTGCAATGGATAAAATTGCTGAAATATTTCCAAGTAGGTCCCAAAAAGCCTCTTTTTTGCCATTAAATGGAGAGGAACTCCTGAAACATATAATGACTGTTGGCTGTGTGAACACTCAGGAAGGCCCCAGGCTTGTCCGTGGTCTCTGGGTCTGCTCTCACTGAGACAAAAAAGTGATCTTCATGCTGGGTTATAGTGTCCATATTTTGGAAGATATTAACTCGGTTGTAAGCATGAATGTATGTGCCACCTTGTGGGAATCCTTTGATTTCTCCCAGGCCAGACAGTACTTCCAGCATGAAGTAGTTCATGATTTCATGATAAAATGCAAATTTAATATCCATGGTACAGGAGGACAAGTTGTCTGTAGTGATCCTCACAGCCTGTTCTAGCAGAGGTTATTGGCTGAGTTGTTGAAGCTCACCCTTTGTCAGATTTTGGGATTTCTGTTAGGAAAGCAGAAGTGTTCTTTGTTGGAAAAGCAGGCTGTGGAGAGTAATTTCTACTCTTCCTCAAAACTTGAACTGTTTCTTTCATTGAAATCCTACATGATGAATTCTGTCAGTGACTTTTTGTGCTGTGGGAGAAATTTTACGGGTAATCATCACTGGGATCTGCTTCCTCCTTTGTCAGCCAGGTGTGCTCAGCACTCTCCTGTGTCAGGAGCTTTGTGGGGACAGCAACAGAGCCACAGTGGGACACGTCACAATTTCTTGTCACACCATGTCAGGGCAGGGGAGCTGGGCAACAAAATCCTGTCACCACAGGCTTATCATCTTGCCGGTCTGCTGGGTGCATTTCAGGTGGCACAGAGCTCAGGGGGGCAGAAGGGTTTTCGCCTGGTTTTTTTTTCTAAAATGAAAAGGTTGATTGTGTGTCAGTCTGATTATGCAGTTGTGCTCGCCTGAATTCCCTGCTCCCAGCACAGTGTGCAGTTCCAGACAGGGAGCTTGCACCAGAATGTCAGTGTGTGTGCTTGGTTTCACAGGAGCTGCCAGATCTAACCACAAATATTCAAGGTGGTCAGGCAGGAATGGGCTCCTTAAACCCTGCAGTCCAGGATTTTGTGTTAGAGGAGTGCACAGAGTTTTTAAACTAATAGAATTTGTGGCACCTAAGAACAGCTCTGCTTTTGAATGCATTGAGTGTAGAATGGGAGCCTTTATAAGGGACTGAGAGCCACATTGCATTTGTGTGGTGCCAGAGTACTGTGATTTCATGTATGGGTTTCTTAGGAATATATAGAAAATGTTATTGTGGGCTGCTTTTTAACAAAGATAATGATTTCCAAATAGCTGAGTGTTGTAGATCTGGTAACAAGATAACAAGCCAACTAACACAAGGGTTATTTAAAACAAAAGCTGCATCTCGTGAAGGGATACCCAGGGCTGGTGAAGCTGTGTGGATGGATGATTGGGAAGCTAAGCCTTCTCTTCAAAGCACAGGTTCATCACAGAGTCACAGAATCCCAGGATGGTTTGGGTTGGAAAGGACCTCAAGGACCCAGTGCCACCCCTTACCGTGGGCAGGGACACCTTCCACTGTCCCAGGTCACTCCAAGCCCCAACCAACTTGGCCTTGGACACTTGCAGGGATCCAGGGGCACCCACAGCTTCTATCTATTGCCCCTATAGAAAGGCCCTCTCCCTCCCTTTCCCCAAAAACTCGTGTGAGATAATTCAGGGTTTCACTGAGTTGCCTCTTTGGGCGAGAACAGGTCTTAAGTTTCCTTGGTCCACTCAGTAACTTGGAAGTTCAAATAATCCCTTGATCATTTGTAGTGTGCTGATGTAGCAAAAGAAATAGGAAGAAGATAGATATAAAAAACCTGAAAGTTCTTTGGTTGGAACCAATTGTTTTTTTCTAAAAGTTAACTAGCGAAAATTGCATCGGAAAGAACACTGATCTTCCAGTTGAGGACAGAAAGGATAACCAGATATTATAATAGTTCATGTGTGAAGAGGATCTTGGATTGTTTAGCCTGGAGAAGAGGAGGCTCAGGGGAGACTTTGTTGTATCCTGTTATTTCTGCCTCGTGACAGGTTTGTTAATTGGTGTTCACAATCCAGCTCTTTGTGGCAGCATCTCAGCTGTGCCAAAGCAGGTGGTATTTTGTAACCCAAGGTGCAGAGGGCATTTGTATCCTGTTATGTGAAAGACATTTATTCAGAAAAGGATACTTTTCTGCCAAGGGACAAAGGGATTCTATTTGAAATCTCCAGCTGAATGTTGCATTTTGACAAACTGTATGGGAATGGGCCAGAGATCAATAATTCCTTATTGAAATAATACATACAAATTTAAATTTGAAAGGTTCAGTACCTGCTTGAGGATGAAAGGAGACCATTCAAATGTGGTTTTAATGGTTCAGCCATGTGATTTGGTTGCATTATCAAGTATATCTCTGAACTGAGTCAGTGATTCTCCTTCCTCCCAGCATCATCCCATTTGTGCGTCCCGTGCGCTACGAAGACGTTCAGCAGAAAGTGAAAACAGCCTTTGGGCAGCCCTTGGACCTCCACTACATGAACAACGAGGTACTGAGCTGTCAGTGCTCTCTGCATGACACCTCCTTTCCCCATCACAAATTCTGGACCCAGAAATTTAATTTCCAGGTCTTCCGTTAATACAAACCATTGTTGAATCCCTGATCCAAAGGCAAATGTGCTGATCCTGATAAAGCAGCTCACTGATGTGTGTGCTGTACGAATATCAGCATCTTGTTCCCTTGTTCTGGTGTTGCTTAGAACACTCTCTTGGGAAAGTAAAAAAAGATATTTGAAGTATTTTACTTTCAAAAACAACTCCTGCAGTCTGTGTGCAGTGAGAGGGTGGCTGTGGGCACTGCCGTTGGGAAAGGAGGTGACACAGGGACCTCCTTTTTGTCACCATTAGTAATTGGAAATATTTTGGTGGCTTTCTCATCTTGGACATGCTGACTTTTCCTTGGTTTTTTTTTTGTTGTTGTGGTGTTGCCCTAATGAGAGAGATGCAATACCCCATTCACCAGAGAGAGTGAGACAAAAATGAGAGTTCTTTGTTAATAAGATTCCCATTTTAAAGTGTGAGTGGGCTGTAAAACAGATCATGTCTGAGCCTGATTTCATGAAGTCTTACCAGCAAGTTTTAAATTCTAAATTGATCCCTCTTCTAAAGTCCTTATCTTCTTCTTCTTTCACTTGATCATTAGGTCTGGATTCATAAGTATTCTGAGACCATTTTCTCATCAGAGAGTCAGGGGCTGACGAGTCTCTGTTTTTTGCAAACAGCAAATCCCGGTAGCAATTAATACTTGTGTGGGTGATGCTTTAGAGGAATTTGCAAAGGGTCAGCCATTTCTCTGACATGGGAGGAAAACCTCATTAAAAAGGACAGTAAGACAGTGTTGGAATGAAAATTTGTGGAATAACCAAGAAACCAGAATCCTGTTTTGTAGTCTCATATTTTTCTAATGTTTGTTTAAATACCTGTTGTAGAAGTAGACTTACTTTTTCTGTCTTTTCTGATGATTTTTTTCCCTGCTCTTTATTTTGCAGCTCTCTATTCCTTTGAAAAACCAAGATGACCTGGATAAAGCTGTAGATCTCTTAGACCGGAGCTCAAATGTGAAAAGCCTGAGGATACTGTTGCTGTCCCAGGGCAGGAACCATGTAGGTAACAACTCTGGGACTGCAGCAAAATGAAGGGGTTTACCCTTAAGACTCTGAAGCACCATGGCAGCATTAACTGAGTGTGACAGAGATTATAAAATCGCTCTTCCCAGGCACAAATGCATGTGTTTATCCTCTTTGCATTGGCTCAGCTATGTGTCTTTTTGAGTTGGGTTTTTTTTCCCTGACTTCAGCAGCTCTGTGAGCTAAAACATTGCAACTTCTTAAGCTGTCATATGAAGGCCTTTTTATATCAAATACCCAATGGCTGTAGGCAGAAAACGCTTGGTAAGTTTGGTTTGCAGAGAAGTTTTATTACCTTTGATTAATAGCAGTGTTGAAAACATGTGGAATTACTTTGCCTTTAGAGCACAGGTTGTCCTTGAAGAAAAGCCTTTAGCACTTTTTTTCCTGGGTGAGAAGCCTGGGGACAGCTCCCAGTGATTTTTCAGCTTTGTAGCCCTAATGCATTGATCCAGCCTGACTCTGTAAAAACTGAGTTGCCTTTGCTAATAGTGGTGTATTCAGTCCTAACATGAGTTGGTTTTGTCTTGGTTCACTCTCCTCTACCACAGGTGGCTGTGGCAGTGAGTGTCAATGTAGTTTGCTTTTTTCAGCAGAAGAGATCATACTATGAGAAATAAATCTTGAAGTCAAGCTCCCAAAGATGCCCATTTTGGACAATGAATGACCTGCAAGCTGAAGAGGGCGAAAGAGTCAGAATTTTCCCTTATTCGTGATCTATGACTGGAAAACACAGTTCACTCAACCAATACCTCTATTTTTTTTTCCTTCAGAATAAAGGTCATGCAGCTTTTCAAACCAAAGACCTCAATAGCTTAGATATTTGATTTGCAAATTACCACATTCTGCTGAAGAGTGTGACACAAAAAGCTGCTCTGTTGGTAGTAGCTTGTCAATCTGGAATGTTCATCCCTATTCAAGTTCTGCAGGCTGGAAGCTCAACTCTTGAAATAATCACACCTGTAATTCTTGGAACTGTCATGATAACTTAAATGTACTTCTCACTATTTTTAAATTTGATAATCCATGGTAATGGAAATACGAAGACCTTCAGGAGTGTTAACAGCCCTTTCCCAAACGACTGGGAAGGTGTAGGGGGGGATGATGCTGTTGCTTGTCCTGTGCCCTTTCCCTGAGCATTTGTTGCTGCCAGTTCTGAAGACAATACTTGGCAAGAAGGTCTTTGGTCTGACCTGGTGGAGTCAGACTTTGTTCTGTGTTGTCAGGAAACATCCTGTAAAAGGTGGCCTCAACTTTTGGTACAATGCAGTCAGACAATCCTCTTTCCCAGCCCTCTCTTCATGTCAGTGCCTTCAGGCTGCAGCCAGATGTCAGATGATACCATCTAACTTTGCATAACCAGTAAACACTTGGTAAATCTCACCCTGCACCGGCCAGTAGCCACTGCTTATGTCCTTTTATTAGCTGTTTTTTCCTCTTTTACTCAAAGCAGAAACAAACAGCAAAGCCTTCAGTAAGTGCCACTGTTTCCCCCCTCTCCTCCAACTTCCTCTGCTGCTCTGAGTTGCCTGACAGGAGAGCCCTCCATGGGATAAAGCCCACAAGCCTGAAGGAGGTTCTTGGCTGCATGATCTCCTCCCATTGAGGGAGTGGGAAGCATTATTTTTCCTGAAGTACAGGATGCAGATTTTGTTTTGGTTGTGCTCTTTTCTTTTTCTGGGGATGCAAAGGTGACTTTGGCACAAGTATGTACAGAAAGCAAATGAACTAAAGTATTTGAATTGTTGCACCTTGTTTGCCTGTCATGTTCAAATAATTTTCACAAGTCAGAATTTATTTCCTCAAGGTGTCTTTGGTTATGTTCTTCTCAAATAAGATAAATTCTGTAACTCAGGAGGAAAGGAATACTACACCTTCTTGTAAAACTAGGTGTGTTGGGTCAAGGTTAAAATTGGAAGTGTCTGTAGGTATTGAGCCCCTGCTTTAACACAGGATCTCATTGGCTCGGAGGAGGTTTCACGTGTTTCATTCCTCTTCCTGCTTTGAATGAGATGAGGGCTCTATGGAAAAATTACCTTTAATTAGATAATATCTATGTAAGTTCAGGGAAGGATGAATAAATGCAACTTGGCATCTCCAGACTGTTGATGCTGTTAAACTCTCCAGAATTTATTTTCACTTAGTCTGAATTACGAATTTACTTTTTAAAGGCTGTGAGGAGTCAGGTTGCTTCTGAAACAGTGCAAGATTCAGAATTTATCTCTGCTGGCCAAGATGGAGATTGTAGGTGCCTCTGTGTTCTGCTCTCAGGGGGTGACAGGAGCCCCTCACAGGTACCTAGTAGTGTCAGACACTGAGACCTGCAAATCATGCACTTGAGTTGAGCTGCTTGTTCTAGTTCTCTGACTCCTGTTTTACACCATAATTGTAAACCTTGCTCATTTGCTGCCTTTTTGCTTGTGTTTTCTGAATTAACAAGATTTCAGGCTCTAGAACTGTTGCTCAGCACTTTCTTGGTACTAAGCATAATATTTTTGAAACTGTGGCCAGACTGCTTGAGCTCCTTCATCTCACTTTATTTTATTCTTTTCATTTTACCCAACAGACCAGTTCTTCACCCCATTCTGGACTGCCCAAGCAAGTCAGGATTAAAACATCCCAATCTGTGGGGGATGTGAGCACACCCTATCAGCAGCCAGAACCCAGAAGTAGGCATCTGTCAGTCAGTGAGTATTTTTGCCACTTCTACATGTTTTTGTTTGTTGAAATGTATATTTTGGGCACTAGTATTTATGGTACAGCATTTAGGAGAGCCATGAGAAGTTGAAAGGTTATTCTGGGACAAGGCAGTTCATTTTCAAAAGCTCTTAATATGTTTACAATAGAATGTTTCAAAGTTCCTTGCTAAGTTGTGGAACAGCTGAGGAGCTGCTAAAGGGGGTGTCCTAAAGCCAGAGCCATTGTGGTTAGAAATTTGGAAAGCTGATGTGAGTCTATTAAGCATTTTATTTAGATTGGCAATTTCAATTCATGAAACCTAGGTTTGATTTTTTTTATGTTGGGTTTTGGAATCTGTCCTGACTCCTGTAATCAAGCATTTTACTAGGAATTACTATAGCATATCCAGCTAGTGTCCTACATTCTGAGTTGCCTAAACTTTCGCTCTTGGAATTATCAGGTGAGTAGAGCACGAGACAGAATCAGAGGTGCACAACAGATAATGAAAAAAATCAGAGTAATATAGACCTTTGTCTCATTTCTTTGGGTTTCTGTTAGCTCAGCGAACTCCTGTTTAGGGGAAAGATTCATGTAAGACTTGTGTAATTTTTATGACTTCCATCTCTGGCAGATTTATCTGATTTCTCCCTATTTCTATGTTACAACCTTCTGTGTAACTGGGCAGCACGATGCAAATCTGTTCTTGAACGATGCTCAAAACTATTAACCTTTATATGAAAAACTGAAATATGTAAAACACCTTCAGGGATTTATGGGCCCAGAAAAGTCTGTGGTTTAGGATTTGACTCCTTGGTGTGAAGCTCAGTGAGCAGTGAAAGTGCAGGAGGAAGGTGAGTGTGAAGGCCAGAGCCTGAAATTCTGCTCTGTGTAAACTACTTCTGCTTCAGAAATGAGAGAAGGTAGATTTTGCTGTAAACAGAAGCAGAGGATGACTCTGTTTGTTACAACAGCTATTTTGGGGCTTGTCAGAGTTGTTTTGTTTGCAAGTTCTTCACTGTGGCAAAGGAGTGCTTCAGTTTCATTAACTCTGTAAACTTGAGGCAGAATTATTACATGATTTTAGATCAGTATTTGCAGTGCAAAGTACCAAATAATAAATTAGCTTAAACCACAACAGTCTCCATACTAAGGCATCCAAACCAGAGTTGGATCCACACTGTTGTGACCAGAGGTATCTGGGAGAATGAGCTCAGAGGGAAGGACTTGTGAACTAGAGCAGAAGTTCTCAGTGTGGAACTTGTCTAACAAACCTGCTTGTATCCTGTGGAGAATTTGCTTTTATGGAGCAGCAAACAAACAAACAAGTGCTGAAAGCTTGTGAAGTACGTGACTGAAACGGGGACATTTCTAGTTTGAAGTTAATGTGCATAAAAAGAGCAACATTCCTTGGTCCTGAGAAGGCAGTGGTATCCATGCATGTCTGAACACCACATTTGTTTTATAACAGACAAATTGAATGCCAAAATTATTTTATTTAAACTATATCTATATATATATTTCTCCTTTACTGACATTCTGAGGTATCCAGATAATGGTGCCAAAGCCAACACACTGTAGTGAGTGTCTGTCATGGGTAAACTGTACAGTAATAAGGGGCCCATTCTGTATCCCAGTTACACACTCTTTCCTCTTATCCCAGTTATGGATGCTTTCTGAATAGCTTGTCATTCATCAGTCAAGAAACCATTAGTTTTATTTTCTGAACATGTCAGAGTACCAGACTGTTACATTACAAAGAGTTCCAGAAAGAGTTCCAGTTCTGTCAGAGGTCTGCTGGTAATTTGGCAATAGCTCGATCTTGCATCAATTTCTTCTTCCTTCTCTTTTCCTGTCTTTGGTTTGGAAAAGGAATGTGCCCTGTTTCCTAGTGTTTCAGCCATAGAGACTCTCCAGCTCGTACCATGTCATTCAATTAAAGTCCAAAGCAATGCTCAACTAAAGCTTTTTGCAGGCAGGAGAGGGACCTGTGTGGTTCCTGAGCTCCAAAGGGTCCCCAGCCTGTTGTCACCAGTTCAGACCTTTGGAAGTGAAGATAACTTTTATTTAAAAGAAAAAAGAAAAAAAAAAAGTTGCTAAGCATTCTGGCAGGGCTTGTGTTTTTTCCACTCACTTCCTTTGATATACATGGATTTAGTGCCGACTTCCTTTTCCTGCCCAGGGATGGGGCCTTTCCACAAGAGCAGCTGGGCCGGTGCCAGCGCGCCCTGGGCTCGCTCCGGCCGTGGCGTCTCTCGGAAGGAGTGAAAGTGCTCCTGGGGCTGGGGCAGCCCCGCACACCTGGGGTTATCCCAGCCCTCCACAGGGCTCCCGAGCCCTCAGAGCTGCATGGGAAATCAGGTGCTAGCTCTGAGCAATAGATTGTGGACTTGACAGTCTTGGGCTTCATGATCTTGGAGGTCTTCTCCAACCTTAATGATCCCGTGATTTTATGAATCCCTTTTTTTCACATGTAGCTCGCTTCCCTTGCACTCTAAGCCATGCCAGCATCATTTTTTTCCCTTCTGAAGCCCCCTTAAACGTGTGTGTGCTCTACTTTTCAGTTCACTTCTCCCAGCTCTTTGCCTTCTCTCTTTATTACAACTTCTATAAAAAATATTTTCCTTGGGAGAATATTTGCTGATCTTTACCCATCTTTGCTAGCACCTGAGTACACACAGTTAATTAAATACAGTGTTGTAAGGAGCACAGCTTGAGGGCTGATCTTCACCTGCTGCCTCTGACTTCATGTGTGACCTCGAGCAGATTGGCTGGACCACAGCAGTTCTTGGAGCTCACAGTGGGAATTGGTGGCAGCTGCAGGTGGATAGGTCACTGCAAAAAGGGGATTTTTTTTCTTCCTGTGTCTAAAGTTTCATCTTCTTTGAGATCTGCAAGGAAAAAATAAACCCTAAGGGTGAAGTTTCTCTCAGTAGGTCACACAAGAGAAACTCTTTAGGTAGTACCACTAACAGATGATTAAACTGTTTTTCTCATCCTTTGGCCCCTAAACATACTTTCTGTCCTTTATCTGTTTCATCCAATTAACAGGAATTGCAGATTTGGCCTCCAAAACAGTGGTTTGGCCCAAACTAACTGTAAAGTTCAATTTTTCATGCAGTAACACAGAAATTTTGGGGTTATTTCCAAAGGCAACAGTGCTCCGTTGGGATACCGGAATTGCTGAGTGTCAGTATAAGTGGCTCAGCTGATAATGACCAGCAGGAATGTGGTGTCACTCAAAGTAAATTACCCTAATTGATGCAAACTTATAATTAAGACAGAAGATCGGTTGCCCTGATAAGTGTTTTGTTGAGTAGAGATTAGCAGTGGAGCTCATGCCCAGAAGCCAGGGATTTCTGGAATCCCACCTTCCCTGAGGTGCTGAAATTATGCTGAGGAGGTTGAGCAGAAGAGTTTAGAAATAGGCAACTGCTTTTTCAGGAGCTTCAGCAATAATCCCGCAGCATCTAAAACATCAGTACAGGTGCACATGGAACAATTTGGTTTTCCTGGTTCCGTGTCTGTCCAGGCTGTAGGGTTCACTGTGGCGCCAGTGTGGTTGGTTTGGTGTGTAGAGGAGAGCTGGGGGTCTGTCAGGTGCAGCAGTCTGGGTGAGCAGCAGTGTGAGTGCTGTCCTTGTCACAGGCTCCCAGAACACAGGGCGGAGCTCCCCCCCGCCCGGCTACGTCCCCGAGCGGCAGCAGCGCATCGCCCGCCAGGGCTCCTACACCAGCATCCACAGCGAGGGAGAGTTCATCCCGGAGACCAGCGAGCAGTGCGTGAGTATGGGCCTCAGGAGCAACCTGGCAGCAGATGGGGAGGGATTCTGCTGGGACCTGGGCCCTCTTTTCCTTTCCCAAATACTCGCTGGCTGTGCTTGCATCGACACCTTTAAGTGGTGAGGCACAGGTTGTCCAGAAAATTGTGGCCGCCCCATCCCTGGAAGTGTCCAAGGGCAACCTTGGAGCAACCTGGTCTAGTGGAAGGTGTCCCTGCCCATGGCAGGAAGTGGAATTGGATGATACTTAAAGTGCTTTCCAACCCAAACCATTCTGCAATTCTAAAAGTGCTGCTTTGTGCACTTAAACAGCTTCAAATTGTAGCTGTGTAAGTTCAAAGCCTTTGTTGGGCTGCCAGAAGCAGTTCTCTCTTCTGAGCATTGCCCCTCCACCTCTGACTGAGCAGTTTTGTTGCTGTCACACATGTGACAAGGTTTCCTATTACCAGCTTTGTGTGACCTTCTTGCTTTTGAAGCTCTGCTCTCCATTCAGAAAAGTGGGAAGTGAGGCCAAAGGGCGACTTGCAGGTGGAGGCAGCAGCACCAGCATAGACTGTTCTTGGATCCAGTTGTGATCAAAATGCAGCACAAGGCTGCCAAAGCTTGCATTTTTCACAGCAGAGTCCTTCAACAACTAAAGCAGTGCCTCAAATTTTATATGAACCTAACTTCTGTGGGAGATAAAGGAAAATTGTACATTTAAATAGGCTTGGACTCCGTTCTTTGGCTGGACAACCTGCAGGCAAGCAGTCATGGGCTCTGCTCCTCTGGCACAGCCTCTCCTGGGCCCTGGACTGCACTGATGTTGCTGTGTGGTTTCTTCTGTGTTGCAGATGCTGGACCCTTTAAGCAGTGCTGAAAACTCGGTGTCAGGAAGCTGCCAGTCCTTGGACAGGTGAGCAGACAGGTACAAACGTACAAACTGCTGAGAATGTGCGTGCTCAGATGGAAATGCCAGTTGTACTTACATAAAATCCTGTTTTCTGTCTCATACCTTTTCTTGGAGGGAAACAAGAACTTACTTCCTACCAATGTATTTCTTAAAGAGCATTATCTATGTCTTAAGGCTGTGTTACTTTCTGGCACAACCTCAGACCAACAAACTGATGCTTCAGTGGCTTTATGTTATAAATACAAAGTTCTGAAGTGAGCAGCCTGTGTGGTGCCGCCCCTCTGAGACCATCTGGCTGCAGGACATTTAAATCTCTTTTAGACAAGGCTCTACTTGTTCATTTAAAAAATAAAACAACAAAAAAATACCCCAAACTGTTTTAAGGTTACAGAAGTAGATCATTGCACTAGATTGCTGTGTTCTGCAAGATACAAAATGAATTCCAGAGGTAAAGAGGGGAGCTCTTCCTTTGATGAAGAGTTTGTTATAGGTTGATGCTCCATTACTTTTTCTTCCCTTTCTTTGCTGATGGTGTTGCTTGAGATGCTGGTGGGCAGCCGGAGGTTCTATTAACTTGAATAGCAACTGTGGCTTCCCAGCACCTGTAATATTGGACTTCAGAGTGTGTTTAAGATTCCTTCAAGTTGTAGGTAGCGTATGCTTTCATGTCAAGCACTTGAGGTTTGGATTTGTAGCTGTTCACTCCCTCCAGTTTCTGGATTCACAAGGAAGCACTTACAGTTAGCTCTGTGTGTGTGCATGCATTTATTTACTGAGGGGGCATTGCTGATTTGTTACTGTCCTTCTCTCCCCTTTCTGTGCCCTTACTGAAGGAGGAGAGGAAATAAAAAGCTTTCCTGGCTATTTGCTGTAGGAGTGGGCATCATCTGGGGAAGCTGCTGCTCTTTGTGTGATAGGAATCTCCTTTGGGAATCTGAAAGCTGAATGAGGCCGCTCCATTTGCATTGGGTGTCAAAAAGAGGTGTCAAGTAAGGGGCCATACTTGGGCTTTCTGGAGGAGCTCTTCTTGCTGGGGAGAAACACCAGGGTTGGAAATAGGGTTGTTTGTGTTTAGGCTCATCTGCTGCTGGAGAGAGGAAAGTGCACTCAAGTTTTCATGAGAGGAACTCTTGCCCTTCGTGATGAGTCATAGGGACAGAGACCTCCATTCTTTATTGCCCTGTGAGCACTGTCCTGCAAGTGGTGCCTTGTTTTCTCTTCCTCTCAGCCTTGGTTTTAGCCTTCCTTTTCTCGTGTCTGAGGGAATCACTGAGTCTTGTGCCACAGGCTGGAGAAACACTGAATAAATGGCTCAAACTTCACAGAAAGGCTGAGTGCCCACATTGGGAAATAGTCTGGTTAGCTGGGGCTTAGCCTGCCTTCAGCTTTGCAGATGCAGTGTGAAGTCATTGCAGGGACAGGGATTTGAGAATCCAGTGTTCAAATGTATTTGCTTATATTTAAAGCCCCTGTAGGTTTTCTCTGATAGAAAACTTATTCTTGCCTTCTTTCTCTATTAGTCCTTCTTTTCGGAAGTCACGGATGTCAAGGGCACAGAGCTTTCCTGATAATAGACAGGAGTTCTCAGGTATGTCTTTGGTACAAAGGTTGTTTGATCCAGACATTTTCTCCTCTTGGCTGGCCGCCCTCCCTGCTTGCTGCAATTGTATAAATAGAAGAACTGGGTATATGTTGATGGAAAAGCTATGAAGTTATTTATTGCCTCTTCCTTAAAATCTACTGTTACTGGAAAATTCTGTCAGTAGAAGTTACATTTTTTGAAGGAGCCTCACTTTTGTCTTTGCTTCTCCTGCCAGACCGTGAGAATCAGATCTATGACAAAGCGGGCAAGGGCGGGACCTACCCTCGGCGCTACAACGTCTCCATGCAGCACAAGGACTACAGCGACGGTGAGTTGGCCTCAGACCTCCCATGCCAGGCTGCAAAAGGAAGGTGAGGCAATGGCAACCCCTAGACATGAGTGTAACTCCTATTTGGAGAGCCTGCTTGATGCTACTGTGCATGATGCCACATTTTCGTGGAAACCCATGATTGTTGCTTGTAATTCCTTGTTTACTTTGTAATTCTTTGTTTACTTGGTCCTTTCTGGGATTATCTACACTGAGTGGGGAACTGGGGACATAGTTGTTAGACGTGGCCCTATATAAGTAGTTTCCTACCACAGAGATTCATTGTACTTTGCTAATTTGCATTGCAGACTTGCTTCTGGGTCTTTTAAATATAGCAGGGACTTAAAGAATTACATCTCTGCTCGTCAGATGGCTTTATGCAAATTAATCTCTCAAAATTTCATGAGGTGCAAGTTGGCACAATCTTTGTTTATGGTTTTTATTTGCAAGTGCAGGCACATTATCTAGAAAGTAATTTTGTATGTAGTTGTTAACAAAACTCAGAGCTTGTGCTCAGAGCCTGTAAACCAGATTTTTCCTTTGGAAGATAGGTTTAGATCTTAAGCACTGAGGGCATTACAAAGTGTTCTCTGCCTTCTGCTTTGGGAATGATCCAGAGCTGTACTGAACCCAGGCAGCACCAGCCCTGAGCTGTTACATTTTTGCATCTCGTCTGTTTGGCAGCAGATTCTGCTCTATGGGAACAGAGCAGAACATGGGATTTCTGTCCCTTCTCCCTGCTGCTCAATCCCCAGCCATTACCTTCCACTTGCAAGCATTAATTTGAAAACGTTACTTTTTCTGCAGGCCGGAGGACATTTCCCCGCATCCGACGTCACCAAGGGAATCTTTTCACCTTGGTGCCTTCGAGTCGTTCCCTGAGCACCAACGGAGAAAACCTGGGCCTGGCACTGCAGTACCTGGAGCCCCGGGGCCGCCTCCGCAGTGCCGACAGCGAGAACGCGCTGGGCGTGCAGGAGAGGAACATTGCCACCAAGTGTAGGCCCTCACTGGGGGAACTGGGAAATGCTCCAGGGCTGTGGGCAAGGAAGGCTCTAAGGGTGAACTCCAGACCCAATACATTGCCATAACCTGGCTTTAACAAGCCATTAGAAAGAACCACGTCATTCCCTGGCTGTGCTTTGGGACTTGTCACACCCACAAGAAAAGTCTTTTTCTTAGATTCCTTCTGGGAACTGGCCTTTCCTTTAGAAAGCATTGCAATTTCAGCTAAGAAGTTAAAATCCCCTTGATCTAGATGATCTACAGGGTTCTTAAAACAGGCAAACAAGCTTGTATGTTTTCTTGCTGTTAACATTTGCGGTCAGGCTTTTGGGTTACAGTTATTCTCCTAGTTGAGAGCTGTATGTATTTCACTTGCTCCTTAGAAGAAGGGTTTACTTCTGTATTAATGGCATCCTTGAGTTGTTTTGTTGGACAACTTTCTATTATAAAAATAAAAAATAAATGGAATATAAGTCATTACTGATGGACTTCAGATATTCCATACAGTAATTTTAAGGATCAAAATGAAGAGTAAGCTTGTAGCAGAGTAAGGAACACACTAAAATACCGACTGGCAGTAAATCTGATTAAATTAGACATGGCAAAGCTAATCTCTCAGCTCTTCTGTATTTTCACACTCTCCAGATGGCTGGTTCCTGCCTTTGTTTTTAGAATTTCTTGTTAGATCCAACATAATTGGATGCATTGCACTGCAGGAGTCTGGTAATGTTGCTTTCAAAGTTGGAGCTAAAGCACTGGTCTTTGAGTAATATGCTTTGGGATTAAGGACAGTCTGAAAAACTGGGCTCAGGTATTAATCTCTGGGTCGGGAGACTGCTGAATGTGAGGACTCCTAATGCCCTGAGGATGGATCCTCCTGCTGGAGTGTTGGAGATGCTGCTTTACCTGGGTCTCATGGGTATTTTTATTAAGTCTGACTGTTCAGCAGTTGAAGATGCCCACACTGTGCTAACACGGTCCCTACGTTATAAATGTCTAGTAGGGAATTACGACTTCTAATCTTTCTGGTTAGAGAGAGCCTTGCAGTGAAGTCCTTCCCATAGAAGTAAACCCAAGCTAGCTTGGCAGAGAAACTCAGAATAATGTCCTTCAAGTTGTCCCAGAATCTTAAGTCATTCCCAGCTGGCTGGGATTGATTTAGCAAGGCTGATTCAGCTCTTCTTCATCTGATGCATGTGATAACTACAGATCAAGGGTTGGAAGCTGCTCTTTAGCTGCTGCATTATCTCTTAAAGTAGTGATTTTGTAGAATCCACCTGCTGGTGGAATGAAATTTCACCAACCCCATCGAATAACTTGTCTGTAAAACACATTTGCAAAATGTTTTGTGGTGTCATTTTACTGGGACACCAGTCAGCAGATCCTGAGAGTCTGCATGGTTGGATTCTGTTCAGAGCTCTGCCACTAACTCCTTACTCTGGGAGAGCACCTCATGTTTATTCAACTACAGAATACCTGGTTCAGTCCCAGTGTGATGGAGCTTGGTCCTTGAAAAGCTCACCCTTGTTTTTAAATAGTGTAATGAAAAGAGAAATTATTGCTGTTCTCTTTTAGCTCCAAGTGCTCCAATAAACTGGCGCCGAGGAAAACTGTTGGGCCAGGGCGCCTTTGGCCGCGTGTATTTGTGCTACGACGTGGACACAGGCAGAGAGCTTGCAGCTAAGCAGGTCCAGTTTGATCCAGAGAGCCCTGACACAAGCAAGGTAATTCTCATCCCAGCTTCGAAAATCCTGTCAGGTCCTGTACAATGTCTCTCTCTGTCTGTCCTTGAAAGCTGGCATCTTATTCAGTTCATACTAAGGTTTCAAGTCATGTGGAGAAGAATAGGAGTCATTTAAAAATTACTTTTCTATGTTACTAACTTCAGCCTGAAACTAAAATCCATTTTCTGGATTCATTCTTGGCTCTCCCTTCTCAGCTTTTTGGGTTTTTGCCAGGTTACTTGAGGAATACTAGACTGCCCTGTGTTCCTGGTTAGACATGGATGTGAATGAAACTAAACCCAGCAAGAGTAGAGGTTTTTTTTGGTTTGGTTTGTTGGGGGGTTTTTTTGAACAAAAAAAGCTGCTTGCACATGCAAAACCCACTTCTGGCTTTATAGGTACACTCTGTATCAGGTGCATTAATTACCAATTTTCACTTCTGAATTCTCTGTGTCTTTAAAACAAATTGAGCTGTGGAGTGTAAATTAATCAAGAAGAGTGATGTGACAACGCTTTAGAGACAGTGGAGATGGGACGGGCACCTTGAAATTATGGGACAGCACTCAACTCCCTGCACAGGGGATGCAGCTAGAATGGCTTTTGGGTTCTTTGCTAGTGTTTTAACAATGTACCAGTTTCCCAATATTGAACAAATTCACTTTGAGCTAGAATAACTGATCCATGAAGATTTAATTATTCTGATTTTATATGGATATTGGTGCCAAGATATGTCCTAAGTTGGGAAGTTCTACTATGTCTGTGTTGTAAATCAGACAGTAACTCTGAGCCAAGGAGGAACAGGCTGGAATATATTTTGAAGGCACTGAAACTCCAAACCTTAAACTATTATTTGGTCTGATTGCGCAGCTTCCTCTGGTTCCATGTGTTCCTACAACATCCAGGTTCTTGCTCTAAGGTTCTGCATCCTCTCCCAGAGTGAGAGAGCTGAACCTGAGACCTTCCCATGGCAGGGCTAGAAGGAGTTAAATGGGACTAATTTGGGGAGAAAACATTGCTCCTTTTTCCATAAATCCTCATGCTTCAGTACCTTTGATGTTCCTCCTTCTCAGTCCCTGGATTCAGCAAGAACCTGACACCTTCTGATCAACAAACATCTGTGATTCCATCTGAAATTCTGGGATAACCTCTTTGTCTTTGCACTGGGATACCCTGTTCTCTATGGCAAGAGCAAAGCAAGGGATCAGTTTCATGTGCAGAGCTGCAGATGCCTTGAAGTAAATAGGAAAGGAAGCTGTTTGTAGGGTTGATTCCAGTAAATCATCAGTGTGCATCAGAACAGGACTGAGTGACAGCAGCTTAGTAACTCTCAGCACCTGTTGTTTTACTCTCTGGTGGGTTGAGGTTCCAGTTCTGTAACTGTGTTCAAACCTGTTTCATAATTAACACTCCCTGCCCTCAGCTTAGTGAGAGAAGTGAGGTTATACATGCGTTGTGGTGGAGAATCCTTTCAGCCACCTGGGGTAAAGCCATGCAGCTGACAGAATCAAGGCAAGAAACAAAGTTTTTCTGTTACTAAATCCATATATGATACTGCCTGTGTTCTAACAAAGCTTCCACACCAACACTTACCTGCAGATGTTGCAGTAAAAATGAATGGGAAGCCCTGGTAATGTTTGCCTTTTCCAAGAAGCAGATAAAGCGATGTCAGGGATTACACTTCTCAGAGTAGTAGTAGTCTCATCCTTCCAGTGACATGACAAATTTATTATTTTTTATATTTATTATATATTTCATGGGGTTGCAATCTTATTTTCTCCTTCAACATCCTTAGGAAGTGAGTGCCCTGGAGTGTGAAATTCAGCTCCTGAAGAATCTCCAGCATGACCGTATTGTGCAGTACTATGGCTGCTTAAGGGATCGAGCAGAGAAGACCTTGACCATCTTCATGGAGTACATGCCAGGGGTAAGACCAGCACAGTCAGGGGTCAGAAAGGGACGTGGCTGGGTTTGTTAGCTGGTTTATTAATTGCTGTGATCCTCCTAACTGTCATCCACTTCAGACCCACCTAGGGCTGTGCCTTCTCACACTGGCTCATAATGCCACCACTTTCATTTTATGTCCAAATAACCTCGTTGGTTTTTTTCCTTAAGTGTCTTGTACTTGAAATACATTCTCTTGAATGGTCACTAAAGTGATTTGTTTTCTTCAGTCTAAATTTGTTCTACAAAGAACCTCAAAGGACTTGGGCCAACCTGTAAATCCTGGTAACTAAATTACCAGAATCACGGTACAGCAAGTGAGGCTAAAAACTCTCCAAAAGGGAGGCTTTTGACCCAGATCAGTCTGCTGAACTATTTTACTGCTTGTCTTCACAACCAGTTGTACCAGCAGACAGAACCTCCTTGGGCTGTTTTTGCCATGAAGTCTGTCCTTGCTGTTCTTCAAAAGGGCTTCTTAGGGCAAGATGCTCAGAGAGCCTCCCAGAAAGGCTTTAGCAGAGGCCAGAGCTCATTGCTGGGCCAGTTGGGTGCATAACACCCTGGGCTTGTGGGAGTTGAATGGACACTTGAGATTTGTGCTTTGTCATCTCTTTGCCAAGTCCTGCTGTTGGCTTTCTGGCAGGGGTCAGTGAAAGACCAGCTGAAGGCGTACGGGGCCCTTACGGAGAACGTCACCCGGAAATACACGCGGCAGATCCTCGAGGGCGTCTCGTACCTCCACAGCAACATGATCGTGCACAGGGACATAAAGGGTGAGAGCAGTGGGCAAGGGACAAGAGCTCTCCCAGCACAGGTGCACTCAGTTTGAGAGCAAAAGGGTTTCACCTGGGCACGTACCAGATAATGGCAACAGTGGGGTTCTTGATCTCGTTGCAGCTTTGCAGGAAGAATTGGTTTTGGTGTGTAAACCTCAGTTTGTGTCCACATAAAAGCTAAGCTCTAAAGTTTGCTTTTTCCCTGGTGCTTCATGTTCAGGACCTCTGACCAGGCAAAGTGGAGATTGACTTGTTTATTGTAGGAGTTCAAAGTGGTTTAATTAGCTCCATCTGTTATCCAGCTGACCAGAAAGCAACGCTTGCGCTCACCAAAGCAGCATCCCAATAAAATCCTTCTCTACACAGCTCTGTTCTCTCTCAGCCCTTGGCCTGGGGGCCCTGCTAGGCTGGCTGAGCTGTTTACAGGCACTGTAACAATGCTGGTGCTGACTCAGCTCTCATTTCCCTCCCCCCTTCACTTCCTTGTGTTTTTCCCTGAAGTTTTTCCCATTTACAGCCATTAGCAATTGGCATGTCTACAGCCTGAACTAAAGAAATGATGTTTAGCAGGTCACCTGAGGCTTAATGGGGAAAGAGCCATACCATGAGCACGGGTATTTGGGGTTGGATATCGTTCTGTAGGCTGCGGATCCAACAGCTGGATTGCATGAAAACAGCTGTCTTTGCTTTTTGCTTCTGTCCAGGTGCCAATATTCTCCGTGACTCTGCTGGGAATGTGAAGCTTGGGGACTTTGGGGCCAGCAAACGGCTGCAGACCATCTGCATGTCGGGGACAGGCATCCGCTCCGTCACGGGCACGCCGTACTGGATGAGCCCTGAGGTGATCAGCGGGGAAGGCTACGGCAGGAAGGCAGACGTGTGGTGAGCCTTTCACTTGCTGTCCATAGATCACTTCACTGCTCTCCTGGAGCCAGATAACACAGACACCTTCTGCCATCTGAATACCCAAATTCACATCTTGTCTACATGACAAGTTAAAGGAGAATCAAAGTCACTGGTTTGAACTCCAAACGTGATCTTCTGCAGGCTGTGCTTTGCAGAGTTTACACCCAACTACTCATTTAGTTTTTCAGGAACAGTTTCCACTCATTTCTCCCTCAAACTGATAGCTGGTTTTTTGCTTTCTGGCTGATGAAATACTGCCATCCTTCTCATGCTCTTAGGCACTTGGTGGAATTCTTGGGGTGTGCTATGCAGGGCCAGGAACTGGGATGATGATCCTTGTGGGTCCCTTCCCACAAGGCAGGAGATTCTGTGGTTCTATGATATCCCTTAGAAGAGCAACTGAAGGTTGTTTAGGGAGAGTCCATTCATTTAGATATAAAATGAGAGTTATGCATAAAATGTACTGGAAATTAATAGAATTTTAGCCTTAAAGGAAAGATGCCCAAGCCTGGAATAAGAGAAAAGATCCAGGTCAGATCAGAGATGATCTGCATGAATGGAAACTGTAGCTGTGCTATTATTGGCATAGCCAAGGAACTGCCTCTGTCAAAACTGCAAAATGGTCCTGTGCCAAAATGTTAATTTTGGGGGCCTTAAAAAGGTGAGATTATAAAACTTGAGTAAACAAGAGGTACAAAAGGTCCGGTTGTGCCTTCACAGTAAAGCAGGGCCTGTTTCCAGTACAAGCAGGAGTGGAAACACAGCTGAAAGGTGTGTGATCTGCAAAGAGTTAAGTTCTGCAGACTCTCCCAGCTGGGATGCTTGGGGAAAGAGGGAAGCAGGTGCCCTTCCCCCGGGTTGGTGCAGTTGTGGATTTCCTCTTGGTGCTGACATTGGTCCACTCCCACCAAAGAGTCGCTGCCATTGGCCAGACTCCAGTTCCTACGATCCCAATCATTATTTTGGGGAGGTCAGAATTTTCCTGTGCAGCGCTGGTCCCAGGGCGGATGTATGTGGTCCAGAGGCTCAGAAACGTAACAAATCCATCCACCTGGCTCTGTGCCATTGCTGCAGGCCCCTCTCCAGTTTTCTTTTTCCTAAATAGCAGAATATGTGAGCTATTTGTTATTGCTGGAGTGACTTGACATGAAAAACATTCCTGCTGTTTGCTGAATATCTTAAAGAAACCAGATCTGCTTAAACAGTATAAATCAGTCTAAACAATAATATATCCCTGCTTGCTTTTGAGCAAACCCCCAGCACTTCAGCACACATGGTTTGCATTTTCTGTACTCTCTTCTAGTAAGTCTGAAATGGCTGGAAAACTGTAAAATTTTCACGTTGGATTTTAAACGTTGTCAAGAAATCAGTTCTTGCATATTCACTGCATTTAATTACTTTCCTTTCTTGTCTTGGCAGTTGATGCAAGTCTGCCTCTCAACACGTCTTTTCCTTGCATTTCACCTCAAAAGGTTTAGCTTTAAGGTAGAGGAGGCAGTTTTGCCTTTTTAATGGAAAGATGTGATAAAAACACAGGATTGGATATTAAAAATTCACTAATGGCTTTTACTTAATCTGTGGCCTGGTGGAAGCAATTAATCCTTTTTGAATAAACCCCAATCAGTGCAGTGCTGCAGGAACCATCATCCCTGGGAAGGTGTTGGAGTCACATTGCCTCAGAAAGGTGGCTCAGCCATGTCCCTGGAATCACGTCCTTGCCCTGAAGTAGCCTGCAGAGCCCCATTAACTTTACAAGGAATTTTTCCTTAAGGTAATGATGCATCTGTCCCACAGGGATTTAATTTACTGCCTTTCCAGTTTGGAACTGTTACGACTTCAGTTATTTTTTTGACTGATGCTTGGTTTCTTGTGGAGATATTATTAGGTTGTTTTTTTCCCAACGTGGGCATTTTGAGGCTGTGACTGGAAAGGGGTTTTGCTGAAATGGCTTTGTGGAGTCAACGAGCTCTGATTCACTGAACCTCTGAGTGTTAAAAAGTTTGTTTTCTACCTTCCAACTCAGCAAGCTGAGCCTCTGAGCAACCTGGTCTAATGGAAGGTGTTCCTGCCGTGGCAGGGGGTTGGAATTTGAAGGTCCCTTCCAACCCGAACCATGCTGTGACTCCGTGATTCTCTGAGTGCCTCTGAGTTACAACAGAAGCAGCAGCACCTGAAGTACCAGCGAGGTCAAACGGTGCCTCCAGGAACATCCCACGGGCACCTCTTGTCCCCTGTTAACACAAACGTTTGCTGAGAGGAGAATCTGAGCAAAGGGGAGCAGGACCTGTGGCACTTTGCAGGCAGGGGGAGCAGCCCTCCTGGCAGCAGGAAAAGCAGCTGTTGGCAGCTCTGGCTCCTGGCTCTGAGCCGGGGCACACGTGGGGTGTGCTGAGCACAAACCCCCACGAGCCATTTCCAGAGCTGGACCTCGCTGTTGGCTGCTGGGGAGCTCTCCCTGAACCCTGGGCATTATTGAGTGAATTCTCATTTGGTTTTCTCCTGTCTGCCTTCCCAGGAGCCTCGGCTGCACCGTGGTGGAAATGCTGACAGAGAAGCCCCCCTGGGCAGAGTACGAAGCCATGGCAGCGATCTTCAAAATTGCCACCCAGCCCACCAACCCCCAGCTCCCCTCCCACATATCAGAACATGGCCGGGACTTCCTAAAGCAGATCTTTGTGGAAGCCAGGCACAGACCCTCTGCTGAAGAGCTGCTCAGACACCAGTTTGCACAGCTCCAGTACTGAATTACCTCCCTTGCTCGCAGCTCCTGCCAGGCCTTCCACGCCCTGTCTTGTCTAGTCGCAACTGCCCGTTGTGGTGCTGCATCTTCAAAATGCCAACTCAGCTAAGCCTGGTCCTTGGGAAGTTCTGCCAAGGAACTTAGGGCCTGCTCTCATGCCTGATTCCTTCGTTTGCTGGACCAATGTTCATCCAGCCAACAGCTGTCCAAGGAGAGCTGCATTTTTGCCCCAAGTTACCTGGATGTGACACTCCAGTTGGCTGCAGGCACAGGAATGGGAATCCAAGAAGATAGGAGAAATCTGAACCCAAGTGGGAACTGGAAGAGCTCCACTCTTCAGCAAAACAGAAACATGCACCAGCCTCCAGACCAGCTCTGTCTGTGGGAGTCCCTGGTTTTCCCCTCCTGGGACTCCAGAGGCGTCTCCAGCACCTGAATCCAGCAAAAAGCCATGTGTCATGGAGCATGCCCTCGCTATAGTATGGTATATTTTTCTTCTTGAGTATTCAGCATCTGAAGGTGTTCAGAAAATATTGATTCAAAAGTATGTGAATAGTGATATTTTATAATGAACTCATGAATTTGGGGCTGGGAGTGAGGGAGGTCTTTCCAGCTAAATGTCAGGATAATCAGACAAGTTTCAGCAGAATGCAATCACTCCAGGGCCTGAGGGAAGGGCTCTCCCACTGACGTCGGAAAATCTGGAGCTAATTTCCAAGGTTTGATCTGTCCCAGCATTCAGACAGTGTCAGTTTGTCTTGTACCAAACAAATCTGTGCTCCTGCTTCCTCTCTCTGGGGATGCTGGATCCAAACAAAACCCATCTGGAAAAGAATTCAGTGGAATTCAGCTTCCTCCTGCATCTGTCTCTTTGGCTGGTAACTTTTTACCATCCTTTTAACCAAAGATAGTCCATCTGGTGCCCAGGAATTTACTTCAGAATTTCTTTGAGCACGTGGCCTAATGGAAAATTGAGGGTTTCTTGGGGAGAATTATCTGGACACTCGTTCTTGTTGTGCACAGGAAGCTGGAATCGAGCTCAACCCTTTGCTGTGTGTTTTGTTTTACAGGTAGGCAAGTGATCATTTAAAAGTTCCATTAAAATGTTATGGCCTAACTTAAATAAGCTTTTGTAAGAGTCAAGTCAAACAGGGAACCTGAGAACACATTTTAAATGGTAGCAAATAATATAAAATTACCTGGAGATCCCCATGAAGGTACCAGCAAAACGTATCCAAGTGATTGTGCACTTGGAAGGTAGCACAAGTCAGAGAACTGAGGTCCTGATGGCCTCAAATCCTCTGTGCTGATTTGGGCACTAATAATCTTCATTTCACTCATGAAAGACCAGCAGTTTTTAAGTGCTGGGGATTCATGGAGTGATTTTAAGTTATCTCTGAGAAACTAAGAAAAGCAAATGTTAATTAACTAAAATATTGCTTTATAGGGCAACACCGAAGGTGTTCTGCTCTTGTATTGGAAACCATATTAAGGTTCTACACACCTCCACTCTTCTCCCCCATAAAAATTTGAAAATTGCTTCCTAATGCAGTAAAATTAAGTTTTTAAGTGAATACTAATAGCAGGATAAGGCAAGTTTTAATGAAACCAAGCTCCTTCAACACACAAAAAATACTGTGTTGAATTAAAAGAGGAAAAAAAACCCTAAAAGCCCCAACCAACCAGAAGTCCTGAAAAGCTTTAACAGTATGAAGTGTTTTTTCTGTGCCAAGCCCAGAGCAAAGTGTAACCAATAAAAGCTGGTGTTGGTTTCCTTTCCAGGCTCCCTGCACTACTCCAAGGATGCACGGTCCCAGTTGTGGGCACTTAGGGGATCCCTTTTATGAATGCCCTTGTTCCATAATTTATGTAATTATAGTGAGAGCACTTCAATTATCTTTTCCCAACCAAGAACTCGACTCCAAATTGTGCAGACCCTTGGCCTGAATTCTGGCCTGCACTTCACTGTTGCCATGAGGGGAAGCGAGGGGGTGACGCTCCTGCTCAGAGTTAGGGAGCTTTTCACATCCCTTTGCTGGGAATGTGGGATCATCCCTGCAGTCTGGATGACAAAAGCAGAGGGGTCAGCACTGCTGAGAGGCCCAGCTCTTCAAGCCTTGCAACCTAAATATACCAAAGATTGGAGTCTTCATCCACTATTCATCACTTGCAGGGGTCAGGAGCACGGTGATGTCTGCAGGGATTTCTCTCTGTCCTTGGTTTGTCCTCACCAAATCCAGACCTTCTCCCATGGTTTTTCTCTTGCTGTCCCACACACCGTAGTCTGGGAGAGAATGGGGTGTGAGGAAACAGCAGAATTCTGTCAGAGCAACTCAATCCTCAGGACCTGTTGTGGCTTTTACCTCACCCACATCACGGGAGGCGCTTCCAGAGCAGAGCAAGAGCAGTCAGGACTGATGGGCTCAGTGCTGTCCCCGAGCTCCCGGCCTGTGCTGGAGGTGCCTCCTCTGTGCAAAGCCCTGCACTGCAGGCTGTGACGGCAGCAAACAGCGTTGTACAGTGACAGAGAACACGGGGCCAGCTCGGACGGGCGCCTCCAGCAGCCGCCCCGGCGCCACGCGTTCGGCACAGGAACAAGCCAAAGCATTACCTGTATGTTTGGAGATGCACTTTTATGAATGTAGTTTATATCGCTCTTTTCTAGCTCTTTTTACATCATGTAAACGGTGATGCCTCATTTTTTTTTTTTTTTTTTTTTAATTTATATCGTAAAAGATCATATTTGGTGATTTTTATATATATCGACTGTTACAGGGTGGGGGGAGGTGGGGAAATAAATTTGACACCTTTATGAATTTAAAAAGGAAAAAAAGCAGCTGGTTTTGCAGAGAATTTGCTGATGGTTTATAATGAGTAGAGCCAAGCCAAAATGCTTCTTTGTTTCCTCACAGCCCTATGGAAAAGGAAGATCTGGATTCCTGAGTCCACTGCTCCGATTAATAACTTGGGGCTGACATTGATACCACGGGCTTCTAACAGCCCTGGCAGCAAAAGAGTTTCAATGGACAGAAATGTAATTATACCTCAAAATTGAATTATATCTGGCCTCTCTATCCTGGCAGACTAGGAAAAAACTGGGACTACACTCATTTGGGGGAGAGTGGAGGAGGAGTGCCAGGCTGACAGTAAGCTGTTGTGTCGATTCCAAATGCCATTTTGGGTTTCCTGCTGTTCCTTCCAAGAGGGATATGTAGGGAATATTGAGTATTGGGATCCCTGGTGGAAGGTGCTGCAGAAATGGAGAATATCCTGTTTGACTCTTGTCAGAGTCCCAGTATCCTGAAGTGGTTAAAACTAACCAGAAAAATGTTCAAGATTCCCACTGGAGAAGAACTCAGGGGAATTTGGCTGTCCCTGAGGTAGTTAGGAAACAAAGTAGTGACATTTTGGTGTGACGATTCTGTGCATTCCAGGTTATTTGCTTGTTCTCCAGAAAATCCCATCTTTGCCCATTCTAGTGGCAGTTAGGTTGCATCAATTTGGAGAGGTTTTTTGGGGTGGTTTTTTTGCCTAATTTGGAATAATATTGCAGAGGACTTGAAGCTGCTCCAAAGAGTTCCCATTGCCACTAGTGATCAACATAGAGTGACCAGGAGGGAAAATGTAGGTGTGCCAGGAGCAGTTCAAAAAGGAAGAAAAGGATTTTGTTATCACCATAAATGATGCAAAGCAGGGAGAAAGGCCTTTAACCTGGATTGTGCAGAAGACCTTGACCCAGTAGTCTCTATTTACCGACCGGGGGCTTGCAGTGCAAAGCCAGGCCAATGTATCATTTTATTTACAATAAAATTATCATTTATATGAAAGCCTGTTTTGGTGGTTGTCCTTTTAAAAAGCAGAAATTTGGAGAAGGAAAGCCTCTGGATTTCAGGCAAGTGGAAAATACCATGAGCATCCCAGCTGAAGTGGAGGAATCTGGATGGTCTTGCCTTGACTGTAACAGTGATTTGGGGCAGGACAAGCTTTGCTGTCCCTGAGTAGGCAGGAGAACGGGTAACCACATCCCCACAAATACTTTCAGGCTTCATTTTTTTTTTCAGCTTGCTGCATTAGGAACCAACCGAAATAGTGCTGCTATAAAATTCATCTGTTCTCCTTGCTGGAAGGCTGACTTTTTCCTGTTCATGCAGCTTCTCTCTTCAGTGTCACTGTCACTTAATCAGTGTTTGGGTGCCACTCTATCCCTCTGTCTCTCCAGCCCTCGCCACAACCAGCCTCCAGTCGCCTTTTCCCAGGATGTAGCTGCTGTCAGTGAAACCCTGAAATACTTGTCAATGTAAAATGTGACCAGATCAGAAGAGGGAGAGAATCCCACCTGTAGTGTGGTGGTTGAGCAGGGGCTGGGAGAAGAAAAGATTTGGAGCCCTGAAGGTAGAAATGATCAGCCTCAAAACACTAAAGCACAAAAGAAATGCAGCAAAGGCCCTCAACTGTCTTTTTTTCTGGTAATTTGTGTTATGTGTGTTGTATGGCCCAGGGGAAGGGGACTTCAGGTACATTTCCTCTCTAAATCCACTTCTGAAGCCAATAAAATATAAAAATCTCTACAGAGATTGACTGTACTACACTGCTGTGGCTCTTTCTTTTGGGGTAGTACAGTGTGAACCAGGAAGTGCCTTCTGGATTTAATACTGCTGGGGTGTGGGTGTATTGCATTATATCCAGGAAATGCTGGCACAATCCACTCCCGTGGCACTGGTTCTGCTGCTGAGCTCTGCCTGGTGCTCTGTAGCTCATCCAGAACTGGACATCTGGATGGTATGGATGTATATGGATTCATACTGATTTTTCTTCTTCCCCAAGCAGCTTTTATTACATGACTGTGCTGGCTTGAATTCTTCTCTCTGGAAAAGGTCCTTCCCTGAGCTGAAAGGCAGGCTGGTGCTGGGAGCTCTGTGCTCCTGTGGAAGCACAAAAGCAAGCTGTGCAGAGTGTGATACAAATAAAGGGTGTTGATCATCAGTCGTTTGTTTCTGGATGGCAAGAGGAGCTCTGCCCTCGGAGAGGAGGAGCTGCAGGTGGCCTTGGGGCATTTTCCATGCTCTGCTCTAAGCCATGGATTGTTCTTGTGCTGCCACTGCAGCCACTGTCCTCCAGCTCTCACTGATCCACCTGGAACCCGGGAGAGCTGTGGCATCCCTGGCTTTGGCTGCAACTTCTGCTGCTTCTCTGGCTCCTCTGCTGGGAATACCCTCATCTGGAGCTGCTGCTGTGCTGCCTTCACTGTGCCCCCAGCAAGGACCTGAAGTAATTCCAGCAAGCTCTGGGCAGTATCCTAGAGAGGGTTTTGGGTGGAATTCATCTCCCAGCTCCTGCTTCTCTTGCCAGATGCTGCAGGACTCTGACACCTTCTGTCCCCATAACTCTTGGCTTGCTCAGCTGGAGGAGACTGAGGTCAGACCTCACCAGGGGCTGCAGCTCCTCCCGAGGGGCAGCTCCAATCTCATCTCTCCTGACCAGGGACAGGACTCAGGGAACGGTGCGTGGAGAATGGTCTTTAGATAGAATCTCAAATTTCAGTTTGGAGGAGGGAAGGAAAGATGTAACAGCCTTATTTCTCTGGTTTCATGTTCTCTTTCTGACTGAAAACCCAGCCTTTAAAAGTGGGGAAGTTGCATGCTTCCCTACCTCACAATCATCTGGCATTCTTCAAATGCTGCTCGTCTGCTGTGCAGCAGCCTGGGAGCTGAGGGAGTCGGGAAGTGAGGCCAGCGAGAGGCAGGAAGAGGAACCGAGGGTTCTGCTTTCATTTTCCGAGCCTTCTGAGGAAGGAAAGGGCTGGGGAAGGGGCCCCAAGCCTGCAGCATCACAGGCAAGGCTGTTCAGGGGTGGCTTTTTTGGGGTATAAATTTGCCACCTGTGTGGTGGGGACAGTCAAAGCTCTTGGTGAGGCTGAACACCCTGGGAGCTTGGCAGGGTCTGTGTCCCTGCAGTGGCTGTGTGCCCCCAGGTCGTCCCTGCCCAGGAGCCCTTTTAAAAGCCCTTCAGGGGCAGGGACAGGGCACGATGCCCACTGATGTGGAGGGGAGAGAGTGAGACATAGCAGGGCAAAGGGGTGGATCTAATCCTGGGGCATCCGCAGGCCTTTTGAGGGTGGTCTGGGCTCCATTTGGAATCTGGTGGAAGGTTCCAGCTGGGCTGTGCAGCTCACAGGGCAACACGGATGTGAAATTTGAAATCCTGGTTCAGTTCCCAAAAACTTGAGGGCCCATGGGGGGCTTCTGGTCAGGGGCCTGAACCCTGGTCACCTCTGCCCAGTCCTCATGGCCTGCAGGACCCCTCTGAGCCCTCCCCAAGAGGGGTGGGCTGCCTCTTTCCTTCCCTCCCCCACTCATAACATGGCACACAGGTATCCAGGAATATTTCCTTGATCTCGCATGCACCGAGGCTCTTTCCACAGTAGCTGGGCAGTAAGAGGCAGACCTGGCCGCTCATCCCACCTCCCCAGGCCCCTGGGAACACAGGACAAGACAGGGAAGGCTGGGAAACCTTGTATTACAAAAATAAAGGAGCGCACGTGAAGCTGCCGCGAGGCTGCAGCGCGGAACGTACCAGTCGAAGGCAAATATAAAAAAGAGACACTGTGAAACAGTGCCAGGGCAACATCCTTAAGGCTGAACCATCCCAGCTGAACTGAGCTGATGTAAACCAAGGACCCTCCTTATCCAGAGCCCCAGCAACGTGGGGTTGGTGTGGCAGAGCTGAGAGCTCTGCTGTGACTCACAGGCTGGATAAGCCCCCAGCTCATCTCCTTTTCCATGGTGACAGGCCTGAAGTGGATCAACAGGGCTGGGGGTCCCGTGGGAGGCAACTGCTTCTGCTCTGATCTCACTGGGGAGAGGGGCCTGCACAGGGAGGGCTGCAGGTCTGGGGGCTGCACCCTGGGCACCTCTGCCCTGTCCTCATGGTCTGCAGGACCCCTCTGAGCAGCCTCCAAAGGGGCGGCTCCCCCCTCCCTCCCTCGCACAGGTCCTGCTTTACATCAGCTCAGTTAGTGCCCGGCCCAGCTCCTCTGGCTCTGCTGGGCTCCAGAAGGGGGGCTGGCCCCGCTCACGCCGATTTGGTCCCACTCTCCACCTCCTTGTGCACCCACAGCTCCTTGTGCTGCTTGCGCCCAAAGCCTTCGTCGTAGTTGCCTTTACTCTTGAAGAGCTGCTGGAAGTGGGGCTTGCAGTAGAACTCGCCGTGGAGAGCAGCGTAGCTGCCCAGGCTGGGGAGGGAGGGCAGGGTTAGCTGGGCACGGAGACTGAGCTGCAGCCTGAGGGAAGGGGGGGCGCCTGGGGACACCGGGACAGCAGAGGGAGGAACATGCAGGAGGGGACCCTTAGGGTCAGCAGCTCCCTCCCAGCAGCAGAGGCTCTTTGGGACTGCTGTGAGTAGAGATGGGGGGGTCCCCAGGGAGCTCAGCCACGGCTCTGAGTCCTCTAGGAGGAGGCTCTGGCTCAGCTCCGTGTTCCCCTGGGGCTGCTCTCAAGGGGGAACATCTCCCTTTCCATACCAGGTGGGATTTAGCTGAGACTTGGGCCCAGGTGTGCAGATAAACCTTTCTTTTGCTGCGATGGGTGGGCTGGGGGTCTTTGGCTACTGGCCAAGCAAAAGGGGCTGTGGAGGGGGGTGCACTATTTGGGAGGGTCTCGGCAGAGCTGCAGTGACACCTGTCCCACCACGGCCTCCAGCCCGGCTCACCTGAGCTTGGTGTGGCAGTGCTTGCAGCAGAAGCAGGAGCTGTGGAAGACAGATTTATCGGCCACCAGCCGCTCCATGGGGTACACGGTTTTCTGGCAGGCAGTGCACATCTCCTTCACCTGCGCCTTCAGGCTGAAGGACTGGCCAAGGGCACAGCAAAGGGAGACAGAGGATGAGGAAGGAGTTTGGGACACCCTGGATCCCTCCACTGCCCTCTTCCCTGCCCCCCATTCACTGGAGCACTGGGGAGGAGGCAGCAGCCCCATCTCCCCCACCCTCCTTGGGCCACTCCACTGATGCTGGGCTGAATTGGAGCTTGACCCTTGGGCTTTTGGCCCTTCCATCCTTGCCATGGATCAGCAGGAGGAGGCCCTGGCACAAGCTGCCCAAAGAAGCTGTGGCTGCCACATCCCTGGCAGTGTCCAAGGCCAGGCTGGACACTGGAGCAGCCTGGGAGCAGCCTGGGACAGTGGAAGGTGTCCCTGCCCATGGCAGGGGGTGGCACTGGATGGGCTTTGAGGTCCCTTCTAACCCAGGCTGTTCTGGGATGATTTTGTGATGTAGAAAAAACAAAGGTACCTTGGAGCGCTGCACTGTGCTGCCTCCTGAGCTGTTCTTGGCCTCCTAAAAAGGGAAGGAGAAACCAAAGTGAGAGCTTGGCACAAGCCCCTGACAAAACCCCTCTGTGACCTGCACCTGTAAATCCTCACCTGTGGCTCATGCACCTACACACAGCAGTTCTGCTCCAAGATGCTGCTCCTGCCCGCTGGAGCAGGAAAATCAACTCCTCTTGCCGGAGGGGCTGGGGCAGTGCTGCCCCGTGGGTCCTTGCCCAGGCTCAGAGGGCAGTGGCCCGGTCCCCCCGGGCATAGCTGGGTAGCCCTCGCTGTCCTGGAGCCTCTTGAGGTTTTGTTTCCAGCTCCTGTGCCCCGTTACAGCCCCCCCCACTGGGGCCGTGCAGGAAACGAGGCCCCGCAGGTTTGGGGCTGGGGGGGGGATGGGGGCAGCAGGGCATGGGCAGAGCTCACAGAGCTCCGGGGGCTCTGCAGCTCGGGGGACAGATGGGCTCAGCCCTGCAGCACCAGGGCACGGAGCCAAACCCTCAGCAGCCTCTACCTGTGCCCCAGCTTTCAGGGCAGGGTCTCTCTGCACCAGCTCCCATCTGCAGCTGCAAGAGCTCATCCCTTCCAAATCCCCCCTGCTCCCCCCGTGCCTGCTCCACATCCTGCACCCTCCCCAGGGTGACTGCACAGGCACCTGCGGGGTCCCGACAGCCACCCCAAGGAGTTTCACCCACCTTGGCACTGCTGGGAATGCTCCCTCCTCCCACAGCCCAGGGTCCAAGGGGCAATGGCACTCCAGCAAGGTGACCCTTGCTCATCCCCCTCACTCTCTGTTCCCAAGGTTGCGGCAGTGCGACCCCAGGACGTCACCCCAGGATGTCACCCTGATGTCCCTGTCCTTCCTCTGGCTGCAGTTTGGGTCTGCCTGCCCAGCTCTGCCCCCCAGCTGATCCCCCACCCCCAGTCCCTCCTGCCTTGTCCGTCCCCATCGTTTCTCCTTTGTATTTTTGGAAACAGTTTGTCTAAGAAACGCACAGGAAACTCTCCCCTCGCCGAGCTGCCTCCTCAGACGTTTCCCAGCTGCTCTCACTGACTGAGGTCAGGGACATGATTTTCCTTTCCTTCCCACGAGGCTGGAAGCAGGAGCCAAAGTCAACAGTGGGACACAGGCAGTGAGGAGGCTCTGGCTGTGTAAAACCAGTTGCATCCCCTGGCACTGGCAGAACAACCGCAGGTGCTCTCCCGGGGTTAGGATTTAATATGCTGTTTCCAGGCTCAGCTGACCAGAGCTAAGGAAAACGCTGCCTCTCTGGAGCTGGGATCCATCCGTTCCCAAGGCTACAGCAATCCTCGGCTGCTCTCACTTCTCGGCAGCCTCCTGGCCCCGATCAGGCACACTCTCTATTCTATCTGATAGATCTTCCCTCGGGGAAGGGCCGTATCCTGTCCCAGCAGGAGATGTTCTTGAGCCTTTATGTTTTTCCATCTCCAATCACTCCAGTCCTAAGCAGCTCAAAAGCTCTCAATTGTGATCACAGAAAGCCATGGAAACACAAACAAACAGACAGCAACCCGAGACAGCACAGGGTGAGAGCTCTGCGCGGCGCAGAGCCTGAGGCTGGCGTTCAGCAAACAGCACCTTCTGCTGGAACATTCCTGTCCCCAGCTCTGTTGTTTGAGTAGCAGTGACTGTGCCTCTGATCACCCTCAAATGCCAGGTCAGGAGCACAGCTTCTGTGCGCAGCCCTCCCTCCCTGAGAACACAAATCCAGCTGAAATTCCCATACAAACCACAGGATGCCACGTACATGAGTTGGGGGTGGGCTGGCGGCTCCCGTGGCCTGGAACATGGTCCCTTTCCCTTCTCCGTCTGTTTAATCCTGAGCTGGAAGTCTGTGGGTCGATGTTCCCTGCAGAGGTGTCTAAGACAGAGCTCTTGCAACACCTGGAAAGGAAATGTCATCAGGACTGGGGCTGGTTTCATCACCCAAACCCAGCAGCTCTGCAGGAGCTGGTGCGTGCCCAAAGCTTCCTCCGTGGGCTCAGATCAGCCTCGCTGGGCTGGGGGGTTCCTGAGGGAGCTGAGAGATTGAGGGACACGAGCCTGGAGCAATGGACAGGAGCTGCAGGTCTGGAATGCTGTGACAGCAGCTGGAGAGTTTGGGGCTCAGAGCACCTGGAAGGTGCTGTGATGGTTTCTACTCCAAGCCCACTGGCAGCAAGGCTAAGCCCAAGCCAAGGCAGCAAACCAGCAGCCCCTGTTTCACTAATGCAGCCACTAAAGGACTGGTGTTGCTGGAGGAAGGACTGTGATTTCAGTCTAATTTTAACCCAGAAAAGTCTCGCTGATCACAGCTCAGCAGAGCAAGTGATGGGGATTTTGTCTTCTCGAAGGGTCCACGTCCCCTTTAGGCTGAGCCCCGTGAGCTGGGGCCCGTGTGCTGTGCTGAGTGCCTGAGGATGAGGCTGACAGGGCTGGCACCAGCACAGGAAAAAACCACTAGCATTGCAAATCACCCCTTTCGGTAAAAAAGAGCTAAAAAGGCACTGACAGCTCCTCAGGGGGTTTTCCCCACCACACTTCACCTTCAAAACAGCCGTGAAAGATGAGCCCTGGTTTGAATACACAGGACAGAGCTGTGGGGTTGAGCGAGTGCTGCCAAGGGAGGAGCAGAGCAGCAAAAAGGAGGCTGAAGGGGTGGCTGTGCAATGATGGATAGGAGATGGAGGCTGGAAAACCAGCACCCCTCTCTGCCTGGGGCTGCCTTCCTGTCCCACTGAACCCCCTCGGCCTCATATTGCCACTCCAAAAACCTTCCTGCTGCCCAAGGACTGGGCTAGAAGCTGAGAAAGCCCCAGGGCAGAGACGTGTCAGGATGGAGGGCTTGGGGCAGGGGCATCTCCTCGATGCCCATCTCACAGGGACATTTGCAAACATGTCCTGAGTTTTGGGGGGTTCTTTGGCTGCCAAACCCCCAGCAGCTGACACCAGGCTTGCATTACACCCAGCAAAGCACCCAAAACTCATGGCTGCTTTCAGCACTGAAAGACCTTTGCCCCAGGTCCTGGGCACTGGCGGGTGCCCCTGGGGCTGGACAGCCCTGGTTGCAAACGTTTCACAGCCTCAGCTGACAGCCAGCCCTGCTCTATCAAAATGATTTCCCGTCTCTCTGCGGTTTGGTTGTTATTTCCTGCTCTCTGAGCTTGCTCGCAGGCAGCTGCTGCCGAACCCAGCATCTGCTGGGGGCCAGGGCCCAACCCCACAGCCCCTCCCTGCCCCCCACTCCCTGGGACAGGACCTTCTCTTCTGTCGCCAGGGTCTGTCAGGTCCTACAGCCCAGCACAGACCCCGCAGGGAACAGGAGGGACCCGGAAAACCTGGTGTCCCCACCCCACGCACATCTCTAACACAGATGCACAACCCTCCCCCTTTTCACCCTCACCCCACCCCAGCTTTTGTTACAAATGTTTGTGCTCCCCCAGCTTTCCTTCCCTCGCAGTTCATCTTCTTGCCCTACCCCAGCCACTTTCCTTTCCTCGGTTTTTCCAGACTCTCCACCACCCCACTCTCACTCTCCCCCATAACCTGCTCTAGTGGAAGGGGGGTTGGAACAAGCTGATCTTTGAGGTCCCTTCAACCCAAACCATTCAGGGGTTCTCTGATAAGCACGATTACTTCCACCTACTTTTTGTTTCTTTGTTCCATGCCCCCAAACCCCTTTCCCTTCAATTCCACCCCACTCACCCCACCCCACGGCTGGCTGTTTTCCACCCAGCCCCTTCCTCTCCACAGCCCTGTGCCCCCCGTGCCCGTACCCCTCACAGCCCCGTGCCCTCCCAGCCGGGCTGCCAGCAGAGCCCCCTCGGTGCAGCTGCAGGAGCTGCTGAACCTCCTTCCTGCTCAAGGGCAGCAGGCCAGAGCAGAAGTCTCAAAGGGGAAGGGTGTGCTGAGGCGATAAGGGAACCAGAACAAGTGAGAAGCTGCAGGAGGGTTTCTTGGAGGCTCCCAGCTGCTGTCATTGCTCTTCCCAGGAGCACAGGTCGGGGCTGGAGCCCGAGGCAGCCAGCAGCAGCCTTCCTGAGGGGAGCGATGAGGTGGCACGGGCAGTGCCTGAGGACACGCTGCCACACTGATGCTACGGAGCCTGCACACGGGCTCGGGCAGCCGGGGCTCGCTGGCTGTCACGGGGGCAGAAAGCCCCGGCCGTGCCCCACGGCGGAGAGCGGCCCCCTAAGCGCTCCATGGGACCGTTCCAAAGCTCTGTCCCGGAAGCCCTTAGCCACTTACACTGCCTGGGAGGAGCAGGAGCAAGGACTGTCCTCCTCTCCGGGTCGGGCAGCAGTTCCGGCTGTTTGGCTCAGGACAGGGTGAGAACCCTTCGCCTTCCAGGCTCTCTTCATCCCGCCCCTCTTAGCGACTGACGGCTCCAAGGGGGGAGGCGTTTGAGGGGAGGAAGGCTACACTGTTCGGTCACAGAGCTTTCCCCGAGAGCCTCCTGTATCCCCGCTCACCTTCCTGCCTGACCCCGGCGCAGGTGGAGGGAGAGGGAACACCTGGGGTGGCCCCTCACGGCAATTCCCGATCTCCGCCTGCCTCCGAAGGGTCCCGTTTCCCAGGACGGGTGCAGGGAGCCTTTTCCCCGTCCCCTCTCCAGAGCCGAGCCAGCCCGTGCCCAGGGCTGCCTGGGGGCTCCGCAGGCTGCGCTTGTGGCACGGGGAAGGAACACGACTGCGGAGGGCCAGAGGCCCCTCTCTGCCATCTGGTTCCCATTAGCAGCCCTGGGAAGGGTTTATTTACTGCTGGGATCGCTGCTCCGTGGCAGGAGGCTTTCCCAAAGGCAAAGCATGGCGTGGGGGATCCGGCTCCCCTTCCCCCTCCATCCTGGGAGGACATGGAGTATTCCCAGAACACGGTGAGGCACGGGCAGGGGAGACACCTCAGAGAGACTGCCGGGCCTTTCCCCCAGGAAATCATGGGCTGAGCTGGTGGCTGTGGGGATGGATGCCCTCAAGATCCTGGGCAGGACCAGTGAAACCCACACACAGCACAGTGCTGACCCTCCAGCTCCATGGCCATCGCCCCTCTCAGCTGGCCAGTGTGGGCAGGAGGTGAACAGGAGCTGGAAGAGCCTGTCTCCTGAGCCTGGCAATCTCCCAGCTCCCAAGGCTCAGTTCCTGCAGTCTTGGGGTCTCACAGTTGAGCCACACCATGAAACAAAGTGTGGTGAAAAACCAGCATCCAACAGGCCAGTCCAGAGCCAGGCACAGCAGTGCTGGGGAAGGGATGAACCCAGTGGCCACAGCTCCCACTTTAGGCATGGAATCCCTTAATTCAGCTTCAGGTCTTGGCTCTTGTATGGCTTTGAGCCAACCACTTGACCTCACTCATACTGGGGGCTCAGGGCAGCTCCCTGCTGGCTTGGCACAGGGTGAAGGACTCCACAGAGGAGAATCCAGACATTTCTGGGGATACCCCTGCCCTGCTGGTGAGATTCCTGGGGAGTGGCCCCGACCCTGCCTCACCCCACAGCCAGGAGCCACCTTCCAGCAGCCTGCTCCACTAATCCCCTTTCCATCCACGTTCTGCCTCTTGAAAGGCTGCCAGCGGGCAGGAAATCTGCAGCCGAAATGCTGAGGGATGCTGACAAGGAACAGTTGTGGGGAGGAACAGGGCTGCCTTTGTCAGGGAAACAATGGGGGACCCGAAGGAGTGAGGGAGAGCCCGAGGGAAGCCCCTGCCCCTCTCCTGCTTTCATCCTTGCCTCCCCTGAGGAGGAAGAGCACAGCCCTGGGAGCACCAGGGCCCGGGGGACTGGGCTGGTCCCTGCCCCTGCCTCTCAGTGAGGGGGCCCATAGGCCAGAAGGATGCTACTGGGATTCATCTGCTTTCCAGAAGCAGAAACTGAGGCAGCCCATTCCTGGGTTTGTGGCTGTGTTTAATGGTATCCATTAAAAATCATGATCTGAAGGATCTGATCTGGGATCTCCTGTCTTGCTGGGAGTTCAGATAGAGCAGAGAAGCACAGCAGAAATCCTGCCAGGAGCATGAGAAGAGACTTTTCCAAGCAGAGACAAATTCTCAGTAGTGCCAGATGAAAACTGCATGTTGAGGCTGGACATTAGACAAAAGTGCTTCTTTGGGAGAAACCTTGGAAGACCTGCAGAATGGGGCTAATGAGGTGCAATATAAACCTGGTGCAAACAAGCACAACAGGCAAACAGCAGCTCATGCTCCCTCCCTCCCCTTGTCAGCTCTTCCCTCATCTCTTCTATAAACCACGTTCCACCTGGAAACATCCTCCCCAGTTTCCTACACAAATGTAAATCCATTTACCATTAGACATTAGTTCTTCTCCCATCACAGCTTTGCCTCTCAGTGGGATTCATAAAGAGTAACCACATTCAGGAGAAGCAAATTCCTTTTAACCTGTTCTCACACGGTTGGTTCTCTGTTGCCACAGCCACCATGGTGGCTCAATGCAAACACGTGAGCTGGTCTGGCAGCTCCACACCTGGGAGATCTCAGACCTTGGTATTCTGATACAAAACTCCAGCACCCCTGAAAACCTCTGGCCTGATGTGTTCTTATGTCCCTCCTTGTGGAAGAATCCAAGTGTCCTCCTTCCATTTTGCTCTTTTCCCTGTCTCCACCTAAACCAGTCCTTTCCTTGGGGCTCTATCACAAGGCCCTGTTGTTTCAGAAGTCATTTATCATATCCAAGGAAGACACTGAGCCAGCGTGACACGATCTGTGATAAAACCACCCAGCATTTTATTCTGCTTCCCCACAGCACATCTTTGATTACTCTTCCAGAATCTGTTCTAGAAACCAACCTTTCCTCATACTCCAATTAATGGAGCTGTAATTGCCTGTAATTTCCTCCTTCCTCTAACACAACCTCTCAGTGTTACCTTGGCTGATTTCCTCTTGTGGAATATCACCTGTAACTCACGAGACTTTGGACTGCCATTTCCCATGGTGATGTCCCCGTCCCTGGAGGGGTTTAAAGGCCGTGGGGATGTGGCACTTGTGGACGTGGTTTAGTGGTGGCCTTAGCAGTGCTGGGGGAATGGTTGGACTCTGTGATCTTAGAGGACTTTTCCAACCTGAAGGATTCTCTGATTCCACGGGGTGAGCCCATCTCTTGAGCCCCGAGACCCACAAAAAGCTTTTGCTGCTTCACCACCTGCAGATGCAGCAAGAGCAGGGGTGAGTCCAGCTCCAGGCACTCCAAAACACACCCTTTCCGTGGTCCCTGCCTCCACACCAGCCCTTCAAAAGCCGCTGTTTGCTGTCCAAATGCAGATTGTATTGGTAGTTAAAGCTCTCCAAAGATCACTCTATTTCCAGCCTTCACCTCTATCCTCCCTTTTAGGATCCAGGGTGCCACAGAGCCCAGCCAAAGATCTGGTTCTCTGAAACCCACAAGGCTGCAGTGGAGCAATGAGTGTGCTGGGAAAAGGCACATCAGAGGATGCTGAGGCACCTTGTCACTGAAAAGCCCAAGCTGGTGTCCAAAGTGTGCTTAACATTGATATTGCAATAATCCTTTTGTCCAGATTTAATGTTTTCCATCCCAGGGCTTTTGCTAAGAGCGAGGTAAGCACTGCAACACCCCCAGATGGCAGATAAAAATGACTTAACTGGGAGGGCAAAGCAGACATGTCTTGGGGGGACATGGCAGCTGCCTGGCAAGGGCCTGCAAGAGCTGAGGGTGGGAGAAAAGGAAAAGAAAAACTCCATCATCCTCCAGGACCAGAGGGATAGTTGAAGACTCACAGGAGTTATCCACTGCAGGAAACCAGAAGAGGAATTACCTTCCCTAGTGAGAAGTCTCATGGGATTTCTGCTGACCAAAAAAGGTCAGGAACCTGGCTTTGAGCTGTGTAAGAATGAAGATGCATCCAGCCACTCTGCAAAGCCCCAGAGGCTGGTTCTGACAGACCCTTACCTTGGAACTGGGAATTTTCTTCTTGCAGGGCTCCCATTTAAAAAGGGCGTTAACACTGGGGCTGTTTCAGACTATGCGTGGTCGATTTCCCTGCAATTATTTTGTAATCTACATTAATAATGCTGCAGATGTGCTACTCCTGGCCTTAAACACACGACAGCTCAGCTGAGGCACCAGATGTCTTCCCTGTGAGAGCCCTCACACGACGTCTTTGGTGGACAAAGCCCAATCTGGATTATCAGGTTTTTTTCAAAACTGATACCCACACGATGAAAAAAGTCAGTAGAAAATTCATCATAAATGTGATCTACAAGGTATCTTAGCTTGTTTGAAGTGATCCAAGGGGATCAGACAGATCAGGCTGGCTCAAAACACGGTAGCTACAGCACCAGACTGGGACTCAGGAGACCTGGGCTTCATTCCTAAATCTGCAGCTAATTTTGGGTGGCAGTGGATAAACAATTTCATTTTTTCTGTTCCCTTTTCTCCCCCTCCCCTCGATGAAAACAGAGCTGCTCTCCTTTGTGAAGCCCTGGGAGATCCCTGGCTGTTAAGGGTTATGTCAGAGCCCAGGGCATTTGTGTTGTTATCAAATCTCACAGTCGTGCAACAGCCTCCCCAGGGAAGTGATGAACGACCTGTCGCTGGGAAGGTTTAAATCCAGGCTGGATGAGGCGGTAGGAGACACACCATCGGGAATTGGCAGGCATTAACGAAGGGGATAAGGGAGTCGGGATCTAACAGGTTTTTCTTCCATCTCTGCTCTTTCTGATCAGCTTAATAAAATGGATCTGTCCAGCCCCCCTTCCGGCATGTACTGCAGCACACAACAAAGAGGGAATTTCAGCCCAAATGGGGAGCGTGAGCCCCGAAACATGCCCCCAGATGCGCACCCTCGAGCAGATCCAGGCCTGCTGGCCCCGCCGGGTGCCGGCCCCTCGCCCGGGGCTCACTCGGGCACGGGGCGCTCGCCCCGGATCCCCAGCACCGCTCCCCAGCCGGCTCGGGGCTCCGGCAGCGCCTCCCTGCCCACAACAGCCCCCCCTTCCGACCCCCAAATCTGCCTCCCGCGACGCCCTCGGCCGAGCCTCCTCCCGAAGCCGAGCGGTTCCCGGTGCGTGCGGCGGCTCCGGGGCTGAGCCCCGGTCTGCGGGGCGGCTCCTGCCCCGCGCTGCCGCTCCCCGGGGCTCTCCCTGTGCTGTGCATCCCTCCCTCCTCTCCATCCCTTCTCCCTGGCCGCCTGCCTCTCTCCCTCCCCGCCGATCGCCCTGGCTCCCCGCAGCTCCCCCAGCCCGGCGTGGTCGGAAACCACCGGTGCGGACGAAGCCCCGGCTCCCTACACTCGGGGGCCGTCATTGTCTCGCACCGCGCCTCCCGCCGCCCGCGAGCCGAGCTCACCGCCGAGCAGAGGGTCCGCAGGGCAGGGCGGGGCCGTGCCCGGGGGCTCTGGTGCCCGGGGCCGAGGGCTCTGGTGCCCGTGTCCCGCCGCAGAGGCCGCGGCCGTGGAGCAGAGCCGCTTCCTGCGCTCCCACCGCCGGCTCCGAGCCCTTTTATCGCGGGGCCGCAGCAGCGATTGGCTCTCGGCGTCGAACCGGCTTCCAGCCGCTCGCTCCTTTGTGTGCAGCCAACCTCTAACGCCAAACCTTGCCCGCTCCCCTCGACTCTCAGCTCCGTTCTCCCGGTCGCCCGCAGCCTCCCCGATCCGATACCGCCGGCCCCGGCAGCGGCCCTTCCGCTCTCTGGCACAGGCTGCAATTACCCCCCCGGTAATTAGCTTTTCCAGTGTCTCTCCCATGAGCTGCGTGTGCAGATTGGCTTCGCTCCAGCCTTTGGACACGGCCTTGGGCTCTCTCCGCGTGGCACTCACCCACCCCAGTAAGGGATCCCGTAGCATCCCAAGGGATCCATCCCTCCAGCGTCTGCAAAAGCCGAACTTCCCACACGTGCACCTCAACTCACTGTTTGCATAGGAAGGATCTTATCAGGCAGCAGCAGGAAAGGAGGATTCCAGTGCTCCCCACTCCTCACCCCCCAGAGGGGCAAAACTGAGCTCCGATGGTTTCAGAAATGCAGGGTTTATTCCATGGAGGGCTGATGAGCCGAGTGGGGCTGTGCAAGGTGGGTGATGGATCTGTCGGGGCAGGGTCCCATGGGCCAAGCACAAGCACAGCCTGGACTATAAAGGCAGCTTCCCCTGCTCTTTGGAGGGCTGGGATTTCCCCAGGAACAAGGCAAATCAGCAGAAATAAATATAAATATTAACAGGTTAAACCCGGAGGTGGTTTCACACCAGCCGAGGAAGCCAGAATGGCCATGAGCCAGGAGAGAGGCAGCAGGAACCTGTAGCTCTGAGGACTTTACCTGATGCTCCCAAAGTCCTCCAATGGGCCATAAATGGAGCGAAATATTCAATGAAGTGATGGGAATACCTTAGAAAATGATGATGCAGGAATAACTGTTCTTGTTTGGCTGCTGAACACAGCGTGGTGCTGCTGGAAAGAGCCAAACTCTGGGGCTGGAGGTGGCCCAAAGCCTGAGCCCAGCAGCAGAGACAGGTGCTCTGTGTGCGGTTTGCCTGTCATTCCCTGTACAAAAAACACAATTGAGGAATTTATGGGAGCGTTTACTGGACAAGGAGACAGCAGTGATGTGATTTACCACCTCTGTCACTCTGCATTGCCCGAACAGCATCTGTGCTGAGCAGGCTCGCTGCCATCAAGCGCAACTAATCGAGGAATTCCACTTTAGGCCTGACGGTGGGACGGTCACACACAGCCAGAGGGCTCTGCGGAGACCAGAGGGCTGCAGAGCTGGGGTCCAACAGGGCATGGGGACAGAGGGACACAAGGGACCTCCTCGCTGTCCCAAAATGAGGGCAAGTGCGTGGGACTGAATGAGCACAGCATCCACAACAATCGCTGCTTATCATTATCTTAACGCATGATGAAAAGCTTACAAATTGGGAAAATGCTTGTGTTCAGAAAGGCCTCTCCATCCTCCCAGCTGTTACCAATCCTATTTCACAGAATCAGCTTGTTTGTGAGCTTATTAATTATCCTATTTACTAGACTTTTAGCCATAGGACTGTTAATCACCAGGTGGGAGTAACCTCACGTGAGAGCAGACTTTTCCCTGATGGTGGAACTTCACTGTCCGTTGTGCCTGGGCTCACACAGGTACACACATGTACACACATGTACACATACACACACACCTGCACACACCTGCACACACCTGTACACACACATACACGCACATGCACACACAGGTACACACACACGCGTGCCCACGCTCATGCCTACACAGGGCAGCGGGCAATGCCGGGGTTCCCGGGGTTCCAGCCTGTGCCCACCCGGGGCCGGGGGTCGAAGGAACCGAGCGGCGCCCCCGTTGCCGTGGAAATCCTCCGGGTCTGCGGGAGACGGAGGGGAAACGGGGAAACCGCCCCCTTGTCGGGTTCGGGGGCCGCGGGAAGGAGCGGGGGGGCGGAGAGCGCAGGGAGGGAGCGGAATCGAGGATGGGGGATGGAGGATCGGGAATCGGGATCGGGCACGGGGGACAGGCCCGGGGACCCCCGGCCCCACGGGGGGCGCTGAGTCCTCCGCACCCGCAGGGGGCGCTGCCCGCGCCGGCCGCTCCGGCGCCGCTCTATCCTCCGTCGCAGTGTCGGTGGCACATGATGGCGGAGGAGAGCGGCGTCTGCAGCTTTATGTTCAAGAAGCGGGTCCGAGCCGCGGGCAGCGGCCGGCGGAAACGGCCCGGCAGCGACCAGGAGCGGGGTGAGGGCTGGGGGGACCCGGAAGGCGCGGGGAGCCGAGCTGGTGCGGTACGGTGCAGTGGGGAGGCGAGGCGGGGCCTGGTGCGCCCCCAGCTCTGCCCACACGGAGGGCTCGGCTGCCCTCCCCAGCCCATGTGCGTGCGGCGGAGGGCGTGACGGACCCTGCAGCTGTGTCACAGGGGATTTAGGTGGGGTATTAGGAGAAGGTTCTTCCATGCAGGGTGGTTGGGCACTGACCAGGGAATGGTCACGGCTCCAAGGCTGCCAGAGCTCCAGGAGCGTTTGGACAGCGCTCCCAGAGTGGGATTGTTGGGTCTCCCGTGGGCGTCCCCAGCCCGCCGAGGGCAGGGGCTGCCTCAGGCCTGGACCGTGCCCCTAACGCCGGCCTTTCCCCGCAGAGAGCAGTGGGGAGGAGGGCAGCACCGTGGTGCCGAAGGAGCGGCGGCGGGACACCCCCAACCCCATGATCCAGAAGGTAAAGGAGCTCCGAGGGAGCACCTGCTCCATCCAGGTGTGCCTGCGCTGGCCTGCCAGGCTCAGCCAGTACAGTGCTGGAGCCATTCCTCCCCCATCCCTGCTGTCCCCTCTCAGACCAGGCGCTGCACGAGGGAGAGGCCGGAGTACGGGCCGAGCAGCAGCGAGGACGAAGATCCTGCCAAGGAGATCGGAGTCACCTACAAATCGACCAGGTCGGCGGTAAGGACGGGCAGCAGGGGGCCTCGGCTGTTAGTTCGGGTGGGCTGGGGATCCCACTCCTCACAGACAGAATCTGTCACTCTAAACATGGGATTGGACAGTCTTTCTTATTAATGCACCTCCCTGTCTCCTCTTAACAGCCAAGCACCTTGTGCTGCGTTCATTCTGATAGTCCCTCCCTCCACAGGAGGCCATCAAAGGCCTTTCCCTCTTAGAGGTGGGAGTTACAACTCCAGGATGCCACTGGACTTGCCCAACACTGCACAGATTTTTCAGGAGAGGGAGCAGTTGGATCAGGTTTGCCCAGCTGTTGGGTTTGTGTTTTCAGTGTTAGACCATCTTTGGCTGCTCCCAAGTGAAGCAGTGTTTGGTTTGCCCAACCTTCTGGAGAGAATGGGAAGGGATGGGAGGAGGTGACAGCTTTGGGATTCTGCAAGCTTTTGGCACCTAAGTTGGATTTGTGTTTAATTGAGGCTGGCTGTAATTATTCTCTGGTTTCTGTGCAGCTGTTCTCGAAGATGTGATAACAGCTAGGAATAGGTATCTGTTGAGCCCATTAAAGAGGAATCTAAACCAGATCACCGTGTTGAAACTTAATTTTGTCCACCCCCAGCTGGGTCAGAAGCTCAATAACATCCTGTGTGTGGGCAAGAGGGCCCCGTGACTGAAGTGCTGGACACGGGCAAACTGACTGGGGCTTCCAGCTGAGCTGGGGCTGAGTGTGAAGGAGTGACATAAGTGCTCCCTGACCACAGGCTAAAATTTGGGAGCAACGGGGAGTTAGCACTCTGGCATTTGCACACAGCAGGCTGGAGCCCGTGGTGAATTCTCCCTGGCAAATGCCAAGGGATAAAGCAGGTGTGTCCAGTTCTTGCTCTGTGACAACCTTTCAGGTAGCCAAGCCACTCTGTCTTGTCCAGGTGTTCTCTCCACTCTTGCCACAAGTTTTCCTTGCTTTTCAGAAACCTGTTGGCCCAGAAGACATGGGAGCCACAGCAGTGTATGAACTGGACACAGAGAAGGAGAAGGATGCCCAGGCCATCTTTGAGCGCAGCCAGAAAATCCAGGAGGTGAGTCAGCCTTGCTCCTTAGGAGCTCGTGCTCTGCAGCAGGACAGCCTGTGCTTTACTCTTCCCCTTCTGCACACCAAGAAGAGTTAGAGTCTCATCTTCCCTGGAAGTTCCAGAAGCCAGGAGTGTAACCCTTGCAAATAGGGGAGTTTTGTGGCTTTATTGGCATCTTGGTGTTAAGGAAGGCAGGGTGGGAAGGAAGACTGGTGTCAGTGGTGACAATCCATGTCATGAAGCTCTCCTGATCCTTAATCATCTCTTGCTTTCCTAGGAGCTGAGAGGAAAGGAAGATGATAAAATTTACCGTGGCATTAACAACTACCAGAAGTATGTGAAGCCCAAGGACACATCGATGGGAAATGCCTCTTCAGGAATGGTCAGGTGGGTTAGGATGAGCCTTGGGGCTCTGGGACCACAGAGCAGCTCAGACACCATCCCAAAGGCATTGTCTGGGACTGGAACTCTGCTGTCACTGCCATTTTCTGCCTATCTGACCAGTCTGGTGTCTGGTTCTGGCCAGGGCCCTGCCCCAGGGCCACTTTACAGCCAGGCTGAGCCCTCTGCCCCACTTTCAGGAAAGGCCCCATCCGTGCCCCAGAGCACCTGCGGGCCACGGTGCGCTGGGACTACCAGCCCGACATCTGCAAGGACTACAAGGAGACCGGGTTCTGCGGCTTCGGGGGTGAGTGCCTCGTGTCTGCAGCTGAACACCACGTGTGCAGAGGGACCCAGTCCAGCTGTGACCCCGTGTTTGGGCTGCTGAGGCTGTCACAGACCCTTCTGTGCAGAGCTGTTGATGTAAGGTTGTCATTCGTGCCGGCCAGGTCCTCTCATTAGTGGTTAAAGGATTCCTGGGAGGGACCCTTGGGATGTTCCAGTGACCCACATTCTTACAGGTATTGTGTCCACTAAGGCCACGTGAGGGATGGGTTTTCCTGTTCCTTATCCCACGTCCCATGTGCATTACTGCTGGAACTGTCCCTGTGGCACAGAGAGGATGATCCTCAGCCTGTCAGCACTGAGGGATCCTGTACCTGCTCCAGGAGCTTAGTGCTGCCCTGGAGAAGGAGCAATGAGATTTCTCCTGCTGGACAAAGCTCAGGCTGCCCCAGAATGTCCTGGTAACACTCTGCCTTGCAGCCTGGCTCTTACTTCCTCTTCCTTTGTGCTGCTCAGACAGCTGCAAGTTCCTGCACGACCGCTCGGACTACAAGCACGGCTGGCAGATCGAACGGGAGCTGGACGAAGGCCGCTATGGCGTCAACGGTACGGCCCCTCTGCCCTCCCAGCCCCTCTGCCCTCCCAGGAGTGTTCCAAGCGGTGCAACTCCTGCTGCAGGATGAGCTGAGGGCCAGTAACCATTGACAGTGCTGAGCAGAGCTGCTGCTTTCAGACATACCCTGACTCCCCCAGTGAGGACGGTTTCCCCTGGCTCTCTGTGAAAGAGAGCACTGCTGTTGTGTGGGTCCCAGCAGAGAGCTGTTTGGAGCTGGGGAGATGGGACCATCTGTGCCCTGGATGCCCAGGAGGTGGGATGTCATTTGTCACTCAGTGTCCGTAGCTGTGGCCCAAGGCTCGTGAGTGCTGTTGTGCAAATGGGGGCTGTTCTCTGCTCAGTTGTAGCCAAAGCTTGGTGGCAACTGGTTTGGAAGAAAGTGTAAAAAAAAAGAGGGGACTGGAGGATGTTTCTCTTTATAGCAGTGAGTGGGTGAAGTAGAAAAAAATTTTCTCCTGAGATGAGCAACAGGCCTGCTGGCTCATTAGCCCTAATTATAGCACTGTCCCACGCATGTTACTGACATCAGTAACACCCAGATGCCAGAGCTCCATTGTTTCCAGCAGAGATTGAATCCCACCTGCTGTGCTCTCCCGATTTATTATTTCATGCCCCACACATGGCCTCTCCTCTCACTCCACTGGTTCACTTTCTCTTCTGCAGACGACGAAAACTATGAGGTGAGCAGCGATGAGGAGGACATGCCTTTCAAATGCTTCATCTGCAGAGGTTCCTTCAAGAACCCTGTGGTCACCAAGTAAGTGGTTGTTTGGCATGAGGAGCCACGTGTGTGCTGTTGTCCAGCTCACCATTCATTCATTCACCATTGAGGCAAAGACAAACCCAGACCCTGGGCTGTTCGTGGAACCTTGGAGGCACTTTTGCCTCCCTTGGGGACCATGGAGAAGGGCATCAGGCAGGAGCTGGTGGAGTCCCCATCCCTGGAGGTGTCCAAGGAACAGTGATGTGGCACTCAGTGCTCTGGTTTGGGGGACAAGGTGGGGTTCAGTCAAAGGTTGGACTCAATCATGGAGGTCATTTCCAGCCTTGATGCTCCTGACTCCAGGACACAGTGATTGTGTCTGGTGACTTGCAGTGACCTCTGCATCTCCATACAGGTGTCGGCACTACTTCTGTGAGAGCTGTGCCCTCCAGCACTACCGCAAATCCCAGCGCTGCTACGTCTGTGACAAGCAAACCAACGGGGTCTTCAACCCTGCAAAAGGTAACGGGCACCTGTGGGATAGGGGGCTTCTGGGGGACCACCTGAGCAGCAAAGGCACCAACTCCTGCTGGATCTTCCTGGTGTTGGCCCTGGCCCTGAGCTGCCAGCAGAGCTGTTAGTGTCAGGAAATATTAAATCATGGATGCAACATGAGCATCTGTGCTTGCCCAGGTGGGGAACCTGGGGAGTGACTGGAGAGGGAAGGGGGTTGTGCCATGGAAGCAGAGGCAGCAGCTTGTGCAGTCAGTAATGCACTGAGGGAATGACTGTAACAGCTCCTGCCTGGACTCAGCAAACAGGGGGGGCTCCAAGCTGAGCCTCTGTAGGCCAGGGATTTTTGGTAGCTGCCCTGGGTGTTCGCAGGACCTGGGTCCCTGGCTCTGGGGTGGGACAGGCCCTGCACCTGGAGCCTCATCGTGCCTGGTCCTGTTTTTCAGAGCTCATGGCAAAATTGGAAAAACACAAAGAGGAGGAAGAAGAGGAGCAACAGTCAGACCACGGAGAGGATCCACAGTAGCAGAACACATTTTGTACATAACTGAATAAAGCTTTTGTAGGAGAAAAGAAAAGCTCACAGCTGTAGCCAGGGGTTGTGTGTCCAACCAGCAGCTACTGAACTGTATCCACCTGTGCTGGACTCAGTCTTTGCTGCCCCGTGGGGGCACAAGGCAGGACAGGTAAGACCCAAGGGCTGAGTGAGCCATCTGCTACCCCCAAGGGCAGCTGGGGAAGGAGGGTGACTGTTCAGTTACTTCGTAATTGCTGCTCCTGACCACGGTGCTGCTGTTTCACTCCTAACTCTGCACAGATCCTGCTGCTGCGTAAGCATGGAACAAAGTTAATTTAAGCCCCTAATCTTTGAGCATGAGCAGGCATGAGAAATACGAGCGTGCATTAAGTTTATCCTTCACCCTAAAAATGCTAATTCATGGGAAAGCAGGCTGGAGCACTGCAGTTACTGGGCATTTATTCCCTCCTTAGTTCCTAGAACTCAAGATAGAGATAGAGCTTCAGTGGGCAACACACCTCTTAAATCAGCCATGTTTGTAGGACTTCATAACAAGCAAGGAAATTATTACCTTCTTACTAACAGTAAGATTAAATCAGGAGCCAAACAAGATCATAGGGAGGAAGTAGAACTGGGCCTGGCCTTAACAAACACCCCTGCAACTGGGAGAATTTTACTGAAACTTTCAGAAAAGAGCAAGTGCAGGTGTTGTTTGCAGCTTGTTGGTTTAGTTGTAAAATGTTTCTGAAGCATGAAGGCAGCTGCCATAAACTGGTGAGCTGTATGAAACTATGGAGGTGAAAGCAAGCATGCACAGCCAGCCTGTGTCACCCTCTGTGATTCACTCCATCATCCTGCACAAACAGCAGACTTAAAAAACAACTTCGGAAATATTTTATTTGTTTTGGAAAAAAACTAGAGTAACAAACTTTATCTGGGTTCAAGTACAGTTTATAAACACAAGAAGGACCTGTTGCCAGCACCACTACTCCCATCAACTGCACCTACACAAGGGTTCTCAGTGCTTCAGAAAAGAGCAGATGACCTCCAGCACCAATGGTCCTTGGAAAAGTCAAACTTAAAGCCTTAAATATACCTCCAAAAAAACCAAACACCACGGAGTGGGGGAGAGCTGCCACAGCAGCAGGGCAGAGTCACACAGCCATGAATCACGGGGAGCCATGTGAGCAGCTTTTACCTGTCAGTCAGTGAGGGAAGGCAGAACAGCAATGGTAATGGAAAGGTTAAAGTTCAGTTCTGTACAGGAGTTGTGAGCAAGAGGATCAGCATGAAAATCAATTTACTTTTCCTCTGTGCCAGGGTAAGTCACTGAGAACAGGCAGGTAAGAGTGTTTCGTGCTGTGAAACCAGCCTAGCTGACAAATTCAACTGGAAGGGGATAAAAAAGCTGGTACATTGTACAGGCATCCACACTGCTCTGGTGACCCAGGAAGCTGGAAAGGGAGGCTGGAAGGCCCTGTCTGACCTGGAGTTCAGAGTGCTCAGCATCGAGTGAAGAGTCTTCAAAAGCCCTCTCCAGACTGCAAGAATCCAGTGCTGCAGAGGAATGCCCAATGCAGCAGGAGTGCCTGGAATGGCCTCAGCTTGTCTTTAATCTCTCATTTTTCATCAAAAAGCAGTAACTAAGAATATAATCCCTTTTTCCCCCATTAAAACTTGCCCTGTGACAACACTGTTACAGGAACCTGACTAGTTCTAAGGGAATGCCCAAAACTATAAGCTGCCCACCTCCCCTCAACTCTAAGGCACCCTTAAAAGAGAAAGAACCAAAGAGGGCAGGGTCATGCAGCCTCAACTGTGAGGAAGCCAGTGATTTTTAGAAACATAAATAGAGACCATAACTACACAGACTCACTCAACTCCCTCAAGTGCTCTACCAGTGCTCAGCTGCAAGAATGGGGGCTGCGGGCACTGCACCTTCTGGAATACTCCACAGCTCCTTGGGTTGATCCTTCTCCAGCTCAGGTCTGTCCATTTGTATGCAGGCTACTTCTTAAGTAAACAGGCAGTTGAAGTTCCTTCCCAAGAACCTGTAAACTCTTCTGTGTGTAACATTCATCAGCTTTTATGAACAGGACCAATAAATTACAATGTCCAGAAAGCTCCTCCTCAGTCCCTATTTTTCTAGAATTCCCAGTCATCCACATCCAGCTGCTCCAGATTTGATACCAACCCAAAAATGCCACTGGGATCCTGGGGCAGTGTCCCTTCCAAATTGGTGATGGGGGTGACAGGGCGCAGGAGTTCAGGGAGTGCTTCGGAAGCACGGCGCTTGATCTGCAGAGGAAGGACAGAATGAGCACACTGGGCTGCCCAGGTGCTGCTCCACACCCAGCACTGCAGTCAGAAACAAGAGGCAGAAAACACACGGAGCACCCTTTGGTCTCATTAAGGAACAGGTTATAACTGCCTCGCCCCAGAACCCAGCAGCTGCGGGGGGAGGGCTGTTGTGGCTCCCAGGACATGCAGATTTAAAACCTCTCTTAGATAAGAGAGGCTTCAAGAACAGCCCAAGCACCTCCCCAGAGGATGTGAAGATCTCCACACCGCACTACAATTAGTCAGAAAACTGCCTTAATCCTCCCGATCACAGAAAATTCAGCAACTCAACATCCCCACTCTCACAGCAAGACAACTATAGCAAAGCAGTGTGCTTTACCTGTAGATAAATTAGTTCCTTACCTGCTTAAAAAAGGGGTGACTGAGCAGAGTGCCTGCGCTTGGCCTGTGGGAGGGAGATAGAATGAGGGAAGCACACAAGAAAATGAGTCAGTACATGAAGTCAGGTAGTGGGAATAGAGAAGACCAGGGTCCTTCCTGCCTCTCCCATTTCTCGGCTATTGGGTATCTTCCTTTTTTCAGCAGTAGCGCTGTTCATGAAGCATTTACTAATCATGTAATATTTTATGCACGGAGTTCAACCTCATTCTAACCTTTAAGTTATGTACTTGCAGCCCCTACATTGGGCCAAGGACAGTGCCTGAGCAGTGGGGCACCCCTGAAAAGTCTGTCATGGCTACAGATTGCCCTCACTACAAATTAAAATGCAGCTTTGATCACTTCCCAACATTGCTCTCTGCTGGCTGAAGAGCAGCCATGTGCAGTGATGGGAACTGGGTAAACATGGTCTCACAGGGGCCAGAAACTCGTTATTTTCTTGATGTGCAGCACCACTCATTCCCCCAGGAAAGCTGCAAAGGAATTCTTACACAGGAATTCTCACACAGGAATTCTCTCACATAGGAAGTGCTCAAAGTGTTAACACTACGGGTTCTGCACACTTGGACTGCTCTCCTCAACAGATGGGGCACATCCTCACTCCACTACACTTTCAGAAAGAAAACTGTAAACAACCTCTGCTGCCTCCCATAGTTTAACCAGCCCTTGAATAGCACAGGAGGGGTGAGCAGCTTTCACCTGGCTTTACCTGAAATCAGGGTTCCTCTGGAGGCACTGCTCTACGAAGTTATGGAAGTAGGTGGAGAAGGTGCGGAGATAGGGGTGCAGGGCTGGCTCCCCGTTGGCCGCACGCACGTTGCTCACGGCCATGCTCTCTCCCATCCCGTAGTTTGCGCTGGAGCGGGACATCTTCATCGTCAGCTCGTCAGCAGGAATTGTGGTGGTGTCTAGCAGGCAGGGAACAGTTCCATTCAGCTTTTCCAAGAGCATCTGGAAGAGCAGGGGCACAAGCAACATCACCCAGAGTTATGGTTTCCCATGCATGCAGGCAGGACACCCTTCTGCGTTCACATCCCAGAGCAGGAAAGCAGTTACAGGTGCCAGGATGAAGGACGAGAAAGGAGCTTGCAAACCTTACCTGGGTAGAAGGCATGTCTTTAAATGGGACGTGTCCATTTGCCAGCTCACAGGCCGTTATCCCCACACTGTAAATGTCAGATTTTGCATCATAACCCTGCAGATTCTACATGAAAAGAAAAATTAGCTTCAGGGACTTGGATGTGATTGAATGGGCAATACTAATGATTCAACTGCAAGTCAACAAACCCAGATGATTAGAACAAGAACAGTACAAGCCACAGATAGACTGGTGTATTGTGGTGAGGGTTTTTTTGTTTGTTAAAACACACAGTTAAGGGCAACATTTATGTAACTGAAATCAGCCAGCCTGTAGGGATGGCATTTGCCCTGGGTAACTCGCATCCGATGTAACGCTTTGGTAATGAAAGAACCTGTAGAGGTGCCTACAGTTAAACTATTGAGTCAACTAAATCAAATTCTACCCACCTGCCCTGCATCCATCCCAAATCTGTTTCCTGTAGCCCCTCCCCTTCTTTTTCCTTGCATTCATGTACCCTTCCCCTTGCTAGGGGTTACTAGTTTTAAGAGAAAAAGAAAAGAAAAAAGGACTAGAGCTCATCACAAGAAAGCAATTCTGCAGATTCGCTCGTCTCCTACCCTACACCCCTTCAACTTGCCCTAAGAGCTCACAATATTATACAGATAGAACACATCACTAAACACAAGCAGTTTCTTTTAAACGCACCTGCTGCAAAACCTCAGGACTGAGCCAAGGCAGCACTTTGATGCTGTATTTGGGGAAGTCATGAACAACTTTGAGTCGCTGCCCATGGTTGATCATACTCAGGTTACTCCGCAGGCCAGAGAGGTACACCTTCCCATCTACAGAGATTAGGATATGGCTGGCTTTAACACTCCTGGGGAAAAAAGGGAAAAACAATCAGGTTCCTCGGCCTTTACTAAACAGCTTAATGCATAGGACAATACCTGATCAGCTTCCTACCAGGAGGCTGAGACTCCTAGCAACCCTCTCTGGATGCTGGGCAAAATCAATTAACAAGATTCTATTCATCACCTTTGCAAGTGTCCAAAGAATGTTTCTGTGGCAAGGAGAAATGCAGGACTAAACGTTATGGATTGTGATTTTAGATGCACATCGGTCTTTGAGATAAGTTTGCTCCACAACAACACTTTCACGCATCTTAGTAAGATCAGTGATATCACTTGCCATGAATATCAAACTGATTTCCTCTAACAGCAAAGTAATACAAAATTTAATGTGTTCTGTGTCTCCTGATTAATCTTCTGCTCTACTCTGAGTATTATTTCCAAGAACTTCCACCAGAACGAAAATGACCGATGTATTTTTCAATACCTATGTACGTAGCCCATATGGTGGATGTAGTCAAGTGCTTTCAAGATGCCTTGGAGAATGTAAGCAATGGCCAGCTCAGTCATCCCATCCGTAAAATGGGTACAGATTAAATCTTTTGCAGAACCTAGAAAGAAATGAAACACCACCTGTCAGAACAAAAGCCCCAAGGACACTTCAGCTCTTCAATTGCATTTCACAGAATATGAGGGTCAGAGAAAGGTACCCCCCTCTCCACTCACCATAGGCCATGAAAGAAGTCACTACCCACAGCTCATTGTCAGCTATGAAAGTTGCTTTGTATGGCACGATGTTAGGGTGGTTGAAGAGCTTGGAAACATGAAGCTCCCCCTAAAATAAAAGGTATTTTGATTAAATTTAGTAAATGCAGAAACATGACGGCAGTATTGATAAGCACTGCTCTTGCTGTCTCTCCTCTTCTAAGCTCGCATGAGGAGTGGTGTTACCTGCAAGAACGTGACCATTTCATTTGTGCAGGCCTCCAAGTTCACTCGTCTGACTGTGACATACTCTCCTGTGGGCTTATACCTGGCCAGGTTCACAACCATCAAGTCTTCAAAGCCTCTGCCTGAAAGAGAAAGCACTGAAGCTTCAGTAATGCTTTTGGAAGCACTGTGAGGAACTCCTCCAGCCCCTGGCCCTTCAATTATCTTTACCCTCACTCATTGAAACTACTTTTGGCCTTGTGAAAAAGACTAATTGTTCCATCAGATACCATCTTCCTTGGCATGTACCCCAATATCAAAAAACAAGCAATCAATCAAGAAAAGGCCAACAAAACTGCAGAAATTATTTTCTTTACAAAGCAGACTCTGATCCTCCAGCCCTCCAGAATTACCTATGATAGTGAGCAACTCATAGCAGCTGCTGTCTGGCAGGAAGTTGCTCATGGTATCCCTTTTAGGGGAAGAAGCTATCGACTCGGAGCTTGCCTCATTTGTCTGAGAAAAAAAAAATGAAGTCAGGTCAAAGGAAATAAAGCTCACCTGCTGGAAAAATCATCTGCACCTCATATTGTCATACACTTCAAAACAGTAAGAATACAGAAGAGGATTTAACTGCTGTCAAAATAATTTTAAATAGTCATTTATCAATCGAAATTCAGGAGACGCCTCATTTCAGAAGATTCAGACGTGTTACAAAACACATAACAAGTAGGTTGTTAATCACTGTAAGCAAGAATTTATTTGGGAATATTTGGATAAAGCCAATTATTATTCCCCAGGACAGCCTAGACTCTGCTTTACAGTAACTGCCTTTCTCTTACAACTACAAACTTCTGTGCCACCATCCTGTTGCCTGAGCCCGAGCCAAAGGGAAGTTGCTCATAGCCCTTCTCTGCACCGTGACAGCTGGTGTTCCTGGCAGATGCTGCAGCTCCTGGTTTTCAGCTGCTCACCTGGGATAAGCCCAGCACAGCTGAAACTGCTTAGCTGAATGGTACAAGTGATGAAGAAAATCAGATGCACACGAAAAGAGAAGCTCCAAATAAAAGCAAAAACTGCAAAGCATAAGTGCTTAAAAAAAAAAAAAAAAAGAGGAAAAAAGCACCACCACACAGGGAAGCAGCATTCCCAAGCCTGTCAGCTTTCCCTCTCTCAATCTGACATAAAGCTTTCTGCTTTATTTACATACACTGAAATCTTCCCCAGCAGAATTCTGCAGATGATAAACGTCAGCGTTCTTGCAAATTCTTTTATACGTTCCAACTCCTTCAAATGTCCAAAGTCACAAGGAGAGTGTCCTAACGGGGATTAAAATCTGTTTGGTGTCTAAAACTATCTTTAGTTATCTCAAATTTCCAGCACATTAACTCCTCCTGGCATTTGAAATGCCAGCTCAATTTTTCCACCTCATTCTTCATCAACTGCAAATGCCCTTTATCAGACCTTTTCTCATAGCACATGAAGCAGAAAAGGTTTGTGCCTTTTCCTACCATGACAGCAGACTCCATTTTTTATTTCCATCACTGAAAGATGGAAACAACTCAGTGACAGCTGAAAAACAAGGAACTTGCTGTTCTACCCTCAGTCCAGGGTAAATGTAGTGCAAAGAGCACAGGAGTTTGCTGTAAATTACCTCTGGGTGCCTAAGTGTACTTTGGGAGTAAATTAGAGCCACACTTCCCAAGTTCCACCTTTCCAACAGGCTTTGAACAGCACACTGCCTACCTTTAAAATAGCTGTATTTTCCATTAAGGGAAAAGGCACAAATTGAGATTTGCGGTGCTTTGGTATAATTTCAGCTCAAACAACTCAGTCCCATTTCAGCATAGCTAAAACCCCTGGGAGCAGCATTCCCAGATCCTTTCTTTTAGTGAATACTACAGTGCTGTTTCTTGGCTCAGAACAGGCAGCAACTTTCCACTTAGGATTTCAAATTTCTGCTAAAGAGACCTGTCCGTTCTGACCTCAGCTGTATCATTCATTACTTCTCTCAGCAATTTCACATGGTCCTGTCAACAGCAAGATTGCCAGGAGAGACACACAGGCAGATAGAAACCTCTGAAGCAGAAAGGCACCAGCAAGGAGATGGAAGCACAAGGCTGGGAAGCAGTCATGGAAGCAGTGACAGCTGATGAGACACTGAGCAACACAAAAGTGGTTTGCTTTATTAAAGTCCACTCCAGGTAGAGCACAAGCCAACAAAACAGATGCAAAGACTTAAATAAATTTAATCTTATTAATGGTGTAGGCTGTGCAGTAATGGAAAAATACTGTGAATTCCCTATTGAAAAGTCTTCCAGCATGAGGTCTTCACTCACCTCTCCTCATGTTAGCAGTGACCAATAACAGAGTTAATGCAAAAGGAGCTTGACCAGAAACTTATCAACATCATACAACAGTTTAAAAAAAGGAAGTTAAACTGAAATGTCATTTATGAGATACTGCAAAAAAGCTCCTCAGTGGTTTCACACAGGACAATTTTTGGTGTTTGGTCAAAAGCAGCTGCAAAATGAAGTCCCATATAACTGGTTTTATGGCATGACATTCATTTAGAGCTGGCTTTTGGCTTGGGAGCGCAGTTTAATTGGAGATAGATTTAAAGGAAATTAATCTTTGAAAGGCAATTACTGGTTTAAATGCCATAACACAATCAGTTATGTGATGCTAGCAAGGATCTGCATTTACCAAATGACATTCATCTGAGTTAGGAAGAGGGAACATCCATTTTGTTCTGCTGTCTTCCCCTCCACCTCCTCACTCCCTCCCTCACTTCAGCATAAGCAACAAAAATTTTCCTTACACTCCCCTCCCCAAATTATGTACCTTTCTCTACAGCCCTGGTAGAAAAAAGCAGCCTTTTATTTAGACTTAAAAAGATCAAAATGCGAATCAGCATAAGTGCCTAAACCCCAAGAAAGCCCATGAAAAAAAAAACCAAAACAGATGCTAATCTCAATTTGCTTCCAGCCAAGCACGTCTAACACTCAGCAGTTTTTAAAAAGGTGTGAATTTACTAAATTTTATACAAAACATTCCATATACATCTCCTATTTTCAGCTTTGTTTGTGCCAGTAAGTTACAGACACTGGCACAAAAATCAATTATAAGCACAGTTATGATCAAATTACACTTAATTCATGTTTGTAATTAGCTTAAACTAGAGCAACACCTGCCCACTTGTGGTGTGGGGAGGACGGGAATCATTTAGATTAAGATACTCTATTGTAAATTGTGGTATTTTATGTGTTACATGCCCATTATGAAGCAGTGAGCAATCAAGGCCTGCAGAACAAAGACTTTTCAGAAGTTCCATAAAACTAAACTCTTCCTTCATTCTCTGAAGGATCAGAACTAAATCACCTCAAAAAGAGACCCTTGTGGGGCTGGGGGGAGGGGAATGACAAACAAATAGAAATCCAAGAGATTAAGTTTAAATTTTTGAGTTATCACATATAGTTTGAAAACCACACACCAAAATCTCCACTCCAGGGTGAAACCTGTTTCCACACTTATAGAGCTAAATATAGAGATGAGATATAAAACTAAGATAAAAAGAAAAATCAAACTTCCACAAGGAATAATCTCCATGCAATGAACCACAGCACCACAGCCTGCACAAGTCACTTACTTTTCTCCGAGAGTCACCCGGAGGCTGCTCTGGAGTAAAGAAATTAATTGTTCACCATGTTGTGTTCAACAGACACCCATTAAAATATAGCTGGAAAACTAAGTAAATAACCCTAGATGACCCTTTTTGATATCAATTATACATAATTTTTTGTTTTACACAAAGACATTTAATTTGCACACAAAATTGCAGCACTAGTCACATTGCAGTACAGGATCAGAGATTCACATAGTGCTACTGTTTGTATATTTCACATAAATGTAAGGTGACAATTTTTTTTTTTTACTATAACTCTAAATATTAATCTTCTGTCATGTCTTATTGCAGGGGGGTTGGACTTGGTGATCTTTAAAGGTCCATTCCAACCTGAACAATTCTATTATTATAAACACATTCAAAGATGACTCTTAAATACAGAAGAAACTATCTACTATTATTCAAAGTAATAAAAATTCCTTTACTCCACCTGGAAGCTCAAAATCTAGGCATATTTCCTATGCTCTGGTTGTTTTCCGTGTCACTGATCAGGAATTCTGCATCCTAGTGGGCAACTTTGTTATGCAGAAGCAGAGCGAAAACCCATCAGCTCCCGCTCCTGGGGAGCCATCAGCAATTTCAAAATCTATTTTTACTCTGAAAATTATAATTAACCTTCCCAAACCCCAAATCCATCTTCTGCATACAAAAAAAAAGAAAAAAAAAAAGTGGTTATTCTAAGCAATACAGAACTAATTTAGTAGTGTTATCAATATGGAAATTTTTTCCAAGTAACTTGCTAGATCTTGGACACTTCGATGTTAAATTTCTGGGCTTAGCCAGCTCAAATACCCAGATTTACAGTGAGATTTAGTTATTCTTTTAGTGATAAGATACATCTTTACTACAAAATTACCAAGCTTTACAGCTAAAATAAAACACTACTAGCAATGTCATTTAACAAGAGGAAAACTTACCTCCGAACAGCTCGAACTCTCTTAACCCCTCAACAATGAACTTCTCAGACACCCACCGCTGAAAGAAATAAAAGTTCTCCACATAATCAGTTATTTCATCTAGAGAAAAGTTTCTTTTCCCCTTCCCCAGAAGAAAAAAAACCCCATACTTAAACGATTCTACTGGTCAGAAATTAATCTGCTGCATCACCAGTGACATCCTTACTTTGGAAAAGGATATTCCCTTTTTGTGCCAGTGACATGCACCCAGCAACCACACAGGTGCTGCTGTTATTCCCAATCAACATGTACTTGCAATAAAGTTAATATCATTTAAAATCATTCAAACACATTTTCATACATGCACATACTGCAAAAATAATCAGCATGCCACAACCCCCTCATACAGCCAAATAAAAGTTGTTTTTTAAGGTGTAATGGGTTTTAAAAAAGAAAGCTTTCACTATTTACAAAGAGATAGTATCTTTGAGAATTCAAATATTTTAGTTATATATCTATTGACTGAATGCAAAATTAGAACACAAATACCCTAAAGCTGTTGTTCTCTTTCAAAATTCATGTTTGAAATTCACAGCAAGCATTAGGTTGTGCAGAGGAGTGTTTCTACCACTATCTAATACTGCAGTTCAAAAAATATACATATAAATACACATACATAGAATACAACAGAATAGGAGATTTTAAGCTTGCAGAGGGTTGGTCACAAAGTTAAATCATCAATCACAAACACTCCCATGGTAGAATTTGCTATTTAGTAAAATAATTTAATAAACAGCTAATGTTGTTCAGTGCACGGGAAGCCTGTCCTAGAAAGCACCAATGAGTCTTTAGGCGATGATGACTCAAAACTTGCATATAAGATTATCATTTGAAAGCATTACAAGTGGTTCTGCTGCAGGAAACTTCCTCATTTAGAAAAGCAGAATCAAACAAAGCTGTTGTGTTTAGCTTTGCAAGCAAAGTGAAGGAAAAAAACCCCATAAATTGTGACACAGGTGAGGAGGCTACTTCTTAAAGAAAGGCTGAAAATAACCAGCATTTTCTTCACGGCAAAGCCCATTACAGCCCCTCTGCACCGTACCCCAAGGAGATACACGCGTACGTACAAGCAATAAAGGCTTTAGTGCAGGGTTTTTAACCAGCACTGGTTGCACACCGCCCCATGTCCTGTAATCAACCCTATAATCAGTTTTCCTGCGCCCTTATGGTGCTCTCCAGGCCCGGCCGCTCTGCACAAGCGCAAGGCTCGTTCTACTGAGACACGAGGGAAGCTGGAAGGTCTTCAACACTCACCCTAATGCGCTCGGGTTTACTTACAAGGAAAGACATGGATCCGCCGCTGTGGGACACACGCAGCACAAAGGGCGGAACACCTGCGGGCACAGGGGCGCGTCACCCCTCAGCGAGCACCGCTCGCCGCCCTCACCCCCAACACCCCCGGGGCCCTCTCCACCCGCGGCCCGGCAGCCCCGGCCCGGGAGGGCCCCAGCGGAGCGTTAACCCCGGTAAGCACCACCCGGCGCCCCCACAAAGCAGCGACACCCTCGGGGGCCCTCACCCGCACGGGGCCGTCCCGCGACGCCCCCGTAAAGCCCCGCTCCACTCCCCCGGCCCTTCACGGACCCCTCAGGCTGCGACCGCCCCTCACCGGCGGGAGACGCTGCGCTTGACGCCAGTGCGCCGACACGTAACACGCGGGCGCGCTCGCGTGACGTAACTGCCGAAGCTCCCGCGAGCGGCGGCAAAGGAGCCGGCGCCATGTTGGATCTCTCAGAGGGGCCGGGGGGCAGCAGGAGTACCACGTCCCGCCCTGCGGCCCCAGCGGCAAGGAGCTGAGGGTGCTGGTTGACAGGCAGCTGAACATGAGCCCAGATGGGCAACAAGGGCAGTGGCACCTGCCTTGTCAAAACGTGTAGTCAGCCGGACCAGGGCAGGGATTGTCCCCCTGTGCCAGGCACTGGTGAGGCCACACCTCAAGTGCTGTGTCCAGTTCTGGTCCCCTCACTTTAAAAAGATACTGAGAGGCTGGAGAGTGTCCAGAGCAGGGAATGGAGCTGGGGAAGGGTCTGGAGCCCCAGGAGCAGCTGAGGAAGCTGGGAAAGGGGCTCAGCCTGGAGCAAAGGAGGCTCAGGGAGGACCTTCTGGCTCTGCACAGCTCGCTGACAGGAGGGGGCAGCCGTGGGGAGTCGGGCTCTGCTCCCAGGGAACAGGGACAGGAGGAGAGGGAACGGCCTCTGGCTGGGCCAGGGGAGGTTCAGGGTGGACATCAGGAGGAATTTCTTCACAGAAAGGGTTCTTAAACATTGGAAGGTGCTGCCCAGGGAGCTGGTGGAGTCCCCATCCCTGGAGGTGTCCAAGGAACGACTGGATGTGGCTCTCAGTGCTCTGGGCTGGGTGACAAGGTGGGGATCAGTCCCAGGTTGGACAATCCGGGAGGTCTCCAAATAAATGTATCCTGTGATTGTGTGGGTCCCTCAGAGAGCAGCCAAGGCTGTGCCCCAGCAGGGCCCCTGCTCTGCCCACTTGCAATGCAAACCCCAGGGGCAAATCCTGCCCCTCGCCCCATCCCAGCCTGCACAAGGGGGACACACCTTCCTGCAGCCCTGCCCCAGCAGGAATCAGTTCGACCACAGTGCAGCACAGGCAGCACCAGCTCCTACTGGTGTTTAAAACTACACCAAAACTCACCCAGAACAAAGGAGGCTTTGAGATTTTACTACGTGAAAGGAACACTGAGACAAGCCAAGTAAAGCAGGAGTGTTTCAATTATATTTTACTCTTCATTAGATTGTTCATTTGAATGTTCCTATTACAAAATTAGCTGCCATGGCCCACAACTGGATGGGACTTCAGGAGAGCTGTCCACTTACTCAAGAGAGCACAAACTAGTATTTCCTTTCAAAGAACTCTGTGAAACAATAACATTAATCTTTAAAGCTAAATAGTGCTAAAATTTCACATAATCTACATTAGTTTTGGCTTTAAGTAATTTCACCAACCATTATAAAATTAATGTATTTGCATGTATCAGACATTTGCATTTCTATCAGGGTGAAGTATCCCATGCGGGAACAAGAAGTTCAAGCAATTGCTGTTTCAACAGCAGCTAATTCTTATTGCCTCAGAACCAAGTTTCCACAAAGTATTGAACAAGAAAATGCAGGACATAATGTTTCCCCACAAAACTGTTAAAAGTCTGTTACAAGCAACAATAAAATGCCTTCTGGACAGGAAGCATTTATAAAATGCAGAGCTCTCCCAGCGAAGTGCTTGCACAGGGCATTCACTTCATTCTTCCCATTTAGATTCAAAACCCTGAAGGGATCACTGACCAGATGAAGAGGACAAATATCCTCTGAAACGTTTTCACTGGCCTGGGGAGATTAGCAATTGCAGGTACTCCACTAGATCTGGCTCCTGGCTGAAATGAACTGGGCAGCAGCTGCTGAGATCAGGAGAGAAGGGGTTGAGGCAAACTTGAACAGTTCAAAACATTGAAGGAAAGCTGGTTGAATTGCTAACTCACCATGCACTCACTCCTGAAGGAACACTGTGCTGACATCACAGACTCCACATTGTGTTAAGTTTGCAGCATCCAAACAGAAGTGGGAAACTGTCCATGTATTCCATTCCCTTGGTTCTAAACATCTGTGTGTTTTACACATAAGCCAATCATGCCCACGGGTGACCTAACACTGCTTCAGGCCTTCATTTGTTAAAAAAAAATAAAGATAAAAAATCTTCTACTTCTATTAGAACTTCTATTCTACTGGGCTTAAATCCCTGAAGAATCCACACTGGGTATGGAAGGCTCTAAGGGCTCCATGGAAGGCTCTGTTGTGCCTTGATGCAAATAAATGCACAGTAAATGTTTATTGTGCAGTTTTCCTCCCCCCAGGTTTTCCCCTTTCCCTCACAATAACTAAAACCAAAGTTTAAAACCAAAGCATGAATATGTTACCAGCACACATGGACAGGTTTACAATCTTCTGTTTTTAAAGGACAAATGACAAAAAGCATTCAAGAATATTGCAGGTTTTTTTTCAAACAGACGAGTAGCAAAACTTTGTACCACCTGGAACAGAACTGCCGAGACAAAGCTCTCCACACATTTTGCTGTAATACTTAAATAAGTAACACCAATGCAAGAACTTTTCTCTTAATGCTTACTAGTGTTCAAGGAATCAGAAGATTATGGAGTTCCGTAGGTCTTTGTACTCTGTGAATTACAATTCCACAGGTGACACCGAGACGCTTCTCACGACACAGTCACATGGCTTTCACTTTGATTTGCTTCATCTTCATCTGCTTCTTCTCGAGCTTCTTCTGCTCACGCCGCAGAGCAGCTTCCTGTAGGCAAGGACAGGCATCTGAATAAACACAGGCGATCTCTTCAAGGAACAAGCAGATCATTTCAGAGCCAAACCAAGCCCTCTAGCACCGGGTTCACATCTCACTGGGAGCCTTCATGTGTCTCAGAAAGCAGCAGCAAATACCCTGACAGTTGTCTGCCCTCCAGCAAATAGAAATCAATGTTGCCACTGCTATTATACCTACAGGCAGCCCTGGAGATGTCCTAGGAGGGATCTGCCAGCAGCCTGTAGCAATGTGAAGGTCCCCCTCACCTCCAGCCGACGCTGTTTCTCAGGATCCTCTTCATTCATGATCCGCTCCTTCTCTGCCCGTTTCTTCTCCTCCCGGCGGGACTGGGCAGCCTCCTGTCTCTGCACGTGAGTCAGCTTGAGGAAGTTCTCTTCCACCCGAGCCCTGTTCTTGTCAGCTTTTTGTTTACCCTTATGCACAGAGAAAAGCAAATGCAGTTTGTACTGACTTCCCCATGAGCAGGATGCAAGATCTCTACCAGTCATATAAGAAACGTAAGGATCCAGTGGCAGTGGTTCCAATTTCATACAATGTTCAGAAGACAAAAAACCAGACACTACTTACTTCTCTGTTCAGCCGGAACTTCTTTGCTTTGTCAATGGAGTAGATAACCATGCTCATCAGAGGCAGCAAAGACTCCATGTCCTTTGGGGAAGTGTTGCCTGAACCAGGCACTGAAATAAAGAGTTCCTTGTTCATTCACACAGACTGGCAGTACTTGTCTACTTGCTGTGATGCTCTTCCCTTATAGCCCACTCTGTTCATGAAATAAAGATGCTCTTATCCTGCTCTTTAGGGAGCTTCACTTGGAGCTATGGGTGTGAATTTTGAAGAGATTTGAAGATCTATTCTTTTCTAGAATAGATTCTCAACAGGCCACTTTTATTTCAAATCAGGGTAAATCAAATGAGCCTGCACAGGTTCAAACTGCAAGGCTTGTGGTTTAAAATCAGGCCACCCCAAGAGAGAGGAGTGTGAGCTGAGGTCAATAACAGCAAGACTGAGTGTCCTGTTATCATGACAATCTGCTGCTCAATCCCCAGCCTATTGCTGTCTTCTCAATGATCCTGTTACATGCACTGAAGGCATTCATCACACATTATCTTGCACAGGTGACAGATCGTGAACATGTGACTTACACAAATAAAGCCCAACACCCCCCAGACACACAGAGACAACAGTTCTCTTACCATTAAATGTAAACAAAAGTGTCTTTTTAGTTTCGGGCAGTTTTGTAAGCTGGCCCTCCCTGGAGGAAAGAAACAAGTGTTTGGAAGGAGTGAAGAAAAATACAAAGTAACTGACACTGGTTGGACAAACCTCATCAAGAACCAAAAGACACTTGGAAAGTACTTGAATAAAATAAATATTAAAAGCTTGGCTATAACCCAAAGTTAAGTTTCAAACTATTCAGATTCCTGAAGTGTTTTACCCAAAAGCCTGCAGAGAAAAGGCATGAGTGTGAAAACATACAGCACCAGACCCTCTGACTGTCAAAAGAGGGCATCTGAGCACTAAGAAGGCCTGTATATTTTTAATTACATTCAGCTTCACACACCCCGTTGTTGTTTATACCACTAAAGATCTCTACATATTTTAGGAGAACAAAATATTTTCTCAAGAGTTTAAGTATTCACTGCTCAAAATCCCACAGTATTCTAATGTGAAAATCTCAGGCCTACATTTCACAGATCCTCCACAATTTTAGTACAAGGTATACACATAGGCTGTCTTATAATTAAATCAAAATATGTGCCTTTATGTTCATTTATTTATACGTCTGTGAGCATAATACACCCTTGCAAAAATCTACGTGGTAATCCAGATAAGACACATCACCCACCACTTGTCAATTCTGAAGCAGCCCCTGAAGGCACCTCTGGACTAGGAGGCTCAGGGAAACAGCAGAGATGCTGCCTGTGAATTGCTGAGGCACAGCTGAGAATCAGCTGAACAGAGCTCGGCCTTTATACGTACTCTTGCATAAGTTTTGGACCGGAGAACTGGTCCGAGAATTGGACAGACTCAATCTTGTCAGCGTAGTGTGTTAGGAAATGGATCATCTGAAAGAGAAATGGGGGTTAGTTTTTTCCCAACACCAACCCAGCTGCAGTCTACCCATTTGCCAGGTTCCCTGCCCATGGCAAGGGGCTGGAACAGGATGACTTTTAAGGTCGCTTCCAACCAAAACCGTTCTATGGTTCTATATATATCACTCAGGAAATTGCTGTGCTCAGCTTGCCACAGTGACACTGATAAAGACGTGAATTTTCCCCTTTAACTTTTCCTTTTAACTTTTTTAGAACATACAAGTTGCAAATGCCAGGATTACCAAGTAGTATTTGTATTAATTCATTCAAGTTTACCTTAGCATCCATCATTCCCTCTGTGACCTCTCCCATCTCTGACAAGATAGCCAGCGAATCTGGAAGCCCATATTTTGCACCAGACTTAGGTTTATCACTGCAGAACTCACTCTGTTTCAAAGAGAACAATGCAAAAGAAAAATAAACACAAGCCTTTAAGTATCTTATCAGACTGAATTGTTCTGGAACAGTGGGACCTCTAAAAATACCTGAAAAGAAACAATAAAAAATACACTCAGTCCGTCGTCCTGGCTGGGGACATTTCAAACAAAGTAAAGCACCCAGCATCAACAGTCTTTAAGCTACTATTTTCCTTCAGAAGCCAGCACTTTAAGGAAGAAGATAAAACAATTCTAATACATACATACTGGAGTGTTCAAAGGGCATTGAGGCATTTTGCTTACATTGTTTGATAACAGAACAAAAACTGGCATCCTACCAACCACACTTCATGATGTTACTTGAGAGAAAAGATTTGCGGAGTATTGCTTGTTATCACTGGATTCTTTGCAAGCTCTGCAATTCTTTTCACAGCTTGAACATATGGAAAGTTTTAATTTCAGATCATGTAAAAACAGATGACTTAAACCTACATTTTCCACATCACATATCACTAATTAAGTTTACTTTTCAATCCTTAAAGATGTCTTTTGTGCAAATTAAATGAGGTGAAGTGACACTCATGTATGCTGATAAAATTCTGCAGCCTCTCCTAAACCAACTACACCCCTAAAGAAAGGTGTAAGCTGCTTTCCACTGCCTCTATCCCTGCAGGTCTGACAGGGGGAGCACTTCTCATGTTTGATTCCATTAGACTTTTATCTGTAGATGAAAATGTCTTTTCCCCACAAATTCCAACTGGTCACAGGTTTTCAGCTGTTCCCAAGAAAACAACAAATATGCAGATTAGATTCCTATATACTATTATTTATCAATGTGCATGTACATACCAGGTCCTGCATCTCTTTCTGAAGTCTCACCAGTGCTTTTCTGGTTCCAACAGCAAACACATACGTGTCCATATCTTCATCATTCATTGTCACTTTTATTTGCTGAGAAACAGAATGTTATTAGCCCTGGTCAGATTTCAATGTTTGACTGATGCTTTGATTCCTAAGAACAAGGACTAAGCAAGGACAGACACAGCTAAGAAAAAGGTGGTTGATTTAAAGCTTTTCAGTGTGTCTTAAAGTAAGGAAGCTTTTTAATTAGACTGAGCACATCATTCAGTATTGTGCTGTAATGACAGTGACTAGAACAGCAGAGTTGTAAAAATAATTTGCAATTAAATATTTTAATAGATATAAGTAAATACAATTATAGAGGCATGGGAAGAGTATTCACGGTGCACACAGTCACTGTTCTTCCAAATGTAACCTCTCTTGGCACTTACGCTCTCTAAGAGCAAGTGGGAAGGCAAAAAGTAACATTAAGAATATAATATCCAGACCAACATATGAGTTAAGCAGTCCTGTTCAGGCAGACTGAACAAATACTTAATTTCAGATTGTAAACCACTTTTTATCAAGATGAGGTCTTGCATCATAATAGACTGCTCACAAAACCACTCAAATGATAAAAATCCACAGATAAAGCAACTTCCAATCATCAGCAGTTTGCATTTCACAGGCAGGAAAGAAATACAAACAATTCTTTGAAGTTGTTTCAACAGTCACTGAACTGGAAAACATGGAATACTACAGAAACCAGGAACAATCAAAGCATCAGAGCAGAACCGAAGGAATGCAACAGTTCATCAGAGCTAATCTGAAGGGCTGAGTACGCACCACTTGGTCCGACGCCGGCCTCATCATGCGCGCCAGGACATTCAGCAGGTCCTGTCTCTTGAGAAACTAAAACCACAAGGTGGTAAACACAGAAAACAGCTGAGTAGACAATGGTAAAAAACTCCTTCCTAATATCTAACCTGAGTTTTCCCTGTGTGACCAATAAAGCTCAAAAGCAGGCCCACTTCATGCATTGGAGGAGTTTCTCAGGCCTTTGTTCCCTAAAGTCAGAAGATGAACTGTGGGGACTGTTCCATCCCAGGTGCAGGGCTTCATATTTGTCTTTGCTGTACTTCCTTGGAATTCCTGTTGGTCCATTTATCCCTCTAAGTGGCAAGTGGGCTCTTCAGCCTACGGTTACCTCTGTACAAACTACACCTCTGGTTTCTGTACTCTTCCTGCAAGCACTTGCTCTTTGGTGCCAACTTTAAGGGGCAGAATACAGGTCTGTGCAGATGACCAGTTTTCCCTCATGAGTGTGTACTCAGAACTCTGTGTCTGAATGTAAGCACAAATGCCAAGCTGGGATTCCATGTTGCTCACACAGGAATGGAAAAGTCTCTAGAACCTGACAACTGGTGACATGTAAACAGCACCACAAACTCCCTCATTCTTACCTTTAACTGGATGAGCATTCCCTCACAGCACACCCTTCCAGAGCACCACAAGTTATATATGTGTTCATTTTCTTGATTTAGTTTCCCAGTGCTTGTAGCTTCTTTATTAGTGCCATCATCCCCTGAGGAAAACAGTGAAAGAGAACTACAATCTAAACTCACAAATTGAGACACTGTAGTTCAGCAGAAGGCTTAGAGCTCTCAATACCACAGTACAGAGGAGGATTCTCTGCAGCCTAAATGCCAGTCTAAACCCAGCTTTTTTCAAATACTAAAACTGGATCCTTGTCACTATGGAACTCACCAACGAGAGCAAAGTTACTTTCTAGCAGTTCCCTGTGAACATTGAACCAAGCATGAGCCAGGCGGTTGTTTTTGTTCTTCCCAATGATGTAGTTCATGATGTAAGCCAGAAGTCCTGTTACCATCAGGATTTCCATGTAATAACTCTCCCAGCTGTTTTGCAGGTGAGCAGGGACCTGTGTAACGGAACAGAAACTGTGATTTACATATTGAACAAGTGGATTTTATACACACAAACATTTGGGAAACACAGAGTAGTGGAGAAGTTCCAGCCCCAACGAAGCAATAAGCTCCACAAAGGCAACAGGAGAGAGCGAAGCCTACATAATGCACTTGGCTTACTGGGGCACAATAACCATACAGGAAACAACTGATCACAGCATTCCAGAAATACCTGCTCAATACAAACAAAGTACTCACTTCCAAGTGAGCCTGGGCTAGCACACATCCCTCAGAGAAAACAGCCCAGCACTTCAATTCATTGAGCATTTGAGCTGGATTCCCTGCCCATCACAGCATTATCTGATCATCAGGTAACTTCTTTGGAAATCCATAGTAACACCCAATTCCCAGGAACATTCTCAGGTTGCCACCAAGAGCCACAGATTCCATGGGACAGCAGGGAAGTCTTCCTGACCTTGCCACTTCTGTGGCTAATTAGCCATTCTGCTATCACTGTACCACCCTTGAGTCACAAAAGTACCCAAACCTTAATTTTCACTGCCAAGGTCAGCTATAATACCTAAAAAGAGATCTTAATAAAAATAAAAATGCAGACCTTGAGCACCTGATCATTTTGGGAGACAAAAAGGTGATGCAGGGAGGGCAGAGACTACCTTCAAAACAAATTCTAATTTGACACTTAAGCCATAGACAAGCTAAAAACACACTGTGTTCATTGTTTAGTACCCCAGTGACACTCCTAGCACACTGTCTTAAGGTAATAATTGATGAAACTCCAAATAGAAATTGGATCAACAGTTACACCTACATTAACTATTGTTATGGGATCTTTATTTTTGCTATGAGACGCATCTGGTTTTTCTTCATATCCTTCAAACTCCTCATCGTCATATGGTTCACTCTCGGTATCACCTTCCTAAAAGACAAAATCACAAACAGCATGAAAAACCAAAGCCCAGCAAGTAAAACCTAAAAAGAGAAAGAAAGATGCAGAGACACTATTAGGAAACACACTGAGGAAGGAGGCAAGGCCTTACCTGTGTGTCTGTGTCATCAAAGTCTTCCTGATTTTCATCCTGACCTTCGAGCTCTACAGTGGCTTCTTCTTCATCATCTTCTGTAGTGATGATCTTTTGAGGAGATTCTGTGACTGTCTCTTCACTCACATCTTCAAATTCAGCAAAGTCATTATCATCATATTCCATAATGTCATCTCCATCCTCAAATTCATCATACTTTGCCAAAGAAAAGCTCCATGGGATGAACAGGACAGCGATAAAAATATATAAATTCTTCATTTTCACTGGAAAAAAAATTAAATCAATCATTGCAAAAAATTCTCGTCAATTCCATGTCACACCTCCAGCAATCCCCAACACACAATGCACAATTTGAAAACATTACAAGTCAGACCAGAGAAATAAATAAATCCCTGCCTGATCTTGCCATCTTCTCTATAAAGAAAGTGACTACTGGTACAAGAACAAAATAACTCTGAAGGAGGGGTTCTGGACTCTTGCTTGTGGCAGCACCAAATTCTGGCCACACTGTTCAAATGAGCTGAGATGGAAAGCAGGGACGTTCTGCTACAAAATTGACCCTCCAATAGCATCTCCCAGCCAGCTCTGCCAGCTCACTTCTAAGACCACATTCTGTGACTACAGTTGTTATTAATTAGCAATTAGGCACAGTCAGAGCATTGAATGTGTAATAGCAGCACTTAATCGTAAAATGCACTTGATTCATTTAAACAGCAGTGCTCTGATAGCCTCTGCTAGTCCAAAAGTGCTCGTCTGTGATTTTCTAGGCTGCACACTCAGAACTAAGTCCCACAGTGTCCCATCATGGTTTCTGCATAGAGACAAGAGACCTTTTCCTGGAAGTTGTGCCAAAAAAATAAAAAAAGGAAGAGGACAGATATTGCACTGCTCCCCAGAACAAAGGAGTAAATTGGGGCTCACGAGCCCAGAACTCCCCCCACATCAGTCAGAACCCTGAAGAGTTTGTCAGTTCACCCTGTTTTGCCCTCAGCTTCCTGTCCCTTCTGCTTGAGTTCAAAACAGTCCCAACCTCCACTTCAGGTTGGGGCACCTTCTCCAAGGTCCAAAAAAGGCAGCAACAACCCCCCAGCTGCACTTCACAACCAGGCACAGAGGATCAGCTGCATTTGGTTCTGCTGTCAGGCTCATTTTACTTCCTCCTGCAACCAGATCCGAGTGGGAACCTGAATGTTCATCAGTGTTCTCTCACAAACTTAGAATAGAAACTATTTGTTTCTAAATTTGACCAGCATTCCTCTGAGTGCCTCACGCAGGGAAAACACTGCTATGGATGACAAGGATGACTAAAATAAACACCTTTGTCAAAGACTCCTCACTCGAGCAAAAACCCACACAGAACACGGTCACAAAACCTTAATTAGGATGGAAAGCTCAGCAAGGCTGAGCCCAGGAATTGGGAACATTGTGTGGGAACCTCACAGTTTTGTGAACTTAAGCAGAAAAAAAAAAAAACAACCCAAATACTATTTAGACAGGACAGAATTTGCACTCTGTTAAAAACGACAGGTCAACAGAGCCACTGGCTCGGCCAAACTCGTAACAGTTTCACAGTAAGAATTCCAAGACTATTTGAGCACATCCACTTTCAGAAGACGCAACAACTCCAAACAGCTTCATGCAAAATAAACTTCTGCAGCCAACTCGAAGGATACAGTTGAAGCAGAAGGTGAGAGCTGGAGCACCCCCCTGGGTCAGCAATCTGTCAGAATGGGTTCCAAGTACAAATGCCAGGAAGCAAAGTATCCTCGGCAGGCCCTCCACGACCCACACACCACCGACTTTCTCTTGCAAGAAAGGGAAGGTCCTGTGGGAGCCTCTCCCTGTTCACTCGCTGCTGGCGAGCGGGTGAACTGACCACATTTTGTACTTCTGCTGCTACATGACAATAAAAGAGTGGTCCTCCTTATTTTTTGAGGTAGTGGAAAGGGGAAAACGGTGGATTCATTCTCCAATCTCCACACCGGCTGCCCAGACCCCATTGGCAAGAGAAATTCAATCCGAAGGCAAACGCTGCTGCTGCTGGTCCCTGTGCTGAACATTCACCAGCTTGGGGCTTGTTCAATAGATCTCGAACCTAGAGCCGAGCTCGGTGGCAGATTTTGGAAAAGCACCCGTCCCCAGCAGGTCGGGCCTTCACCGGGACCCCCGCCCGAAGCGAGGGCAGCACCGTAGGTGTTCGCTATCCCGCCGCTCCAGGGACGCTCCCAGCTCCTCCGCGGAACACGAGTCAAGATTAACAAGATAAAACCAACGATCTACCGCCCCTGGGCGCGGCCCCTCTCACACTCCCGGGGCGGTGCCCAGACCCCCGGCCCCGCCGCCAGCTCCTCCCGCCCCGCAGGGCGCAGCACAGGCCGCGCACGGGCAGTACCCTCCGCGCCAGGCCGCCCCTCCCGGGGGCACCGCCGACACCGAGCTCCCCGGAGGGGGCGAGCCCAGCCCGGCCGTCCGGGGAGGTAGGAGCGGGGTGTCCCGTCCGGCAGGGCCGCGGGCGCCGGGGCCGCGTTACCTGAGTCACGGGCCCGGCCCCCGCCCTCCGCTCCGCGCCCGCCGTGCCAGGCCGCATGCGCTGTGCGGGCCCCGCCGCATGTGCTGGGGTGTGCGGGTACACACGCGTGGGCTGGGGGGGTGAGCCCAGCCCTGCGGCGCGGCAACCACCCGAGAACCAACCAGGAGCCACCCGGGAACCAGCGCGATCCCGGGGCCGCCGGTGACGTTACCCTCCGCCGGTTTCGCTCGCGGTTTTCCCACTCCCGCCTTTGCCCGGTCCCACCGCCCTCGCTCCCCGCTGCTTCACCTGCGGGCGGTGCGCATGCGCCGGGGGGCGCGCGTCACTCACGCACGGTGCGCGGACACGTCGGTGCGTCGCGTCTCCACCCCCCGCCCCGGTAACCGGGGAAGTGGCGGCGGCGGCTGTGGAACTGAGGGTGAGTGAGGGGGGCTGAGGGGCGAGGGAGGGGAACGGGGCCGGGCCGGGCCGGGCACGGTGGCGAATCCTCCCCCGCCGGCCTGCGAGGCCTCTCGCGGGCGGGACGCGCCGTAGCCGCGGCCTGGAACGGGCGCGGACAGCCCGGGCCTGCCCCGCACCGCGGATCCGCGGGCGGGAAGGGTGCCGTGCAGGGCCCGGTGTGCCGGGACAGCGCCTGCCCGCGGCTTCTGTTCCCCCCGGGCCCTGGTCCCTGCCGTGCCCTGGGGAGGGAGATCCGGGCGGGCGGGGGTCCCTTCGCCCTGCCGTCTTGGAACTGGAGCGGCTGAGGCGCATCGCGGCCGTGCTCGCGGATCCCGCGGGCCGCGGGAAAGGGTCCGTGCCCCGCGCGTTTCCTCCTGCGGAACGGCGGCCACAGGGCAGCGAAGCCTCGGGAGTTTTCCTGCGGTCTCTGCGTCCTGTGGGAGCCTCTCGCTCCTGGCGAGTGGGCGGACTGACCACATTTTGTACTTGCTGCTGACAGTAAAAAAGTGGTCCTCCTTATTTTTTGAGGTAGCGGAAAGGGGAAGACAGTGGATAAGTACAGTGAGGAAGAATACTTACAATCAGATTTTAACTTAACAGTTTTCAAAGATTCCCCCTGTGCTGTCACAGCAGAAATGCGGTTCCACCTCTCACGCCTCTGTTGTACGTTTTGATCTCCCAGTGCCACGGACCCGCAGGTGTAAAAGCTACAGAGTGTGTCAGGACAAGAGGGAAAACAGGCCTCCAGGGTCAGCTGCTGCCATGGGGAGCTGAACAGCAGCATTTCCCCCAAAATCTGCTGCTGAGCTTTGGTCTCGACTCGAGATTTATTGAGCAAGCCCCAAGCTGGTAAATGTTCAGCGCAAGGACCGGCTACACTATTTACCTTCTGATTGTCTTGAAGTTGTTTTTTTGCCAGTGAGTTCTGATCTCATTGAAGATTCTCAGTGTGAGGATTTGTTTAATAAGACTTTGGACAGCTAATTATAACGCATTGGAAAGCAGTGGGTGTCTTGCTCTCTTTCCTGCCTTACAGGTATGATTTGCTTGACCATGCAGTTAATTAAATGACTCAAAAATGGAAACTGTAAATATTAATATATTAGTTCAGTCTTCATTTTAGGAAGTCAAATTCTGGGCAGACATGTTATGTGGAGTGTTTAAAATATTGTTTGAAAAATAGAGGTTGGAGAGCATATAAATATATGTATAATACAGAGAGATCATATAGATGGCTGAAGATTCTGTCATTAGAGGCAAAGGGAGTTGGCTTTTGGCAGAGATGTGCCTGGGCTCACACGGAGCCTTGTGCTGCTCTGGGCCCATTTCTCTGGAGGTTGCTGCATTGTAGGAGGGAGATATTGGGAAGCCATGAAACACTTACGGATGGGACAATGTGGACGTGCAAAATATGCACCAAGCTGCCTTTTCATCTCTTGTTCCTCTTGATGTTCAAAGTTCTGGCCTTGGATTTGTTTGTCTTAGATTGCAAACAGGACAGGTAACATCTTAAATGTGTTTAAGTAATCCTTGAAGGACACGACCTATTCTGGAAGACAACCACTTCATTTTATTCTTTGGAATTGTGGATATGTTCACACTGACAAAAGAGCAGAGCCCCATCCTTTTTGGGAAACAGATTAAACTCTTCTCACTCCAAGTTCCACAAGTCCCTGTGTCATGACTGAAGTGATCAACTAACAAGAAAAATCATGACAATTACCTATAACTGCCTGAAGCAGAAAGGGCATTAATTTGTCTTTTCTCACTTCAACAGGTATATTGGGGACATCATGAATTGGAATAAAGGTGGACCTGGTACAAAGAGAGGCTTTGGGTTTGGTGGATTTGCCATAACACCGGGGAAGAAAGAGGAGCCCAAGCTGTCTCAGCAGTCCCACAGTGCTTTTGGCACCGCCGGCTCCTCAGCAGCGTTTGCCAAATCGGGGCCTCCTCAGCTGCCTTCCTTCTACAAAATTGGGTCAAAGCGAGCAAATTTTGATGAGGAGAATGCGTAAGTACAGTTACTTCTTGTGTTTATGTAGCTTTAGATTTTAGTGTTTTTATGTTTCGGAGGTCAGGAGAAGTATCTGTGATGTTTATATACATAAATACATAACAATATACTTAGAAGACTGTGAGGTACTATGGTAGCTTGTGGAAGCTTTCCTCCTCCAGCTTTCCTCTCTCTAGAACATATTTTATTCATTCTATGGTGTTCTCAGAGCTGGAGCCAAGCAGGATAAATTTGGGTGTCTTTTGCACAGGAAAACATTGATCTCCGCAGTTCTTTACTAACCCTTCTCTTGACTGCATAAATGCATAAGTAAGGCTGAGAAAGTTGGGGTTGTTGAGCCTGGAGAAGTTTGGGGCTGACCTAATTGTGGCCTCCCAGTACCTGAAGGGAACCTACAGGAAAGATGGAGAGAGATTCGGTTTTATGATATATATTTGCTCTGCCATCGCTTTGAACTTTTAACGTGAATAATTGTAAATAAATAAATCTCAGCATCTTCTTTTGTGTCCATACTGACTTCTTTGTCCATGTGGGTACCTTGACTCAACCAGAAGCCATGAAAGACAGCATAGTGCTGTAACCTATGTGCTGACTGGGCTGTTGTTCATTTCTTTTCAGGTACTTTGAGGATGAAGAGGAAGATTCCAGCAATGTGGAATTGCCCTACATTCCCGCAGAGAATTCCCCCACTCGACAGCAGTTCCATTCCAAGTCAGCAGACTCTGACAGCGATGATGATCCTCTGGAGGCATTCATGGCTGAAGTGGAGGCAAGAGCCAGCTCATTGCTGTGGCTGTACCTGTGTGCAGTCAGGGGTAGCAAATGTCACTCAGGGCTTTGGCAGCTGCAGTCAAAATGCCACTTAACTTTGGGTTTTATGTAGGTTGGTGTTAGTTGGAACTCAAAAATGAATTAGATAGGCAGAGAGTGGATATGCCTTACGATAACTTAACTATTTAACTGCTTTGAGGATGTCAGAACAATACAACATAGAGCTCTGCATTTCTCTAAATATCAAACTAAGATTTCATGCATTTTTCACTACTTAAATGGAAATTGTTTGTATTTATCATGAGCTGTTTCTTAGCCACAGTTCTGTTATTAGCTGGATTTGGGGAATTTATTTTTTCGATAACATTGTCACAAACTTAGAGTAGTATATAAATTCAAAGGTACTAGTAGGAGAATTTATTTAGCATAATCAGATAGAGAACAAGATAAAGTTTAGTTCAAGAAGTGTTGTTTCTGTGACATAATGGTCTAATTATGCAGGAACATTTTTCCCTTCCATGTTTTACCGTCTTGGTCTTTTTAACGTGACAATTTTATGACCTGCTAGGATCAAGCTGCTCGAGACATGAAGAGACTCGAAGATAAAGACAAAGAAAAAAAGAACGTTAAGTAAGTTCTCTTTTGTCATTCCTATCCCTGCCTGTGTCTTGTATGGTGCTCAGAGAATTCCAGTGCATTTTGTTGATTATGGTTTTTCATTAGACAGTATAGTATATACCTAACAAACGTCATTAACCAGGGCATGATATCCTGTGCATAACGATTTGTGCTGTAAAAATGGAATAACAGGGAAGGATCCATGGCAGCATCCTGTGGCAAACTGCAACAACAGTGACAGTTATCCCACATGAGAAGCCTTTCTAGGCCACAGAAATTGGGGCAGCACGTTGTACTCCTGCCACCTTCTAGATTAGCCTGGATAGTTCTGCTTCCCACACCCTTGGAAAGATCAGGATGGTTTAGCTTAAAATTGCATTTATGTGAGTAAAATAACTCAATGCTGCTGTACCTGGAGTACTGGAGACTCTTTCAAACTTGGACTAGGTTTTTAGACATTAAAGCTGATAGATTAGGTAGTACATGACAATTGGTATACTAAATTCGGAGTTTAAAAACAGTTTAAATTTGTGCAGCTTATCTATTTGTTTTGACCAAGGAACATAGTTATGCTGTTAATTCTTGATAGAAATGTCAAATATGTTGGTAGAAGTTACATTGCATGGGGTTGATCAGATTATACATGGTCCTGACACAGAACACCGGATCCAAATCACCACCTGGGGAAGTTCTGAACTGGATTTGCACTTCCTGGCTCATATTCCTCTTCAATTATGAGACTTCCCTAGTATCAAGAGCTTAGACCAGGATGATCTTTGATGTGGCTTCTGCTGGGAAGATGGAATCCTAATCTTTCAGTCTCAGTACTAGAAGTAAAGAGAAATCTTTGCAGGGTCACTGCTGTGGTTGGCACCAGATATGAAAACTCCATGGGTTGGGAATAAAAATATTGCCAGTTGATAGTGTTGTGTCTTCCACGAGGTCTGGAGCTCAGCACTAATCAAATGAAACCATTGAGCTGAGTCTGTGGAACACTTGCAGGGAAGTTTTTTCTCCGCTTTTTTTTCCAGGGGTATTCGAGATGACATTGAAGAGGAAGATGACCAAGTGAGTTCCTATGCAGTCTTTCTATCTTCTTTTTTGTTGTTTTCTATTTTTTAACCTTCCCTCTCCAAACACATAAGTACTAGGGACAAACAAAATTCAGTATCCTGTGCAGTATCCAGACAATTCAGCAGGAAGCTATAGTGGTTACCCTGCTGTCTCTACCCTTCTAGGTGTTTTAAGAAGAATATTAGAAAATTGCATTCATTGAAGAAGATTTTTTTTCAGTCAATTTGAACTTCAGATTCCTGTAGAGGTTGTTTAGTGTCTGAGGATCTTAAAAATTGAGATCAGCTCCAGGGGACACCAGGGAGACGCTGTTGGACTGTGGAGGCTCCTTTCATTGAAATATGGGGTCTGTTCAGGGCAAGAATCAGGCTTTTTGATCCCTATTTTCAGAGAAGCTTCAGTTCTCATTGAAGTTTAGAAGCATCAGTGTAGCAGAAATAATAAAGAGAAAAGACTTAATTTCAAAATGTCCCTTACTACTGAGTTATAGTTACTAACTCTTGTGTTACTTGCATTAATGCAGAGCTTGGCAGGATTGTCTGGCCTTGAGGCCTCTGCTTCCAGTGTGGTGAGGGTAGCTGTGCCAAAGTTTGAGCAGAGGTGACTTTATGCTTGGGGACAGCTGTCGTTCAAGTGTATTGTGTGCATTGCTCTGTGACTGAGGGATAATTGGCCAGGAAAATGGAAAAGCTAGATGAGTATATACACATATATTTGTAATTGAGCCTTGCTTTACAAATCTGATCTTAAATAATTGCTTCAAGTCAAGCAAGACTGGTGTTTTCTGTATGAGAAAGTCTTGGTGTGTCAGTGAGAATCTGAGAGACACATCCTTGTGAGCTGTGAGAATGGCATGTACGAGGGTGACAGTGTCTTAACTTGGGCTTGTCTTGAAGGACTCTTCTGAAATAGTTTCTTTTACATTTGTTGTTGACACTCTCAATGAAAAATAGATATATTTTCATTACCTAAAGTCCAGTTAGGGGAGGTAAAGAAACTGTCTTTGGCATACTGTGTCTAAAAAAACCAACATTGTATGCTTAGTAACAATGTTTTCTGGTTAGGAGCCTACAGCGTTTGTGCTTTGTTCATGTGGAAATAAGAATAGATCCTTCTGTTGTTAAACCTAACAAGACTTGGTAGAAGGAGTTGTTAAGCAGACACAAGAGAGGTTTGTTTTTTAGGAGCATTTTGTGGTGTAGCTGACAGTGGAGTTGTTTTCTTCATTTGTACTTCTTGTCCTTTAGAATGTATCTGTTGGTGTTTATTAGAAGAATCAGTTCTAGTGAATGTAGTTACCTTTTTTCTCAATGGTGAGTGTGAAAGCAAACAGCCACTCAGCGCATACATCACTTCAACAAACAGTAGTGATTTTGCATCCTATGGTGTGTGAGTTTGCTGATCTGTTTTGCTGCAGGAAGCCTATTTTCGCTACATGGCTGAGAACCCCACTGCTGGTGTGGTGCAAGAGGAGGAAGAGGATAACCTGGAGTATGACAGCGATGGGAATCCAATTGCACCGTCCAAAAAAATCATTGATCCTCTTCCACCTATTGACCATTCAGAGGTAGGAGGGAATTCTGTTCTATTCTGTTTGAGGCATTCCAGAAAGCAGAAGCTGAGGAGGTGCCTGTAATATTTCAGAGCTTTCTTAGGTAAGTCATATCAAAGGTCCTTGAAATGGCTTCATTTAAGCAAATGTTCTGGCAGACAATTAAGAACTTCAGAAAAAAAGGAATCTTGAGTCTGGACTAATTGAGTAATTAATTAATTACCTTGCAGATTGAATACCCACCGTTTGAGAAAAATTTCTATGATGAGCATGAGGAAATCACCAGCCTGACCCCGCAGCAAGTGGTGGAGTTACGGCATAAGCTGAATCTCCGGGTAAGCTGCTCACAAAACTGCCCTCCCAGCAGCTTCTAACTCCCTTTCAATTTCAGACTATCTTAGTTTTAATGAAGATTTTCACAGGGAACTCCAGCTTTTGAATCCAAGCCTCTCTGACACCTTCAGTGAGTTTGATTTCTTGGAAGTCTCCTATGGATTTGTGAAAGTGGGCAATGAGGAATGCCACTTGGACTAAAGACTTCCAGAGCTTGGAGTTAAAATTGGAAATAGATGCAGAAGTTAGTTCTTTGCCACTGGTGACATGTTAGTGGGGTGACCTTCTGTGAAGGGAATTATTTGGGGTAGAACACCAATTATACTCAAGGAGATAAAAACAATGTTTAGTAGCTCACGTTGATTGACAGATAATTAAATTTTTATACCTGAAAGTCTTATTTACACAACACATCTGGAATTTGCACCCAGTTAAATTTAATGTCCACTCAAAAAGTAAAAGTTATTTTTCAGAGGCAGAAAGACCCTTTTTTTGGGTTTTTTGGTTGTTTTTTTTTTTTTACAGATTGCTCTGTTTTTCTCTCACTGTTCATGAACAAAGATCTTTTTCTCTTTCCAAGGTCTCCGGGGCTGCTCCTCCAAGGCCTGGCAGTAGTTTTGCTCATTTTGGGTTTGATGAGCAACTTATGCATCAGATTAGGAAATCTGAGTATACCCAACCCACTCCAATACAATGTCAGGTGAGTGTTGATACTTCTCAAACTTGTAAAGAGAACAAAAAGAACACACGCAATGCTCTCTCATCTACATAAGGATGTGACAAATGCAATTCTAGTTACCTACAGAGAGCTATGGGTTTTTCTAGAAAAATAGTTTTGATATTTTTTAAATAGAAGTTTACCCACTTTTTTTCCTTGTTAAGTGACCACTGTAAATATATTCATATCCCTTTTTTTTTTTTTTTGGTGAATGAAAAACATTCAAGTGATGTCTTTTGCTTAGAGAAATGTATGAAAAGTTTGAGGTTTTTTATCATGGGCTTTCCTCATTACCTGAGTTTTCCATTTCTGTACTGTCTAGTACAAGGATGCACTATGGTGGGCATAATGTGGGCTTAGAATCTCCTTCTTTTTAGGGTGTTCCAGTGGCACTAAGTGGCAGAGACATGATTGGGATAGCCAAGACTGGAAGTGGGAAAACAGCCGCCTTCATCTGGCCGATGCTGATCCACATCATGGATCAGAAGGAGCTTGAACCAGGGGATGGTCCCATTGCAGTGATCGTCTGCCCAACCAGGGAGCTCTGCCAGCAGGTAGGGGTGTAGCATTCCTGCATGTGCCAGCCAGTCTGCCTGGAGAAGAAGGCAAAATTCCTGGCAAAAATTATCAGAGAACCTCAGGAAAGTATTTGAAAAAACTACTCTGTGCATGAGTAGCCTGGCTCCAGCTCATGGCTCTTTCCTACCATTGTTTTCTTGAAGGATCATGACAAACATAAAATTTTAAAATTTTGCACAGTGCTCCTATAATATTTTTAGGTATAAGAATGCTGTGGATACATTGTGACATTGTATGTGCAAAAGGATAGAGCCTGCAGGTCAAATTATTGTTGGATGCCTAAATAGGTTTCTCAAGCTACTGGAAATTATCCACACGTGTGGAAGTATTCACCCCTGAGGAGTTCAGAATAATTTCATTCGGTTAGTAGCTGAAAAGTGCATTTCAGGAGCCGTGCTGTATTTCCAAGGTAGGTGTGTTGTCTCCGAGCTGTCTGACGTGAGCTGTGCTGTGTTTGTATCACACCCTCAGATCCACTCTGAGTGCAAGCGCTTTGGCAAGGCCTATAACCTGCGCTCCGTGGCCGTGTACGGAGGAGGGAGTATGTGGGAGCAAGCCAAGGCCCTGCAAGAGGGGGCAGAGATCGTGGTCTGCACACCAGTAAGTACCTGTGTGCACCAAGAACAGGGGTTTGCACTCTTCAGCTTGAAAAAAGTTGTAAGAATCTGTTGCTATGGTGTGAATATTGACACTTAATTCTAGACTGAAGCCTTGAGATGTTTTCTGTTCTAAGTCTCTGGTAAATCGAGATAAGAAACAGCTAGGTGGTTGTATATATTATCATGTTTTTAAAAGTGCTTTAAAAACGTGGAGTTTTTTCTTACTAGGGCCGTTTGATTGATCATGTGAAAAAGAAAGCTACAAACCTTCAGAGAGTCACTTACCTTGTGTTTGATGAAGCTGACAGAATGTTTGATATGGGGTTTGGTACGTATTGAACCAAAGTCACTGTTTTGGAAAGCAGTGGTACCCAGTCCCAGCGTAGGGGGGCTGTAAAAGTAAATAGTGAGTGAGAAGCACTCATTCATTCTGTAGTTATGTGTTAAACAAAGCAATGAAACTGCATTTTGACTTAATTCTACTAAATAATGAGCATACAGGGTTGATTAGAGCATTTCTTCTCTTTTGCAGAATATCAGGTCAGATCAATCGCAAGCCATGTACGTCCTGACAGACAGAGTGAGTAAACAGTGAGTCTGGAGCAGAGCTTGGATTTCCAGTTCTGGACACAGCCACACCAAGAGACTTGTGCCAAAGTCCACTGGTGTTATTCTCAGCATGGGCTGTTAGGGAGGGAGCAGTTGTGACATGTGGGCATTCCGCTCATCTCTCTGTAATCCCTCCACTGACTGCACTCAGAGCAAAGATGATTAGCTGAATTCATGTTCATATGCCTTGAAATTCAGTGTTCTGAGCTGCCATGAGAGAAAGTTCACAGCAGTGCCCCGTATTACCAACATTTCAGATGCCATGAAATGTGTTTCCACTTTGTGGTATTCTAATAGTGGTTGGTAATTTCTGTTAGAACCCATAAAACCTCAGCTTCAGTTCACTGACACTCAGGAATCCAGGTCCTCCTTCACAACATCTGTGCAGTGTTTTCACAGTTCTGAAAGGAAATTTCTACTTCAGGGAGTTTGAAGCCTGTTTTTCTTCCAGCCCTCTTGTTCAGTGCCACGTTCCGTAAGAAGATTGAGAAATTGGCCCGGGATATTCTGATTGACCCAATTCGGGTTGTGCAGGGAGACATTGGAGAGGTAATTCCATGATACTTGTGAGGCAAACAATTATTCTATTTCTGTTCTCTGAAAATTAAGTGCAAAAATCATCATTTATAGTTAGTTTTAAATAATTTGTGCTTAGCAAAAATAGAATTTTTGTGGGTTTCTATTTTTATCTTACTGACCTTTCTGGCAACAAATATTCCTGTAGTGTTGGGAGGTTTCATCAAGGAGTAAAACATCAATGCAGTGGTTTGTTTTTGTTATTAGGCTGAATAAATGGTTATATCTTTTAGTTTTGTCTCAAAAGCATAAACAAAGCCATTGCAACTTCTGCAGCGAAGAATTTGAAACTTAAATTCTCTGTCCTATGGTTTACATGGAAATGTTGATGCTGGGCTTGCTTGACAGTGACAGCTGAACTGTCAGCAGGCTGGGATCTGGTAGGAAGCTGATGAAGTGGACAGATGTAAACTTCCTGGGAAGAAACTTTGCAAATAATGTATTGAAACTATTGAGAAATTTCACAAGATGCCTTCAGGACATTCTTCTTCTAACCAGTTCTCTTTATTTTTTGGTTTTTACCTCAGGTCCCTTTTTAACCAAAAAAAAAAAAATTTACTGCCTGAAGCCCCTTCTTTCTGGGAAAATTTTTCCTTAATTTTGCTTAAGAAAAACACCAGCTTTCCTAGCTCAATCACAGAGCCTTTATTCATTGATCTAAACTATTACTGCGTAGTGGGAGCATCATCCTTGAAATAATATTAAAATGTGTAAAAATTAAATCTTTCAGAGAAGCTTGCAGGTAGTGCTGTAAGCTGCACTACACTGTATTACTTGCGATGCAGAATGTTTGGGGAGTCTGTTTATTCCTCCCACCTTCCTGACTCCGAGGACATTTCTCCCCTTAGGCAAATGAAGATGTCACTCAGATTGTGGAGATTTTCCCCTCTGGGCCCAGCAAGTGGAACTGGCTGACACGGCGCCTCGTGGAGTTCACGTCCTCCGGGAGCGTCCTCCTCTTTGTCACCAAGAAGGCCAACGCAGAGGAGCTGGCCAATAACCTCAAGCAGGAGGATCATAACCTGGGGCTGCTTCATGGGGACATGGACCAGAGTGAGAGGAATAAAGTCATTTCGGAGTTTAAGAAAAAGGGGATCCCCATTCTGGTAGCTACTGATGTGGCAGGTACGTGACCTTGTGGAAAGCAGCTCAGACAAGCTGTGGGTATCAGCAGAAAGGCAAACATGTTTCAGTGGAAGGCAACGAGGTTGGCTTCTGCACCTGCAGGACACTGTTCCAGGTGCTTTTCATAACCATGGGATATCCTGAGCTGGAAGGGACCCACAGGGATCATGGAGCCCAACTCCTGGCCCTGCACAGACACTCCCAAGAGTCACGCTGTGTGCCTGTGCAGTACCTGGCATTGGCAAGGGGGGTTATTTTTAGTCTCTTAATAATGTCTAAATTATAGTCAAACATTTTTTAATATACAGAAAGAAAAGCTGTGTCTTAAGGAAGTGGTTGCTGTTCATTCAACAGCCGACGTTCCCTTTGCCTGCGGGACCAGAGCAGGGTGATACCCTGGTACCAGAGGAATTGCTTTTTGTTAACTGGGGATAATGACACTTCCCACCACATTGCACTTTCTTCCAGCTCGAGGGTTGGATATCCCTTCCATCAAGACTGTCATCAACTACGACGTGGCTCGGGACATAGACACCCACACACACAGGATCGGCCGCACCGGCCGCGCCGGGGAGAAGGGAGTGGCCTACACTCTGCTGACCCCCAAGGACAGCAACTTTGCTGGTGACCTCGTCAGAAACCTGGAGGGTGCCAACCAGCACGTCTCCAAAGAGCTGCTGGATTTGGCAATGCAGGTATGCACCAGCAAAACTTGAGGAAGTTTCACTCCAGATTCAGCACAAAATCAGCCAGCTCACGTTGCTGGCTCCCTCATGTGTTAGCAGTGACCTTTTGGGGACCTGTCCTGGTTTAAAGTAGGTTTCTTAGTGTTTTTAATGGCCTTTGAAAGAATCCATGAAGATTTTGGAACACAGTGTGTGATCTATTTTGGGGCCAGGCACTGCCTAGGAAATCAGGAACTGTCATCTGCTGATGCCAGCAGAGCATTCCAGTGTCTCATTACAGTCAAATTTATAGCAGGCACCTGGGAGATGGCAGTTAAGTTGAAAGCTCAACTAGAAAACAATTACAGGGACATTCCTTCCGTGAAAGGGTTGTTGCTTGATCATTCTACCTGCTTGGCAGTGCTCTCAGGCAGGTTTGCTATGAATAGGTATGAGAGGTAGCTGCAGCAATTGTGCTTGTGCCACTGAACTTACCAACTCTTTAATTTCTTGTCTTTTGCTGCCAGTATAGCTGCAAGAAAGCCCAGACTTTTTGGTCACTCCCAGATTCAGAGATGGATTAGTAGGCCTGTGGCTACAGTAGCAAGCAGCTTGGACAGCAGCTGCCAAAAGCAAATACTTTTTCCGACATAGGCAGCATTTTCAGAAGGCACAGAATTAGTGAGGCAGAGCTCCCTTGGCTGCCTTGAGAGCAACATGTAGAAGCTAACTGACTTATTCACATTTAGAGAGACTGTAGGGCATAAAAAGAGGTGCTGCCAACTATTATTTAAACACCTGGAAACAGGAGGTCTGGTTGGGCTGACATTCCCTGGCCACTGCTTGGTACAGAAAGTTTTGCTGACAGACCCTCATTTCTCCTTAGCCAAGCACTGGGCTAAATCAGGGAAACCAAAGTATGAGCAAGAGCAGAGCTCCCAAGTGATGGCATTGGAAATTGTGTTTATTCCTGGGTTTATTAGAATGCAAACCCCCAAAACCTTAACCTGAATGAGGGTTGAAGGCGTAAAATTAGTTTTCATAGAAAGCATTTGTAACCCAAAGCATCAGACCCACATGACACAGCTGTCTACAGCAGCTGTGTGGTTGAATGGAAAACAGTATTTATGTTTGTCTTTTGAAATGCTTAGCATCCCTTTTTTCTCAGCCTCATTACATGCATTTATGAAGGTTTTTATTCCCTGTGTTGAGAAACATTTGTCCTTCTGTTTCAGAATCCGTGGTTCCGGAAATCCCGTTTTAAAGGAGGGAAGGGCAAGAAGCTGAATATTGGTGGTGGTGGCTTGGGATACCGCGAACGCCCTGGGCTGGGCTCAGAAAATACTGTGAGTAGAGATGCTGGAGAGGCTGCTCACAGATTCTTTGAACTTTTTCACTTAGTATTGATTACTCTTTAATTTAAAAAAATCTTGGTACTGGATTACAGTGTCTGCTTTAGAAGTTCTCATAGCTCAGCATCTTTCAGAGTTAGGATCAGATATCTCAAGTGAAAGTGTCCTGTGCTGTCTTCTCTTGTCAAGAGCTGCTTTTTTTTAGAGCCAGATTGATCCAGAAGGTTTGGAGAGTCCTCATAAAATATTCTGTCGCTGTAAAATAAATGTCAATAAATTACTTCAAAAGCCATTTCCAGGCTGATTCTTGGCAGAAAAAAAAAAAAAATGGAGCAAACTGTTCCACTGCTCAGGGCTCTCCAGAAGTCTGTCATCCTTAATGGATGTATTTCTTGAGTGCAGGGACAGGATGGATGTGGGCAGTGGTTGAATTGAGTGTGTCTGTATGGGATAAACCTCTGCAGTTGTGCTTTGTGTTTTTGCACAGGACCGTGGAAACAACAACAGTGTGATGAGCAACTATGAAGCCTACAAGCCATCCACGGGGGCCATGGGGGACAGGCTGACAGCAATGAAAGCAGCTTTCCAGGTTGGTTCCATGCTTGGATTCCTTTTCTCCCCTGAAAATGCAGCAGCCCTGTTATTTCAGGAAAGTTGAGCATGGTGGTTGTGGCTGTGTCACTTGGAGCACGCTCAGCATTGCAGTCCCAGGTGGTGGAATTAGGTGCAGGCTGGACTGAACACGTTTGCACTAATTTGCCAAACTTACTTTGTTTTCTGCTGCCTCTTTGCTCTTTTTCCTTTCTGGATTCTGCACCTGGGTTTGATTCTGTTGAGGTTGCTTACCAGCAATAGTGTAAGTGCAGTCAAAAGGGGAAACAGAAGCTCTTTTTCTTCAGTGTAAAAATCAACCTCACAATGTAAGAATTCCTTTGTAGGTGTGGTCTGGTAGGAGGTGCCCGTTACTTTGTGTCCATAAGCACAGCAGGAAAGTTATCACTCCAAGACTGACTTTTCCTAGGAACTCTGTTTCCCCAAAATCCAAGGCAGATTTGTGAACACAGGATGACTCCGCGTTCTGTGGAGCAGCACAGAGCCAAACCTGCTCTCTTTTGTCTCTCCCTTTCCTGCAGTCCCAGTACAAGAGTCACTTTGTTGCTGCAAGTTTAAATAACCAAAAGACTGGGAGCTCTGCTGCTGGTGCCAGTGGCTGGACCAGCGCCGGGAGCCTGAACTCTGTCCCGACGAGTTCAGCGCAGCAAAATGCCACCAGTCCCGAGAGTCCCATGGCAGCCACCGCGACAGCAAAGGGGGTCCCGGGCTTCACCAGCACGGGCAGTTTGAGCAGCGTCCCCACCTTCCCGAACGTCGGAGCACAGGGCTTCAACAGCACAAATGCCAGCACCAACAGTCGAGAAGGCGGCGGCGTTGGTGGCATTGTCAGAGAACGGTACAACGACAGCCGGAACAGTCGGCACGGGGAGGCCCCACGGCGCGGGGAGGGCGGCGGCCGTGCCGAGGGCGGTGGCCGCTACAGTGATGCCCAACATTACAGCGACGTCCAGCGTTACAACGACGTCCAGCGTTACAACGACGTCCAGCGTTACAGCGATGTCCAGCGTTACAGCGACGTCCAGCGCCACGGCGAAGGCGGCGGCCGCCACAGTGACCCCTCCCGGCACGGTGACGGCCGCCACGGCGACATCCATCGCCACAGCGAGGGCCGGCACTTCACCGACTTCCCCAGCGGCGGCAACCGCAACAACGGTGACAGCAGGAACAGCAGCGAGGGGAGAAACAGCGAGAGCAGGAATGGAGAGAACAGGAAGGAGGCCAACAGCCGAGACAGCAAGACAGATGGCTTTGCAGTCCCAGAGCCCCCAAAACGGAAGAAGAGCCGGTGGGACAGTTAAAAGCTGGGGGTTCACAGTCTGGAATCTCTGCAGGTAGTGTTGTCTTTTTCCAGAGGATTTCTTGGGGTTTTTGGTAACTGGTTGTTGAGCAGCTGGGGCAGGAGAAGGAAACCGTGAGAACCCCCATGCAAGTTCATCTGCGGACAGATTCACCCGAGTGAAATGCACACACTTAGTGAATGAAATCATTCTGATAAAGCTCCCTGGGTTCTGCTTTGAAACATTCAGTGCTCGAGTGACTCTGCTGGATTTAAACAGATGTTCTTGACAAAAAGAAGCTGTTCCACATCCTTGGAACATTAAGAAACTGTTGTCCATAGAAGTATAAATTAGTCTTTTCTTAACCAGCATTCACATTTATAAACCAGTCCAGTCCACCTAGAGATGCTCAGGACCTGCCTGTTAGACATTAATCTTGGAGCAGTTTGGTCAGTATGGTGAGTTCTTCCCCCATCTCCTTTTCGCATATTCGCCCCAAATAATTTAGCCTCCAGGTTGCCCCTTACCTCTCTCCCCATCAACTAAGAATGTATCAATTTGCTTTGCTGAAGGTGGGGCAGAGCAAGTTGATTTTTTTTTTTTCTTTTTTTTTTTTTCTTTTGGTGTGTGTGTTTGGAGCTGTTCAAGGGATCCTTCTCCAGCCCAGCAAACCACAAATTCATTTGTAGTGTAGGTTGGACTCCCTGGCTTGTTTGTGATCAGTACTTTAATTCCAATCCCATTGCCCAGATATTTTTTTCTTTCAAAGAACCTCCTGTTTTCTAACATCTCTCATTCTGGTGGAAGCCTGCATAGCAAACCTGTCTCTCTGCTGTGCCTATGCACCCTCTGTTCTGAGAGGGTTGAGTGCTTTCTTCAAATTAAAAACAAAAAAGGGAAAACAATGTAGATTCCCCACAACAATCAGAGGCTGGAGCCCCCTAGGAAGCGTGGCTATAGGAAGAGGCTTCACTCAGAAATTCAGGGATCTGTTGCTCAGAAGCCTTTAGGGAGAACCCAGAAAACAAGTAATGAAAAGAGACAGCTCAAATCTGGCCCTATTTTGGACACATGTAGTAAATCTGTAAAATCTTGCTTGCCTGTTTTTAACTCGTTGTGTGTATTACCCATTTTTTAACTACTTTCTTTTTTTTTGCCACAAGTTAGGGAAGAACTTTTCAGTTGAGACGTGTCAGCACCCACCGCTGGCTCGTTTCCACTGGAAGAAGTACCAGAAGCTGTCAGGGTTTTGTGACATTGTGATGTTTCCTTTATCAGCTGTGCATTTACTTTCTGCTTGCTCTAGTAAATGTTTTATTACTGGTACAAAAATATGCAGTATGTGCTTTTTATTCTACACTTCCTTTGGCTGCCCTGATGTGCAGGTGGAGAACTGACTGTCTGAAGATCTGATTGTGTCTGGCTCACCAAAAATTGTGGATTGTAGTTGATAAAATACTTCCTGTGGTTTTTCTTAGTATCTTTCACCCCAAAATGTTTCTCAAATGCTGTTTTAGCGTCAAGGCCTCCTGGGGAATAGATTTTCCTCCTCTTTATAAGAGGAAAGGATACAGCCCAGGACATCAGACTCATCTCAGCTTTTTGTGGGCTCATGGGCAGACCTGGAAAGGGAGCTCAGCAACAGTCCCAAGATCTGACTGACACCTGAACTGGCTTCAGTTCAGACCCCAAGTGGTTATTTGGGCCCCCTCAGAAACCAGCTCTAATCTGCTGGAGTTTTTTAAAATAGTTTCCAGAATTCCCTCCCCACAGTCTGGGCAGGAATCCTTGCCCTGGTTTGAGCTCTGCACGTTTGGTGTGAAGACAAGGGTGTTTCAGGGCAGACTGGCAGGGCTTTACAAGGTGTTTTGTTCCCCTTCTCACCCTGAAGGTTCATCACTGCAATTAAAGATTGGAGTTTCAAAACAAAATGTAAAAATAGCCCCATAGTCTAAGCTGCCATCTGCTCCCTCCCTTCCTGGATCCCAGCTCACTGCCACTGGGAACTGGCCCGTGTGAGGCATATGCTGGGAGTTCTCCTCTTCTTGTTATCACTTCCCTCTGCTCTCTGTAGGATTATTGAAATTCCTCACCCCTCTCCCAGCTACCAGGAGCCTCTTGGGAAGAGAGTGAGTAAATATTGATCAGTGACATGGAGCCACAAATGTCATCTTGCGGGGTTGTGCAAGGTCTGTGGGAGGGTTGATCCCATCCCCACAGAACAAGGGAGCAGTGTGAGCAGCATTCCAGCTGCCCTGAGAAGGGATCTGTCCCTGCAGTGGCAGCTGTACTGGTATCTTCCAAAGATACAAATTCCTTCCAAAAAATTATTTTTAAAATATGGATGCTGGAGCCCTTCCCTTCCCTGACATGGCTCCTGGCTATCTGTCCCCCCAGTTCCCTATGGCTCCCTTTGCACCTTAGCTTTTCACTGGAAAATCTGGGAATGCACACAATTATTTACCTGTTCCCTGTCACTGGCTTTAGCAGGAAATTGCTGCCTTGAGCAACTGTGTAGGAAAAAGATGCTCCATGCTACCACCGACGTGTTGTTTAATTTGTGTGCCATCTGCACAGCTCCTCGGGAATGCCTTTTCCCTCAGGCAAGGCGCTTTCCCAGGCAGTGCAGGCACAGGGCAGGGAGCTGCTGGGGCTCCTGTTCATGGCAGGGAGCAGAGGGAGAGCAGACCTGGCTGGGAATGGGGTTCCAGCCTTTCCCCCCACTGCTGCTCTCCAGCCCCTGGCAGCCGGGTCTGTGGTGGAATACAAGGATGGAAACAAGCCAGACACTCTTTATTCACTTCTTAGCCTGAAATGAGATGACAGGGCCAAGACTGTTGCATGCAGGGGCCTTTGTGTTAATGGATGAAGAGTTGGGGATCCAGGTATTCCCTGCACCCTTCCAGGCCATAAAGTTTGAGCTGCCTCCCTGTCCCAGTACCTCCCAGTTGGTGTTCACTCCATCCAGGAGATGCAGAGGCTGAGGGAGGGCAGGGGGAGCTGCAGAACAGCTCCACGGGCACTCTGTGCTCCCCCAGGCTGGACAAGGCCGGAGCTGGTGCTGGGTAGGGGAGTCCGAGGCAGGACTGGGCTCATGGGCTGGGCTTTAACCGTCCTGGAGAGGTCACCTCCAACTTGGTGGGAGTAGGAGTAAGCACGGAGCTGTTCCCTGGTGAAGACTCAAGTCTTTGCACGCACAGCCATCACATCAGTCACTTGCATGTGGAGGAGAGTGAGGTTTTATGGCTTGTTTTTGGCCCGGGGGAGGAGGAGCAGGAGCACGTGGTCCCTTTGCACCCTGGCTCTGACGGAAAGGGAGCTGGGTTGTTCCAGCTGCTGTCCCAACCCTGGCTCTCCATGCAAGTGTAAGCAGAGCCCCAAGTGTGAGGATCAGATCATTCCAGGCACATCTGCACGCCCAGGTGGGAAATCCACCCCCCCCGCTTCACAGCATCGTCTCCAGCTCCTTGTTGGGGTTGGGGTGACACTGCGTCAGGTCTGTCAAATCCACCGTGTTTTCGGCCCGGGGTTTCTGGCTCAGTTCCTGGGCGGGGCGGGGCAGGAGCTGGTCCGAGGCGCCGGAGCTGGGGATGTATCCGGGCAGGCGGGGCCGGGCCGGGAGCAGCCGCCCCCGGGTGCCCCCCGCTCCGCGCCCCGCCAGGCTCGTGCTGCAGCTTTGGGGGGCCTGCGAGCCCCGCCCGGAGCAGCAGCAGCTCCCGGGACGCGCCTGCTGCCCCAAGTCCAGCGCCAGGAGCCTCCGGAAATGGGCCTTCTTGATCTCGGCCTGCACCTGAGAGAGCAGAGGGGGCTGCTGTGCCCAGAGACAGCAAAACAGCCTTGCCTTGCCTTGCCTTACCCTTTTCCCTTACCTCCCTTTTTCCTTTCACTTTTTTCCCTCCAAGTCCTACTGAGAGGGATGGATCCAAACTTTTTGCTCTGGGGCTGCAAATTTGCCTTCCCTGACTCTAAAGGGGCTGGAACAGGGAGCTTAGTTCCTCACTCGTCCCACTTACCTCCCCATTGCAAAAGCAGTAGATAAAAGCCACAAAGAAACCCTGCCAAGAGACCAAAAGAGAGGGAGTTTGAGATCCCTGAGCCTCCCTGGATGAACATCCCTCAGTGCTCGGAGCAGCCCCGTGTCAACACACCTGGGAGGAGTTAAAGAGCATCTCATAGTGCATCTGGATCTGCCACAGGAGCCCGGAGACCTCAGTGTAGGGCATGGCCATGAACACCACGTAGTGCACTCCAAACAGTGGCATCAGCACCAGCGTGGACTTGAGCAGCTTCCTGAAAGGAGAAACCTCAGAGCTGTTACCCAGGACCTGCTGGGCAGCCCCCGGGCCCCGCAGTGTCTGGACTGGAGCTGGGAGCAGGAAGAGCTCAGAACTCGAGCCAGGCTTCAATCCAGTGGAGCTGCCATTGCCCTGCCACCCTCCCTCACTCCTCCAGCCCTTCCCACACCTCTGCTCCTCCTTCAGAACCTCTGGGAGCCGTCCTGGCTGAACAGGCAGGACATGAGGCTTTGGTGCTGCCAGCACTTGCCTGTACTGCTGCCGGGGGTCCAGCTTGCCTGTGGTGGTCTCCCAGAGCTTGGAGGCCAACACCCGGACAATGTTGAGGAAGAGGAAGAAGTTCACCTGCCAACAGACACCCAGGGTTGTGATGGTGCCCACTGTGACCTGGGGTCTGCCCAAGGAGCCCTCGGGGACACAGACAGGCAGCTCTGGGTGAGGTGCAGGCAGGGACATGGCAGTGATGCTGTGGTCAGAGCAGGAGGGAGCAGAGCCCCTGGATCCCTCTGAGCCCTCCCTGGGGGCTGGAGTGGTCGGGACAAAACTCCAGTGATCACAAGCAAACAGCTCTGGTCTCTATCAGTCCTCCTTCCCCAAAAGGAATTGGGAGGCTCATCCACAGAATTCTTACCACAACAGCAGCCAGGATGGGGACCTGATAAATCCACTTCATATTCCCTGCACTGAGGTCCCAGCACCTGAGAAGACCAGTAAAGAAATGCCTTGGAGAAACCTGCCACCACTGGGAAGGATGGCTCCCCATATCCCCACCCACCCCAGCACCCCCATCTCCCACCCTTCACCCCCTTGGTGGGCTTTGTGTAAATCTTGAGCTGTAGCTATAAGCATTTGTAACCATCATGGTGGGGCAAAGCAGGTTTAAATGAGCATTAATGTTCCTGAGGGTCCTTGGCCACCTCATCCCAAACTCCTGCTGCTCATGTGGTGGCCTTTCTCCTTTTAAAATGCCTCACTCCAGAATGTGCCCTTTGGCATCCAGTTCTGTGCTGTTTATTGATCAATTTATGCTGCAAACCTGCATCCACCATTCTACCAAATGCAGAACAAAACCACTGTCACTCTGCATTAATGCCAATTCTATGAACAAGCCTTGAATATATGTTCCCTCTTCTTGTTCTTTTTGGAAAATTTTTATTTCCAAAAGCTCTGGAGCCCACAGATACTTTGCTGGCATTTGCAGGCACTCTTCCTCTCCCAAAGGCCCTGGCGAAGGTGGGTGTACGTACTGTGTATCTGCCAGCGAGGCCCTGACGCTGGCCCAGACAGACACGAACACGGCAGGAAGACCTGGAAGGGCAGAGATAGAGTGAGGAGCAGGGTTGAAGCATCACCTTTGCAGATCAAACCAGTTCCTGCATCCCACTCCCCTTCCCTGGGCACTTCGTGCTGCTCAGCCAGAGCTCCCGCTGCTCTCTGGGACCACGGCCAGGGCTGGGATCTGCTCACCCCAGCCGATGGTGATGAGGACCCACAGGTAGTTCTTGTTGGAGAGGAAGGCCATGAAGATCAGGCTGTGCAGGTAGAGACCTTCTACCAGGATCCAGTAGTGGTTGGTGGCCAGAAAATAGAGGAAGAGAGTCACCACCACCTTGCAGCCAACCTGTGGGCACAGGGAGAAGCCTGTGTCAGGCTGGTCCCCAAAAGCAAAACCCGGTGGCTTTTGCTTTCTGGTCACCAAACCCAGCTGTGCTCCATGTCCTTCTTGCAGAGACCTGCATCTCCCCTGGGATATCCCAGCATCTTCCTTCCCATAGGACAGGTATTCCCTGTACACAGGCCAAGGTACTGTGTGGCTCTGCTCTCTAGTGTGGCAGCAGGACAGGGAGGAGCTGGGCAGAGCCAAAGGTGGACCTTCATCCTGTCACCCCGAGCAGCACAGCCCCGGACTGGGAGGATCCCAAGCACATCCCACTGCACCATTGCTCCTAAATCCCCGTTTCCCCCCATGCACCACTTGCCAGGTGGCCCCGTTGTCCTGGCAAGGGACCCCTGATATCGTCCTCCCGCATCCTGTCGGTATCAGCGGGTGCTGTGCCTGAGTAGAGCACCACATCCTTCACGAAGATGCTGAGGGCCCGGCAGATGAAGGAGGTGAAGAGGTGGACATGGATGTAGTTCCGTGTGCAGTGCAGGCGCCTGTGGAGAAGGGAAGTGACACAAGCCCAGCCCCAGCTGCCCAACCAACTCATCACACCCGGGCTCAGGGGATGGGGGGCCCCAGAGTGGGCTCTGGGGTGTCAGCCTTCCCATGGGCACAGAAACCAGATCTGGGAGCAAGTGGGGTGTCCACACTGTCCAAGGGCAGGGTGCAGCAGATCAGGAGCTGATCACATGGGGTGTTTGGGGCTTTGGGAAATTGGCTGATGTTTGTGTTGGGTCTGGGGTTGTTCCCATTCCTTTGGGGGCTGCCCACCCCAGGGCTCGTGTGTGTGGGCCATGGGATGAGGAGGGCCTTTCACTTCTCCTTACTTGAAGTAGGAGAGGATGCAGACAGCGACAATGAGGGAGGCCAGGGAGATGGAGTAGCCCACGGTGTACATGAGGTGCAGGCGGTCAAACACCTCCTGGAAAAGAAGGACTGAGCTCCACCTCCCTGCCAGAGCACAGGGGGAGCAGGGCTGGCTTGAGGAGCGGAGAGGGAAGAGCCCCCTGCCCCCAGCACTTCCCCTGGCCTTTGCTTTATCCTCCCTTGGCCCCCATCCACAGCCCTTTCCCAGCACCTTTGACAAACAAGTCACCTTCTGGCGACTCCGGCTCTCGGAAGAGAAGAGCAGGGCACACTCCGTGTAGTTGGCCCAGGTCTTGTTGATGCTGAGAGCCATGGCCCAGGTCCCATAGGCACTGCAGTACCTGTAGGCATGACCTGGGAACAGCAACGAGCACCAGAAGGACTCACGGGAAGCCCAGATATGTCCCTGCTCTGTGGATTGCCACCAGGGTGAGGTCGCTCTCTGCCCAGGTACAAGACTTGCCTTTGTGGTTGAAGTCGTAGATGTAGTCGGGGCAAGGCACTGACACCTCCTGGCTGGGGGAGCCCCTGGGCCAGCAGATGATCCCGTCCCACTCCGGAGGGCAGCTGGGGTCTGGCCAAAGAGCAAAGACACACCTCACATCTCCAGTCAGGGCCTCAGCATAACCTCTGGTTTCCCCAGCTCTGTGCTGGACCAGGGGGAAGAAAACACTGCCACAGATCCCTCTGGGCTGCAGAGAGGGAGAAGCTGCAGGGGGCCACGGAGGGGGACACATCCCACCTCTTCCAGATGGGGCAAGGCCCCTCCACAGCTCTTGTTTGTGGTGTACATGGAGCTGTCTGGAAAATGCTGGAACCAGTGCTGGCTGCACCCGGAGCACAAATGGTGCCATGAGCTCCACAAACCCCCAGGAGCTGGGTGCCCTCAGCCCCATCCTGCCCCAACAGAGGGGACAGCACTCCCCACGGTGTAATCAGCTCCACCAGGGCTGGCTGACCCAAGTACAGGGGAGGGACAGTACCTTTGATCTTCTCCAGCTGGGCCTTTATGTCCCTCTGACACTTTTCCTTGGCCTCCACCAGGAGATAGATCTGCTCTTCTTTCGTGAGAACATCATCGGGATCGACCTGCTCAGACAAAACCCAAGTGACGACCCCTTGGCTCAAGTCAAGGCCGTGCTCTCCCAACCCTCTCCAGAAGAGTCAGGTTCGGGTGGTTTTGGGTAGATTCAACAACACAGAGAAGAAAAAAGCTCTTCCTACCTTCCTGCTCTCATTTTTCCCTCTTCCAAGGCTAATGCTGACCCCAAGCCCCTTCCCACCGTCTCCGTGACCATTTCTGCTCACGGTTCTGTGCAAAAATCAGTGGCCTGTGGGCTCCTGCCTCAGCTCCCTGTCACCCACCACCAGCAGTGCTGGGTGTCCCTGTTGCCCATGCTGAGCTCTCCAGGCCAGGTCTGGCAATGCCAGGGTAAAGTGCCCGACCGGGGCTCAGCGAATCAGCCACTGCCCAGTGCCCGGAGCAGACAATGCAACCCATGGCACCTTCAGCCTCCCCATCACACCACAGTGCAAATGTCTTTTGGGGTGTTTTGGGCTAAGATGCTTGAAGGAGTTTAGAGCCAGGATGAGACACAGCTTTGGAAGTGAAAAGGAGCCGGGATGCAGAGGGGTCACTCCCCCAGGCTGCCTCCAGTGACCACAGCCAAATCTGGCCCCAGAGAGGAGATCCAGGACTCCCACCCACACTCTTCCCCAAAGCAGCATCTGGGTGGGTGGATGGGGGGCTGGTGAGGGATGTGGGGCAGGAGTGGGATCCTGGGAATGCATCAGCAGGATGGGGCCAAGCTGTGGGAGTCTCACTGGCTGTGCCCAGCTCTACCCTCCAGCCCCTCCTGTACTGCTCATAAACCGCCTTTCCCCAGCACCTCCGCGGCACTGAACCCTGCCCTGGACGGGTCCAAGAAATGGAAAAGCCATCACGCTGCAGTGCCTTCGTGGCTGCTGGAAAGCTTTTAACAGGAGTGGAGATGCTCTCCCCTCCTGCCCAGCAGTTCTGCAGAGCGGGACTGAGTCGGGAGCACAGCCAGTCCCGCCCAGCCCAGTGGCAGGAGAGGGACCGGAGCAGCCCCGGGGCCACGCACACTTACCAGAGCCCACGCCGAGCTCAGGAGGCAGCAGCAGAGGACAGTCACCATGATACCTCCCGCAGGGCCAGATGCCTCCATGGTGCCACCGTGGTGCCACCGTGTCACTCGGATGGGGACTTCAGGGAGCAGAATCTCTGCCAGTGGTGGAGAGAGCTGGTGTGTTCAGCAGGACGGAGCATCTTCTGGGAACACCTTCCTGGCTGCCAGCCCCGCTGAGGTGAGGTGGCAGTGAGGGCACAGCCCGTCCCTGGGAGATCAGGGCTGGGTGAGTCCCCTGTCCCTGTGGGCACTGCCCCGGCAGGGCTATAGGGATCTGCTCACAAGCTCTTCAGGCAGGGGGGCTTCTCCTCCTACCATGCTTGATCCTATTCTCTCTTTGTGTCTTGCCTGCTTTAAGCAGCTCCGGGAGCGTGTGCAAACAATTCCCATTCAGATGGGGATGGCAGAGGTTTATTGGCTTAGCCCAAGGTGCTAAAATCCTCTTCATTCAAGGCAGATTCCTCTTCTCTTTTCAGAAACTTCTCTGACTGCCTGGTGGCTCATTTTTCAGCTGTCACAGCATTCCGCCACTGCCCCCATGCTCCTAAGTCCCCTCCAGCCCCAGACTGGTCCTAAGGAGCCAGAGGAAGGTGGGGAAAATCCCAGCGAGGTGGCTGGAGGCAGGGAGGCAGAGGGTGCAAGCACTTGAGCAGCACCTCGAGCTGATGCTCCTGCGATGGGATGTCTTTAAGGCAGACGCCAGTTTAACCCTTTTCCTTCTCCAGGGGCTGGGATGTGTTTTGGGGAGACGTGCAGGGATCTGTCCTGCTCCCCCAGGCACCCGCAGTGACCTCAGGGCACATCTGCATTTGGTCTCCTGGGGAAAGGGGCTTGAGGCTCCATCCTGGGGCAGGGGCTGGAGGGAGCAGCCACCCAGATGGGGGTCCCACACCATCATTTGGCATCAGGTCAGAGCTGTTCCCACTGCAGCTGTCACCATCTCTTGTCACCTGCATCCCCCTGGCACGGCCCCAGGACTGTCCCCTGCCACCCAGGCTCATGCTGATGCCTAGCTTGCTCCCACCACCCAGCCAGTTCCAACACCTTGTGACCCCCAGCAGCCCAAGCATCCCCCTGGGGAAATAGGGCACAAAGAGAGTGTCCTAGGGTGTCTCAAACCAGGACAGAGGGGAGCCCTCTTTCCCCAGGCAGGTTGTCATTAGTGGCATGAGGCTGGAATTCAACAGCCCAGTGCCAAATCCCTGGAACAGCAGCTCTCAGCCTGGGCCCCTCCCTTGGCCCATGTAATCCATGTCCAGACAGCTCTTGCTGCCTCTGTAGGGGCCCCAATCCTGCACAGAGCAGCAGAGCCCCTGGAGCCTCCTTTGGGGTTTTCCTGGCAAGGCAGCTCATTTTGGTCCCAGCCACGAGCCCCCGTGACTGACCCGTGGTGAGGGGCAGAGCCCTGCTGGGCTCCTGCAGTGAGGGAAGGCCAAGGGAACACCACAGACCCCAAGGACAGGGCTCAGGAGGGGCTGCTGCTCCTGCTGATGGGATCAGACAGCAAAACAAGCCCCGCAGTGGCCATCAGCTGAAAATCAAGGAGGGACTGGGGACATTGTCTGCAGCTGTCTGTCTCCACCGCCCGGGCCATGGCGTGGGTGTGACACCAGCTCTGCCAGTGGCTCCTCAGGATGCTGCATGGGCACCGAGGGCAAGCAAAGGATAAACAGTCAAACTGCACCATGAATGTCTTCTGAAGGCTCTGCTGGGTCTGATTTCTGACCCAGAAGCTGCTGAGGAATGAAGATGGAGTTAAGGTGAGGTTATTTTGGAGTCGGATGGATGCTGAGGGGGAGGCAGCTCAGGGGCAATTTGATTCCCTTGATTTCCCAGGCGAAACCTGACCCAGGCTCTGAGTTCACACTAAGCAAAACACGTTGGGTTTTTTTGCTAAATGACTCGTTATATTCTAGAGAGCTCTGGAAAGCAATGATTGCAAATGACACCCATCCAGCCCCCTCAGCTCCCTAGTCCCCGCTAGAAATCAGATGATGGCGCACAGACAATTCACAGCAGTTTGTGGCTGCTCCCTCCTCCTGAATGACCCCTGTAACTCCCCCTTTGCCCTGGTGCCCCACACATCTTGTTTAAGTTGATGGTTTAGAATGTCTCGGTAAAACCCTCCAGCCGCATTTTCTGGGATGCTGAACTTCAGTGAGTTCTGTGCCTTTTGTAGGTCTTCAAACAGTTGGGAGAGGAGGGCGAGAGTAGAAGCATCTCCTACCAGAGCCTGCCCAGTACCTGGAGAGGAGCCAAAAGGAGACCCCCAAGTGCCCTGAAGGTTTTTGAGGTGCTTGGGAGTGCAAGGCTGGGAAAGATTTGCGCTGATGAATTCAGTTGTGGCTTCGGCCATCATTTCCATTTCCGCATCAGCCGCCCTGAGGGAGGTGAGCACTTACACTGGTCTCTTCCAGGGCACAAGCTCAGCCATGGGGAGAGACTGGGGCAAAGCAGACCCTGACCATGAGGCCAAGGGACTGTTCAGAGGGTTCTGAGCTCCTTTGAAGCAGCATTTCATAAATCCTTGTCTTAAAAGGGCTCAGCAGTGCTGGCCCTCACAGCCTGCCTGCGAACAGGCGCGTTTCCCCGTGGGTATCCAGGCAGGTTTATCAGCCCATCCTGTTGCTATTTTCTTGCCAGGCCCCCGTGGCCATTCGCGTTTAGGTTTCAGTGATCATTTAGCAAGCAGCCCACCCGGTGCAGGTGCTGGAGGGGGACACGTCCCCCCTTTTGCAGCTGGGGGGGGCGGCTGGTGGCTCCGTGGAGCCAGGAGCCGATGACAATGGGCAATTGTCAAATTGGGGCCCCTCTCGTTTGAGTTTTCTTCCTTTTATAGTAAGTAGCAGTTGCTCCAGCAGCTGGCCTGCCCCTCCAGGGTGAGCACTGGGCTCCGTATATAAGGGAAGGAGCAGCCTTTGCCTTTCATCCCTCCGTTCGCTTCCCTCGCTGGCCGGCAGGACTCATCCCGCACCTCCGCAAATCCCAGCGCGATGCCGCTCAAGAAACCCGACCCGAAGAAGGAAGCAGCCAAAGCAGCTCCAGGCTCGGAGCCTGCCTTCGATCCCAAGAGCGTGAAGGTGAGTGAGGAATGAAGACGTCACCGTGTTTCTCCGTGCCTGTCATCTGCCAGGCACAGGCGGTGCAAAGCGCTGTGCAAATGGCATTAGTCAGGCTGGAAGCCAGCCTTGGGAGGGGAAAATTATCCGATTGTGTGGATGCAGCAGGCTGGGAGTGATGCTGTCCTCGCTGGGGAGATGTCTCAGTCTTCCCCACACAGCCTTCCCAGCACTCACTGGAGGGAACCAGGACGCTGCTCCCGGAGCTGCAGCTGCAGAGTCGAACCCCCAGCTCCTGCTACGATCCCGTGTTAGGGCCCCAGCAGCAATAAAAAGCTTCTCTACCACCCACTGTCTCCATCCTGAAGTATTTTGTTGCCTGCATTGCCTCCTCCACATAAGAGCATCCTTTATCCAATGGCTCCACAACAGGAGCTCGCTTTTTCCGTGATTCCTCAGGATACTCACATTTTTAAGCCAGAGCTGTGGCAGGAGAGTTATCAAAAGCAGGTTCAGCATGGAGGCTGTTTAATCACTTGAACTTGGGATCAGGCCTTAAAATAACATCCTTTCCACCCAAAATAGTCCTGACTTGGTCTGAGCATCACTCCTGCCTGTCCACCCCGCTGCTCCAGCTGTGCTCTCCAAAGGGATCTCAGCTCCACTGCGAGGGCAGAAGCAGTCGGGGACACGGCAAAGCCAGACATGGCATAGCTATGGGACACGGCATGGATACAGCCCCCGGCCCCGAGCCTGGGGAGGGAGAGGTCCAGAGGGCAGAGTTCCTTTGCTCCCCCCAGCCATAGCCCACCTTTCATGCCTGGCTCTGCTTCCTTCTCTTTACAGATTGAATTCACGGCAGAGCAGATTGAAGGTAAGTGCTGAGTGCAGCTTCTCTCAGAGATGGCTTTAGAAATGGGGAATCCTTTTTCCAGGTAGTTTTTCACCACAGACATGAGAGCCGAGGCCCCACACATCAAATACCCTCTTGGGGGAAAGACCAGCAGGATCCAGAGCCTGACAGGGAAAAGGTATTTTTCATTCATGGTGAGAGATGCAGCCTGGGTCAAAGTCAGGGCTCCTGGTGGGAGGAGCAGCCTCTGTCGATGCAGAGACAGCCCCAGAGAGCGGAGATTCGAGTGGAAAAGGGGATAAGTAGGGATGTCCTCCAGCGAAGCCAGCTGCTGAGGGTGCAGGCATCCAGCAGGTCACCCAGCCAGCTCTGCAGAGGTGACAAAACCTGCTCGAGCAGCCAAGCGACTTGTCCAAGGAGTCTGGCAAACCTCAGCCCGCATTGCTCAAGCTCACTTGGGGCTGCGACGCGTTCAAAGGGCAAAACACGCACATGTCCGTCCCTCCCCTGCCTGCCAAGCACGCCGTGCTTCCCTGGAATGGGAATGGGGCCACTCCGAGCTCCTCTCCCCTGCAGAGTTCAGAGAAGCCTTCGGGCTGTTTGACCGGACAGCTGCGGGGACGATGCAGATCAGCTACGGACAGTGCGGGGACGTCCTCCGGGCGCTCGGCCACAACCCCACCAACGCAGAGGTCCTCAAGGTGCTCGGCAAGCCCAAACCAGAAGGTGACAGCAAGCTGGGGACAGGGTAGGACAAGCAATTCCTGTGCTCCCTGGCAGCAAGTAGAGGGTTACATTCCCGGTGGGAGTGGGAAGAACCCTGCAAGGTGAAGGAACTTGGGAAGGAAATTATGCAGACAGGCTTCATTCCTGTGTAATTCCTTCACTCCCCTTCCCCATACCATGGATGATGACATATGGGACAGGCAGTCCTCACATAGGAATGGTGGCAAGTGATGCTTAGTAGACCTTATCCTGAACTGGTGCAAACTGTTATAATCTGACCAGTCCTAGTGCGGCCACATTACTGTGGTGACAGATGACCCACCTAATGGTTTAATTTTGGGCTGATATCAGGGGTCTCTGTGCAGTCTCCTGATGTTAATACTTTATTCCTCATATAGATCTTCCAATCTCAAGTCTAATGTAATAGTTCCACCTCCCTGTGGGGCTTCTCCCCTGTATTCTGATGGAAAAGAGACCAAGAAAGTTAATCAGGAGGCCCTCAGAGGCTGAATTCAGCCCCATAAGGTTCATCTCTGACCCCATCTCCTCCCCTTCCAGAAATGAACACAAAGATGCTGGACTTTGAGACCTTCCTCCCCATCCTGCAGCACTTCACCCGCAACAAGGAGCAGGGCACCTTCGAGGACTTTGTGGAAGGGCTGCGTGTCTTCGACAAGGAGGGCAACGGGATGGTCATGGGGGCCGAGTTGCGCCATGTGCTGGTCACGCTGGGTATGGCTGGGCCGGGGGGGAGCAGAGCATGGGCCCCGAGCTCTTTCTGGCCTAGTGGCTCAGGTAGCTGGCTGGTCTCACATATCGCAGAGGCCCTTGTCACTCTGCTGCTCACAGGCTCTTTTAGGAGTCAATAGTCCTGAATGTGTGGCCATTTCCATTTCATGCCACAGCTTCATGTGTGACCCAGGCAAGATGGAGACTCCAGAATATCCTCAGTTATAGACAACAGTTGCAGTGTGGTCCTCTCTCCACCATCTCCCACCAGCACTCCTCATTACTGGCACACAGCTCTTCTTTAATCCCCTTCTCCTTCCTCTGGTGTCTTTGGTTATCTGGAAGAAGGACAGGAAGGTCCTGGCAGGCTGAAAACCTTTCCCCTCACCTCTCCATTCTCCTCTTCCAGGAGAGAAGATGACAGAAAGCGAGGTAGAGCAGCTCATGGCAGGGCAGGAAGATGCCAATGGTTGTATCAACTATGAAGGTAGGAGCAAGAGATTCCCATTGGGGCCATCTCAGACACAGCTGTCTTGTCTTAGGGTGCAAAATGCATTCTCTGCAAGGGCTCTGGTTGGACTTGGTGGTCTTTTCTAACCTTAATGATTCCATGATTCTATGACATTGGTGATTGCTGGAAGGGGGGTGTGGACCACTCTCTAAAGCCTTTCCAAAAAAGCACTAAGACATGTCAGCTGGGATGGGAACAAGGTGGTTGTGCCAGTGATTTCCAGGAAAAGCAGCTGAAGACAGCATGTTTCCGAGGAGTTCAGGGCTGTTTTATCCACAGTTTTGGCACTGTTTTGCTGCAAGCTATTGAAAATAAACAAAGCCAGCATCTTTCACAGAAGAGACTAATTGGGAACATTTGGAGACCTGGATCACTTGCTGCTCCAAGAGGGTGAAAATCTGGAATAGGAGGTGGTTAAATTTAGGAACCCCTAAAACTGGAGAACAGTGAGGAAAAGAGGGGACCCATTTCCCTTGGCCCTTCCCTAATGGTACCAGCTCATCTCCAAGGGCTGGCATCACTCTGACCAGGTTGGGGATGGCATGCAAAAAGTAGGAACAGAAAGAAGAATAGCAGTCCTGGCAGAGCATCTCCTTCATCCCTGGGGGGTCCCCACTGCTGCCTCTCCACCTGCCCCCCCAGCTCACAGCTCACACTGACCTCTCACACTCTCATTTTTCCTCAGCTTTTGTCAAGCACATCATGTCTGGCTGAAAGGAGAAACTTCAGGTGAGTTCAGTGGTGTCTCCTGCTGCTCACTCCAAAATTGGAAATCCTGCAAGTAACAGCCAGGAGCAGAGAAGCCAAACCTGCAGTGGATTAAAGCCACAGGAATAATCCCAGCTCTGAAGGCACAAAAATTATGTTGATGATAAGGAATCTCATTTGTAACTCCTGCCAATTAAATTTTATCAGGACAGCATCACCCCTGTGATGGTCATTTGTGGTATGGGTAATTGTGTGGAGTTTCTGCTCGGAAAGAAAGAGGTGGTTTATGGTGCCAAGTTTTCTAACCTGCCAGAAGCTGAGGGGGTCAACAGCAGCCAGTGGAAATAAATATTTTTAAACCTGCATCTGAACCTGTAGGCCATCCATTCTTCATCACACTGTCCCATGAGCATTCCCTCCAGGTCCAGGCTAAACAGCACCATGGAGCAGAGGGACTCACTTGGCCCTGCCACTGTCCCTGTCACAGAGAGACCCAAGGCACAGCTCCTTCATCAATGTGCTGCTTGTCCCAGTCAGGAAAGGCCCTTAAAAACCCCCAAACATCACATAAAGCATCAAAACCATTCTTTGTTCTGTATCCACAAGAGATCCAAAAGTCTAGTTTTGAAGGTTTCCAGAAAGTTGACTCCTGCTGAATCAGCAAGAGAGAAGAAAAATGGGGAAAGAACAGGTATTTCTGGGCCAGCTCTACCCCTGTGGCATGGGGTGATGGGTCCCTTGGGTGTGGGTAGTGTCCTGTCTGGGATGGAGCCCAGCCAGGATGGCTCCCTGGATAGTTCTTCTCCAGGCAGATGCTGTGTTCCAGCCAGGAGCTGTCTGGGGCTGTGTGATACAAGCTGGTGACTCTCTCCCTCTTCCTACCTGCAAAGCAATCACCAGAGCACCCCCACAAGTAGTGAATAATTCATGACATGTAACTCAGCCTTCCCATCAGCAGAACACCTGGGAGCACAAAACATTTTCCTTTGATTTTTTCCTTATTCCAACGTCCTCACTCTGACTTTGACTAGAAATTGAAGGCATTTTGCTCTGATGTGTTGTCTTCAACTGCCACTTGCTTGTTCCTGTGCAGTGACTGAGTAACAGCTGCTTTCAATTCCCACTGTTTGATTCAGCTGCTCATAAAAAGCAACATAAGCTGTTTATAGATGCAAGATTAGATTTGAGCTCCTCTCTGTGCTATTCCTACAGCTACCATTGGGCAGGATCTGGGCACCTCGTGTATTTAATGTACTATCTGTACTTTAACCTCCCAGAGGACCATGGTGACGGGGTAAGAAGGGACCCTGCTTGTTGCACACTCTCTCCAGTGTCACGTTTGTCCTTGTCACTGCCATGGCACCAGCCCCTGCAGTGGAACGTGCTGTGGCAGAGAGGAATGGAGCAGAGGAGAGGTGGGGACCTGCCTCAACTCACAGAGGAAATCCACAGCAGGGACAGGGCCCTGGAGCTGTAATATCCCTGCTATAGCTGTGATATTCCTGCTATAGCTGTGCTATCCCTGCCCTGCAAGCCAAGAGTCTGCACTCTCACTTCTCTATGCAGAGCACAGGCCTTGTGTTTGAGCCCTCAGCTTCCATGCTGAAAGGAGTAACACTAAATTAAAACCAAAGTGAGACCTGCAAAGAGACAGACAGAAAGCAAGCAGTAGGAAATGACAGAACTACCTTGTTCAGTTTTCCATGTGAAAAATCCAGCCTTTGAGGCCCCCTTGGGGGGAGAGCCAGCCACACTTTACTTTGGGGACCTGTTGTGTTTCTCCAGGATAAAGCAGAGCTGGTTTGTAGCAAAGCAGGTTGGAATGATGCACTTGAACAGGCACAGTATGTATGTCTGTACCTCCATGCCTCTTCCCCTGGCAAGGCTGCTCCCCTCCTCTGGAAAAGCTGAGGATTGCACAGAGAAAGTGGCTTTAGTCCCATGGATGTTTATAAAAGCATCTGTGGGTGCCTGTGAGTGACCCCACAGGCAGAACTGCACTGAAGGACAAACGAGTCTCTGTATATCCATATCTCCAAAGACAAGAGCAAACACTGACCTTTTCCAGTTTGGATATTTTACATGAATTCCAGGAGACTCTGAGGAGAGGTACAAGGAGCCCCTATGCTGCAGAGAGCCTGTATCTCCTCAGGCTGTGATAAGACAGACTCTCATACCAAAGAAGGTCTGAATGTCAGGAGTTCTGCACCCTGGGGAATGGGAGAGAGATGGAGCCAGCTTTCATCCCCAGGAGTTATCTGCAGTGCGTAAGATCAGGAGGAGGGTGAACATGGACTGTGCTCCTTGAAAGGCTCCTTGGTGCCCCAGACCACGTACACATACCACCATCATCACCACAGTGAGCGAGGTCAAAGGCTTTCAGAGGAGGAGACACTTCACTTTCATGTTACTCACACTCTCCTGTCTAGCAAAATGACTTGGATTGACGTGATTAGGAAACCAGGTGACCATCCCAGGGCCCCATTTGTTATTTGTCTCAGGTGAGGAATTGAAGAAAGCTTTGCCTGCTCACACCCTGAGAGCAAACACCTGCAGATTTGCTGCCAATAACAAATTTGTAACTACACGTTTCAGAAGTGCAGAGAAAGAGGGGAAGGAGGTAGGCTGAGCCTTCCTGGCAAAGCACTGAACAGAGCAGGATGGAGCACAGTGTTTGTGTGTAGGTGTGTTTGTATTGGGGTGCTCTCATGACTGATTCAGCAAGCCCACAGGATTTGGAGAAGGAAAGCTCTGCGAGTTGCAAGTGGCTATTGATAGGTCAGTATTTGCAATAAATTGAGGTTTACTTGTGCATCTTTATTCCGTTCTTTTGCTAAAGCTCTGTGTGCTAGATATCGCACTTTCAAACACATCCAAGTTGTAATTAGCAAATTACCTGCCTTGTACTTATACCCGTCTGCCGGTTTTACTCCTGCATATGAGGACATCAGGAGGAATTTCTTCACAGAATGGGTTTTTAAACATTGGAAGGGGCTGCCCGGGGAGCTGGTGGAGTCCCCATCCATGGAGATGTCCAGGAATGACTGGACTGTCCCCATCCCAAGGAACGACTGGATGTGGCATTCAGTGCTCTGGTCTATTGACAAGGTGGGGATCAGTTGGACTGATCTGGGAAGTCTTTTTCAACCAACATGATCCTGTGATTTTGTGGTATGGTGGCTAAACCTACCTGGGGAGCACCATCAGCACGGACCCCTCAGTGACGGGGACAGGAGCTGGGCCGTGCTGTCCCCGACACTGGGAACGGGGACATGGGAACCACCAGCCTAACGTAGCGCAGGGGCAGGGCTGGCTCAGGACGCACTGGTGATGGCAGGAGGGAGCCCTCGGACCAGCACCCCGAGAGACGCGGGGGCTCCCGACACACCTGGGGATCCCCAGAGCTCGTTCTGTGGCGCAAAGTGCAAGTTCTACATTCCATGGGTGCAAAGGCGCTCTGAGGCCCTGCCGGCGGTTCACCGGCCTCCTCACGCTCGTCCACCTCTGTTCTCGCTCGATCATCTCCGTCCCAGCTCGGGCAGCTTCGTTCCTGCTCGGCCATCTCCGTTCTCGTTCGATCATCTCCGTCTCTACTCGGCCATCTCCGTTCTCGCTCGATCATCTCCGGCGCCGAGTGGTTTCCTCCCGGCTGCCAAGAGCGGCTTTCCCAGCTGTTTTCCGTCGACGCTCGGCTCTTTCCGCCTGCCCCTTCGGGTATTTCCGCCGCCGGTTCGGGCGGACTCGGCGCCTGCCGGCCTCGCTCGCTCCGGTAACGGTCGGTGTGGGTTCAAATGAGCCGCGGCTGGGCCGGGCCCCGCCGTGACTCGCTCTGAGCCGGGCTGGGACCGGGGCCGCCCCGCTCGGGCTCGGCGACCAGGAGGCGGAGGCCGGGGAGAGCAGGATGACGGTGCTGCAGGAACCCGTCCAGGTACCGACCCCCGGGCGGCTCAGGCCCCAGAGCCCGGCCCGGCCTGGGTTAGGCCGCCCCGCCCGCTCTGGGGCCGGGGCTCTGGGCCGCTCCCGGCGGCCCCTCGGCCGGTGGGCCCGCAGGACCTCCAGCTCCTCAGCCCTCCCTCCCACTGGAGCCCGCTGGGCTTCCCCTTCCAGCCTCCCGTCCCTATCCCTGCGCCCCCGGGGCCGGCCACCCTCGCCTCTTTGCCCCCCGGGCCCCCGAGGGAGGTGTCGATCTCCCCGCAGCTCCTTAGCCGATTCGGCTCCCAGGAAAGGTCCCCCCGCGGCTCCCCCGGGGGACCTGTTGATACTTCGCTCACCTTTCTGCGTTTGCTGCCGTGTTGTGTTTGAATGCTCGGATCCCTCTGTGTCGTGCCAGTGGAGGACATTCCTTCTTCTCAAGGAGTTGGTTCCTTCGGATTGATGGAGACCTAGGAGAGAAAATAATGTAAATTTCCTTTTTCTCTCGTGTTTCAGTCTCAGTGCAGTTACTCTGATGGGCTTCCTGTTCTTGCGCTCAGCCTTCCCATCCAAAAGTCATGATTCACAGAATTAAGAGCTGCTTCTTCTTTCCACAGTTCCTGTATGCCCGTTCTCTAACTATTCATTAATCTTCATTAATCAGTCATCTTATTCACGCTCCCATTCTTTTTAAAAATATATTTTTAGTATTTTAACAGGATGTTTTGGGCTTTTTTTTCTAGTTACAGCAAGAGGTTTCTGGCAGCAGTGTCTTGTTAGAACACGATTGTGTTCTGTAATGAACATAGTGAGAATTCTTGCTTTTGGCTCTTTCTTTCTAATGGAAAGGTGGAAGGGGAAGAAATGCTCCTCTGAAAAACCACCCTGCTGACCTGATCGTGTCTGTGGAAGATGGTGACAGTAAGGGTGTTCTTGTAGACCAGGGGTTTGTGTCCTTGATGCCACTGCTGTCCTCATTCCCTCTGAGAGCAAGGGTCAGTGCAGTGCTGGAAATTATTTTGGCCTCCTGGTCCCTCTCCTGCAGAGGCCATCCTGCACCATTGGTGTTAGCTATGGAGCTGGGCTGGTTGTTTTGCACCAGTTGGGTATTCTAGGAAAACATGGGATTACAATAGAAAAGGAAGCAGGAATGCACTGCAGTGTGAATGAGTGGAGCTGACAGGAAATAATACCAAATGTTTCTGGTGCTGTGCTAACTAGACTGACCAGGTGGAAATATCTGCTGTTCTGAGAGCTCCCTGATAGAAATGTGAGGTCTTGCTGTGGTGTTTCAGCAAGGTAAAGACCTCTTTAATGCTGTTCTCCATTCTTAACCTCTTCTCAGTTTGGATGAGGCTTTGCTACGTTGAATATATCTATTTAGATTGAATATATCTATTTAGATATTGCTTTCAAATGACAGATCGTTCCTTTAGCAGTAGTTCTGCTGCTGTCAGTTTTACTGCTGTTCCTTGCCTACAGGAGTGCTGGTAAGCTTAGGAATTATTTGTGACTGTGTAAAGTCCATTGCATTTCTGAATTCCTAGTTTAGCTGAAGTCCATGTACTTAGTTCTGTTTTTATAATTTTCTTAAATGAAATGATTGGGAAAGTCAACACTAGTTCTCATTTGTGTCACTGCAGAGATTTTTCCTGTCTTTTTGTCTGTTCTCTCCTAGCCTTTCAGATGTCTACTGGTCTCAGCACTGCAGGAAAAAACTGTCATCCTTACATCCTCACAGCTGTGATGTTACTTATTTGTCACAGTGTGAAAAATAAATAACAGAATTTGTGTTTGTATGTAGCCTTATAAGTGTTGTGCCTTAATTAGATGAAATTCATGTCCCAGAAGGCATCCTGGCCACTGGTTATGTTTTTGCTAACTTTTAAAATTCTTCTAAGTTGAAGAAAGTAACAGAGTTTACAGCCACATGCTGTACTTCCTGATATGGTCGATTTAAAACCCTTCAGCTCCAACATAAAACTCTGTGTCCCATGTGCTGAGAAACAGGCTGGATGCTTTCCAAATACTTCTGAAAAACATCTTGGAAAGAAAATTAGCACTTTGCTTGGAATTTAGCTGTTCAAGGTGATCATCTGCTGTGACTCACTGGAATGGTGCTTGAACGTGGCTGCAAACTGCAGGACCAATGTGTGCTTGTTCAGTGGGCAGAGTTTGTGTAACTGGGGAATGCAGCACAGCCCATCCTGGAGCTCTCCTCCTCCCTGCCCACCCTAAAGACTCTGAAAATCATGGCAGAATCTGCTTAGCATGGTAATATAGACTAAACAGCTTGGAAAATAATTTCCAAGGCTGTATAACTGTCAGAAGAGAACCTCTCTTAAGAGCTCTTCGGCTTAGATATGAAGTGACGCTTGGACAATGCTCAGGATTTTCTGGGTAGAAGATGGACCTGTCTGAATCTGATTTTATTTTCCTGCTGTCCTCTCTGAAGATGCCTCTGGGGTTGGGCTGTGTATGGTAGTTTTGGAATTCCCTCTTCATTTTGCATTTCAAATTAATTATTTTTAAAATGAATGATTAGGATCCTCTGCAAGCACACTTGAATAAAATGGGAGACTCCTTCCAACTTTTCTCCTTCCCGTGATGCAGCCCTGAGAATAGGGTTGAGAACACTCTTCTGGTGTGGTTTAGCAATTGTGTACCACTAATGCTGTGTACCTGCATTGCGCTTCTTCTAGAACAAACTAAATTATTGTGCTATATTGAGATCAATGTTCCTGTCCTAAAAGGTGGGCAAGAAATCCTTTTTTGAGGCACAGTCATGGTTTAGACATCTGTTCTCATGGAAAATTGTTGCTGCATAGGTATGGCTGATTCCCTGCTGCCTTCCTTTCCTCTTCCTGCTCTTTTAGGAGTGTGTGTGTTAGGATCCAGACTCCAGCATGGGTCATTTCAGGGCAGGAGGCACATTTTGGGCTGCAAAATGATAATTGCTACAGAACAGCGATTCTACCAGCCCATTTCTTGCTTTTACTGTGACTTTGCTCCACAATGATTGTTATTTGAACCAGTGTGTAGTGTAACTCTTACAAAGTGGCTGTGACATAGCCCCAAATCCCTCGTGTCCCCTCTTAGCCTTTGGCAGGATTGTTCCTGGCAACTTGCTCTTGTTTGAGCAGTCAGATGACCCTGATTTTCCCATTCCAACCCCCACACCTTTGTTTTGTAAGCTAGCTGAGTTACAGCCCTGCAAAGACAGGATTTTTAACCTGCCACAACTTGGCTGGATTCGTCTAAACGTCACTCGTGACTTGGTGAAGGAAGAGCTGCCTTTGGGAACAAGAGAAATGGGAGACCTTGGGCTGCTCTGGCTTGGGGATGGCTTAAGAGATTTGTAACCCTGACCTTCTATTTCCCTGTTTGTCCTGCTCTGTCTATGGGGCGTGGAACCACCTTCAGCTTGGGAGCCTTTCAAGGCAGCAGGGAGGAATCACTTCAGGAGGCTCTGAGGCTCAGTTATCTGAAATACGAAATACAGCCAGGGAGAAACAATAATGTGTTTGTATTGTAATGATCAAACTAAGAGAATTCACTTTTAAATACGTCCGAATACTTTCACACAAGCTTAAAAGCACCCATTGAGTTCTTAAGTGCATTCTTGGGATCTACTGATAGGAGGAAACAGACTCTGTAGAGATTTGTGTATAATATTCCCTGTAGTACTTGGGAGCTCTGGTGTGTGCTGTTCATGATGGCTGTGTGGGCTTCCCGTGAAGAGAACTTGCACAGTTTTCACACCCTGTGTTTGTCAAGTTTGTGTTGGAAGAAGTAGCATATGGTACATGTAACTCTGTGATGTTTGAATTTTTTTTTTTTTAATGTAATTGGCGCTTGCCTTTCCCACTGGGAATAGCACTGCAGGGCGGTATTGCTTTCCCTGTGGAAGATTTCTTTTAGTTTTGGAGTGTCTCATGGGGTTTAGAAGCAAATTCTATTTGTCTTTGGTTGCTGATGAGTATTAGAGAAATTCTAGATCACAGTGCCTTGAATTCGTAAGTTCAGATCTCGTTTGGGATCAGTAATAGCAAACCTACTGCAAAATATCTCTTTGCTGCTGGTGGAAAAGGGCTTTGGAACTGGAGTAAAGACCGCAGGTGGGAAGGAACTGCTGTTCTGATCCCAGCCCTGCCCACCTTGGAGCACAAACTCTGATGAGCATGCACAGCACCCTTGGAGTAGGTGGGGAGGAAAGACTGAACAGATCTTAAATTATTTTCAATTCCCAGCCTTCTTTTACAGTAACAGACAACTTTTAATGCTGACTTCTGAAGGAAGTTGACTGAGCAGTTTGTGTGAAACCCTCTTATTCCAGCCCTGCACAGCTCTTGTATGTCAGCTACTGGTGATAATTAAGTGCCATCTGCTTTGCTGGTGTGCAGGTTGTACACCTTTGTGCATGTTTGTTCCACTGGAGTCATGCCATCCTTCCAGTCTGCACAAATATTGGCTGTCACAAACCCAAACTTGGTGTTCATGAAAGAGAAAGCAGTACCTGGGAGCAGGATTTGGCCAAGTGTGAGTGTGTGAGCAAAATCAAAAGTGGGTTGTGTTCATCTGTGGCTGCAGAATACAATTTGTCCGTTTCATTTGCATTGCACTTGTACTTGGGTGCTGCTTCACAGTTGGTGACAGCAAAGAAGTGGCTGAAGACCCAACAAAATGCTGCACAAAAAGCAGTGGATCCTATTCACCTTGGCCCTCAAGGGAACGCTGCTGCCTCTTCAGGGAAGATCCTTTATACTAAGATGTTTAATCAGTGCAAGTCTCATCTTGACCATCTTGGACACTGAGAGGTTTCTGGGCTTGTAGGGTTTTGGTTTGGCATCTTGTGGAGATGCTTTAATGGGATACTCTGACCAGCTGGAGTTGGATTTTGGTTTTATCTTTACTGCCGGGGTTGTTGTTTGGTGGTAGTTTGCAGTAATTCCTGCTGAGTTGTGCACCAGGCTAAAACTCAGTAATTTCTGAGCAGTTTGCATGATTGTGTCTGGTAACAAGTGAGAAACGCTCTAAGGTTGATTCATGACTTCAGTGCAGGGTTTGGTGGGGTTTTTTAAGCCTCCTTACTAATACCTCAAACAAATACAACTTGGCTGGCATGTTTATCCTCCCCCTTCTTTTTATGGCTCTATAAAACCAAGCTGAACTTTGCCTTTTGACAGTAAGAGGTAAGGAGTTTTTTGCATTTTCAAAGCTACCCACTAAATGAAGATTGTTTTCTTGCCTTGCAGGCTGCTATCTGGCAAGCACTGAACCACTACGCGTATCGCGATGCCGTGTTCCTTGCAGAAAGGTTATATGCAGAAGGTGTGTACTTTGCAATTATAAAGTTGATGCTTTTTTTTCAATTTTAATTTAGGATTTTTGAGCCTCTGCTCCTGCTTTGTTTTCTTCCTGTTCTGATAATGAAGTTTAACTTTCTGCTTGGGGAAAGCAGAGGAATGCCTTGCAATTAGGTTGGAAAATCAAATAATGTAACAGCAGCAATGTTCTTTTACAGTAAAATCTCCTTAAAATTAAACTCAGATTTTTGTTTAAGTGCAGTGTTTACAGTGATCTGGTTTATGGTATCACATGGGAGAATGTTGCGGGTTTTTTAATAACCCTCAAGCATTGCATGTCTTCCAAGGGCACTTGACGATATATGCGGCACACAAATTCTACAAATTGGCTTGACACTGAAAGCTGCCTTTACTAATAATGCTGTTCAGATATGTTGATTGGCTCAAAGAGGGTCTTTTGATGGTGAGAGAAAAGCACTGTGAAATTGAGACAGTGGGAATCAGAACATATGGAACAGGTATCTCCTGCTGAATCCTTGCTAATTGTTACTTCATTGTGAAGCTGTCAGGGCCGGAGTGTCTTGGATAGTGAGCTGGCAGTAGTAACACAAATCTGTACTTTCTCTGGGTCCTTCAGACACTTTTTTGGTGCGTTCTAGCACCTTTTATTTCTTTAACTTTTTCTCCAAGACCTCACATAAGCTTTTTGTTCTTCTATACTTCTTTCTGCTTGATACTGGTGCTCAGCTTTACTTCTCTATTATTTTGAAAGGTATTGTTCCCTAACCACTAACACAAAAAACACCCCAATCCTTAAGCTAAAATACAAGCCTCATATAATTTTTCTTGTTAAACAACCTGAGCTTATAGTTTGAATTAAACTGTATAAGCTGTTTCATGCCCTGTTTTGTAATGAAATATTTTGCCTGCCATGCCCACAATGCAGTTCTCAACAATGGAAGCACAAACCTAAGTTTTGAGAAATAAAGGCTTCTTTTTCCTTGTGTCAGGGTTACAAATGGAATCTGGGGTGTTTGATCTGGTGCTGAAATGAGAAATGTTGTGTAGAATGTTATGAAACCTGATAATCCAGGTGTTCTTGAAGAAAACAGCATTTTAGGGATGACAGAGCTCCCCTGAACACAACACACTGTGAGGTGCAGGGAAGTGGTAGATTGAAGGTAATTGCCAAGGATTTAGGAACAAAGAGAATCCACTTTTTGCAGCAGCCAGGAGAAAAATACCTGACTTGATAGTGACACATCTTTACAGAATAATTCTTTGCAAGAATTCTTCAAACAGCCTTTTTCAGTGGCTGGCAGTGCCGAGAGAAAGCAGCATGAATGCTGACACTTGGTGCAAGCAATTAACTGCTAACAAAACATCTGGCTCCTGGTTAAAATAAGTGGTTAAACTGCAGAGTGGAAGCTGCAGAACTTGAATACAGTGGCTCCATGTTAGCAGGAGTGATTTCACCCTGAGAAGAACTTCTTTTAAGTCTACCTGCAATTACTGTCCTTGATGGGACATCTGTGGCTTGGTCGTTTCCCAGAACTCTCAAAGTCTGTTAAAGTAGTGGATAAAATTTGATTTAACTTGAATTTTCCTAAGGATCTTCTGGTGTTTTTAGGATAAGGCTAATAAAATGTCCTTTGTTTGGGTCTTCTGTTTCCATTGTCACTGTCCAGGTGATGACAAAAACTTAAAATAGTCATTTTTCAGTGAAGCAAAGGATTTGGGCAGATTCCCAAAGAGGTTTTGGTACAGTTCTCATTGATTTTTCTAAAGATTTCCCTGTAAATGGGTGAACAAACATCAGAATTGTTTCTTTTAATGCTGGATAACATCTTCTGAAAAGTATAAAGGTAATGTGGGTTTACTAATTTTTTGGAGTTTGAAGTTGCTCATGTTCATACACAGCTTTTGATTTAAAATATCATTGTGTGAGGGTGATTTGAGTGTAACATTTGGGGAAGTACAAAGAATGGGTTAAGCCACCATGGATGTACCAAATCTGTTCTAACTACAAGCTGGCTCATCACTTACTTAGGTTGGGTAGCCAGAAGGATCAAAGTTCCTTTACGGCTGTAGATGTTAAGGGTTGATCTGACTAGCCAAGGAAATGGCATAGGAAGTGTGGTAATCACCAACAGATAAAGAAGACTTCATTCAGGAATTAATTTCTAATACCAATACCCATTTTCTTCCATCTTGTCCATAACTGGCCCCAAATTCTGCCCCCAAATTCTTTGTACAAGAATGATTAACATCTAACTGATGCTTTTTTTTCAGTACACTCAGAAGAAGCACTGTTTTTACTGGCAACGTGTTACTACCGCTCAGGAAAGGCCTATAAAGCTTACAGGCTCCTAAAGGGACACAGCTGTACCACCCCACAGTGTAAATACCTGCTTGCAAAATGTTGTGTGGACCTCAGCAAGTAAGTAAATCTTCATGTTCTGTCCAGGGTTGCAAATGCATTTATTTCTTAGCTTGGATTTCTCTTTGGAAGCTGTCATCTTGTATAAACAAGAAATTGATTGGTCCTTCAGCATGAAAGATTATAAGTTCAATTTATTTTGCTTTCAGATTTGGATCTAATGAGCATTAACCCATGTTGCAGAAAACTCTCAAAATTGTCGAGTAACTTAGACAGGAATTGTTGAACTGTATAGAGAAAACGGACCTCTCCAGAGGTGCGCAGGGAAAGCTCCTTGGTCTTTGCTGCCCTCTTTAGTAGGGGAGTCCTTTGATATCCCAGGATGTCTTATCTTGGTCTGTTTCTTCTGACTCTTAACTCCTCTGGAGTCAGTAGGATTCAGCTTTCTTTGCATCTTCCATTGAAAGGGCAGTGGTGCTAATATTCTATTGGAGAGGTCCCAGTGGAATAAATTCAAAGCTGATTGTTCTCTCCTTTGCTTTTACAATCTAGGGTGTGCATATAGCACATCAGCTCCTGAACTGGTGTCAGTCAGATTTCTTAAACACATTCTTTAGAATTTGTTAAATTTAACTGTTATTGCTGTTACAAGCTCATTTATACAGCTGTGCCTTGTTTTCTTGTGGGGATGGTCTGTGCTGATACAAGCATCCACCTACAAGTAAAATTTCAAATGGTGGCAAGAGAAGGTGATTTATTTGTTCAGGTGTTTGGGCTCAGATGCCAAAAAAATGCCTCTCACCCCAGCAGTTGTATAAAGTCATTTTGAAGCCTGACAGCCAGTGGCCCATTCTGTGTGAGTGGTGCTGCTCTCGCAGGTGGACGAGGTGCAAACCGAGCCTTTGTTCTCCTTTTGCGCTCTTTTTGCAAGAAAGAAAGGCATTAAAATCCAAAATCTGTGCCATATCCCAGTATTGACTCGGTGCATGGGGCCTTAAAGATTGTATTTCTTTGGGAAACAAAGCCAAATTAAGCACTGTCTTAGCAGATAAAGCACCTTCAAAGATCAGGTGTCTGGAAGATTTTCTTGTCCTTCATCCTAGGACTGATCACTTTTGGAAAAGTCATGCTGTATTTTGTGCCTCTGCTTTTGGGTTCGTTTTGTTTTTCTTCCCTCCCAGTAGAGCTGTTTGACTGCAGAATGCTGAACCTCCCTGTTGAATCCATTGGTTACTTAGCATTCATTTGCAGGAACTGTTTTGTGGTTTTAAACCTGTGAACACTGACAGTGGATTTCTGTTTTTGTTTGCAGCAGGGTGAAAACACTGGACTGCCAGTACTGTGAGCCTTGTAACCCCTTTAAACCTCTTGTTTTTTAAAAAGGCTTGCGGAAGGAGAGCAGATCTTGTCTGGTGGAGTGTTGAATAAACAGAAAAGCCATGATGACATTGTTATGGAGTTTGGTGACTCTGCATGCTTTACACTCTCCTTACTGGGACATGTCTACTGGTAAAGTTGCTTTTTCATTTTGCCCAATAAACTTGGAGGGTTCTTTCTTGAGCAAGCCCAGATTTAGTCAAACATTTCCTTAGTCATTACAGGAGACACCTGTCTCTGTGTTACACCATAAATTCAGGTGGATACTTGTGGAATCAATTTGATTTGGGAATGCAAGAATGGTTTCGTTTTCACCCAAAGACTGAAAACACAAATTCCTCTTTCCCAGGTGGATAAGAATGCAATCCAGGAGTCTGGATTTTTTATATATCTTTGAATTCTTCCCTAAGAAAAGCTATCAGCTTGTTTCTCAGTGTTGCCATTTAGGTTTTTCTTATCTGTGTTATACATGTGTAGCTCTAACCTTCAAATCAAGGTTCTGAGGGTACCAGGCAGAATAACTTGACAAATTTAAGTGTTTTGACATTCCAAAGATGCAAGAGAAGTTTCAGTAAATGTGAATGATTGATTGAATAGGAGTAGTTGGGCTCTTGGATTCTTCTCTACTATATCTGTTCTCACTTATTTTCAAAATTATGTCTCTGTATCCAAATACTTAAGTGCTCAGTTTAGCCCCTAATTTCTTTGCAAAAGTATTTTCCATAGATACTTAAGATGGCTGGAAGGCTGGCAATCAGGTTGCTGTTGGCAAAAAAGAAACAAGCTGTTGCAAAGAACTGCATCTTCCTAAAAATGAAAATTGTCAAGCTATTTTAGTGCTTATGTAACTTTTTTTGACAACTGTGTCTAAATATGTCAAATAACTTCAAAAGAACTCAGTATTTCTCTGGCTTGAAGAATGAGGAATGTTTCTATGCCTCTCAACATGTTTTTGTTTTTCAAACAAAAACAGTTTCCTCTTCTGGAAAACTCTTGAACAAAAGTGCTGTTCTGAAGTTTCCCTGTGAACTGTTTCATTCTTTTTGCAGCAAGACAGACCGGCTTGCCAAAGGATCAGAATGTTACCAAAAGAGCCTTAGTTTAAATCCTTTCCTCTGGTCCCCTTTTGAATCACTATGTGAAATAGGTGAGTCTGCAGAACTGTTTTACTCATTTAATTATTTCGAGAGATTTTTGCGAGCAACAATTAATTTTAAATGCTTTGCCATTGTTTAAAACTTCTGTCTTGTTTTCTTCCATCTTCATTATTTATACATCTTTGTGTTTAACAATACCATGTGATTTTCAGCCCACATTTAGTAGATACTTAGAAACTGTTTCTGAAAATAGCTTGAAAAAACAATAAATAAAAATTGTTTAAAATACTGATTGTCCAGGGTTTTGCAGTAGAAGAATGGAAGAACACTTCTGCTTTAGTATAAAGGGCCCAGAGTGACCTGGTCTAGTGGAGGGTGTCCCTGCCTCTTGCAGAGGTTTGGAATGAGATGATCTTTAAGGTCCCTTCCAACCCAAACATTCTATGAAGTGTTTTAAAACACTTCTAAAAACCTTTGTTCCCTGTCCTTGATTCGGACTGACTATTCAATTTATAGACTCAGGAATAACTATTAAATCTCCTTCCACTCTTGCAGGTGAAAAGCCAGACCCTGACCAAACATTTAAATTAACATCCTTACAGAACTTCAGCAGCTGTCTGCCCAACACTTGCACAACGTTGGTGTCTAATCACAACATATCCCACAGGCAGCCTGAGACTGTCCTCATGGAGACACCCCAGGACACAATTGTGAGTTTTGCTGAAATCATTGTAAAATCATTTGCTAAAATCAGTTCTTTTTTCCAGCTTAACTGAAAGATGTTGATTTAAATATTCCCTGAGTACCTAACAGCTGCCTTTTATTCTTCAGGAATTGAACAGAATCAACCTAGAATCCTCCAATTCAAAGTATTCCTCCTTGAATTCGGATTCTTCCATGTCTTACATTGACTCAGCTGTGATTTCCTCGGATTCTGTCCCTCTGGGGTCAGGAACTGCCATATTGTCCAAACAGGCTCAAAATAAACCAAAAACTGGACGGAGTTTGTTGGGGGGACCTGCAGCTTTGAGCCCACTAACTCCAAGGTGAGTCGTTGGGGTGGCCAAGCCCTGCCCAGGGCTGCGCTGCTGCTGATGTTTGGCGTTTGGAACAGGAGGGCTGGTGCTGCACAGCAAATTCACATACACACGTTGGTAGAATTTTGTAAACAATGCTGCACAGGGGAAACCCAGACAACTTCAGGAACTGCTCTTGGTCCTAGTGTTGATCTCTTCTGGTTTTTAAACAAATGGTCGTTTGGAGAGGGATTGTTAATTCAGGATATCGCTTATTGCCATGTTTTCACTTGAAAAATCTCTGAAGGAACACACTACTGCTCTGGAATAAACTTTATGATGAAAGGCAACTGTAAAGAGCTTTTCTTGAAGAATAACTCCTGATGTTCTTGTGGGTCCCTTGCAGCTCAGGATATTCCATGATCTGGCTCTCTGTTTTAACCCCAGCATCCGACCAGCTCTCCAGGTCTAACACTCAGACACTGACCCTTCCTCTCTGGTTTGTTCTCAGCTTTGGAATTTTGCCACTAGAAACCCCAAGCCCTGGAGATGGATCCTATTTACAGAACTACACCAACTCCTCCTCTGTAATTGATGTGCCATCCACCGGAGCACCTTCAAAGAAGGTACCTTGCACTCTGGAGCACAGCTGCTCTTCTGAGAGCTTGGCATTGCAGTGCACTTTAAAGAGGAACCCATAATACAAAGGAAAAAACATGAGCAAAGTTTTCCCCCTAGATGTCCAGGCTGATGTTGCTGGACTAACCTGGGGAAGGTCTCTGTTCTGTCCACCTCCCATCACAGAGGGTTGTACAAACACTGATGCTTCCAAACAACAGCAGATTCAAACTTTCCAGTTTGCAGGGTGGAGTGTGAAGACTTGGAATTTTCATTTTATTTATTTAACGTATTTTCTGAAGCCTCAAGTGAGTTAAAGCTACTGCTCTCTTGCAAATAGTTCTTGATTTGTAGTTTACAGACCAGAGTAATAAAAATCGTGCAGCTGGTCCGTGAAGGACTGAGAGAACAGGGTTGTTTCACTCAGCAAAGTCTTGGGTAGGGGAAACTAAAAATTGTCTGCTTTACTCAGGAAGAAACTGCTGTAGTTTCCATAGTGATAAATGAGAGGTGGAATGTTGGTGACAGTTGAAGAACTATTTGTTCCTTTCTAAAAACAAAAAACCTAAGGATTTTTTCCCTGTATTTTTAGTAATCTACAAGTTGCATGAGGGGTGTTGGTGTTTTATAGGGGGCAGTATTATGAAATAATGTTCAATCTCTCAAAAAGTAGAACTTGAGTTGCCATGTTTGCTCTGGACAAATCTTGGTGCCCACCTTGCTGTGCCATTCTGAAAGGGAAATTTGGGAACTGTGCTAAAAGAGTCTGTAAGGAATGTGCTTTGTTTGGCTGATCCAATTCCCATCCTGTACTTGCTCAGGACCATTTGAAAACAGGGGCTTGTGGTGGACTGTGCACGTGTAGGAAGGTAACTTTCCAGGAGTCAGAAAATGGAAATAAAGTCAGGAAAGTGTAGCTCTTCTGAGAGCTGAAAAGCTTTGGGGAATCAAGTCGGGTTTGCTGCTGTTTTGTTGCTTTGCTGAGTGTGACACAACAGCACCGCGGTGTAAATTTCACTACTCCACACTTAGGCCCTGCCCAGATGGAGCTGTGCCACTATGAAAACACAAATATTTAATACATTTTAATAAACACTTTAAATTCTGGTTCATGCTTTGTCCAGTGCAAATAATGACTGTGCCAGTTCCACTTTGCTCTTCCAGTTCTGTGTCAGACAGGCTTTGGTGGAGCTGTGGCTGAACAGAGGCAGTTTCCTAGGAAACACATAAGTGAATGAAGCATTAGGATGAATCCAAAGGCTTCCTGTCTGAGTGGGCAAGCGTCCTTGCTGGCCACCTAAACCATCCTCTGGTAACAGAATCTGGGAAAGGAAGAGAAGGACAGAGCTTGAGAGGTTGGATAATGCACAAACTAGCATTGCTTGTGCTGGTGTTGATCCCACTTGTCCCTTTCTGGTGTCTCCTCCAAACAGCCATCACTGAATTGAATGTTAGTGTCTCTGGAGTGGGCAGAAAGATAATTTTTTTTAAGTCTTTTTAAAACATAGGAAGGGGAGGATCTGTTCTGAAAACAGGCTGAGGTGCTGTGCAGCTTGTGAATGGCTTCTGAATGGGATTGTAATAGGATAATTCAAAAATCTTTTTCTTTCTATTTTTTTTTCAACTTTCTGCAGGAAAAAGCCTTCAAATATGATGTCTTTTAATTCCCTTTTGTTCTTGCACAAGCACTTTAACATATAGTTTCTTGCCACTAGATGGAGATTCTATATCTTCAAACAATGTGCATAAGCTTTGTGTTATTAACACGTAGAATGAGAAACACTTTTTATGGTTTCCCCTTGGGATGGGGGAGCCCTCCTCTTTATTAAAGTAATTCTGTTTCTCCTTGTGCAGTGTTTGGTGGATGGAGTGGGTTGGGTTTGGCGCAGCAGCGTTGTGGAGTCCTGAGTGACATAATAACAAACCTGTAGAAACTCTGTGTTGTGCAGACTGTCAGCAGGATCAGCCAGGCTGGAACAAAATCTGTCTTCTCCCAGAGTGGGAATAGCCGGGAAGTCACTCCAATCCTTGTTGCACAAACACAGAGCTCTGGTCCACAGACAAGGTAAAGAAATCAGCACTGGAGCATTTTTGTTTAAAACAAAAATCTAAAAATTGTTATTATTAAAAGTGGAGCAAAGCAGCTTACTTTCCAATGTGTAATTTGTTATTTTCTGTTTTCAGTACTACACCTCAGGTATTGAGCCCAACCATTGCTGCTCCACCCAACGCGCTGCCTCGACGAAGCTCTCGCCTGTTTACCAGTGATAGTTCTACAACCAAGGTACCAAACCCCTCCCCGTGCTGCAAATCCCTGCCTTTCTTACCCGTGCCACTGTGCCAGCTGGTCATTTCCACATATTCGCAGCAGCTTTAGCGGCTTAAGAACAGATTCTGCAATGAGCGGGACATGGCTGGGCATGGTGTTACACATAATTTTACACAGTTCACTCTCAAGTTTAGATTTCTGAATTTAAAAGACTCTTTTATATGTAACTCTTGCTTTTCTTATTTGCAGGAAAATAGCAAAAAATTAAAAATGAAGTTTCCGCCTAAGATTCCGAACAGAAAAACAAAAAGTAAAACAAATAAGGGAGGAATAACTCAACCAAACTTAAATGATAGTTTGGAAATTACCAAACTGGACTCTTCCATCATTTCAGAAGGGAAAATTTCCACTGTTGCACCACAAATCCAAGCTTTCACGCTACAGAAGGCAGCAGCAGGTCTGTTTGAGCACTGTTGAACTGTAGCAGAGTAAAATCTGACACATCTGGGTTGTAATGTTGCTTCAGTATTTGCTTCTTGGCCATTTCATTTAGCCTGCAGCTCTCACCTTTGTATAGTGATAAAACCTGATTTAATTCAATATCTTCTTGCTAGCTTAGAAACATGTAAAGAAATATTGAAATTGATAATTGTCAGCAGATACATCTTGCAAGCTCTAGTCCTTATTAAGGATTAAAGTATTTTCACAGTATTGATATATAAAGTATTATAAATTATTATGCAATTTAGTAGTTATGATAATAGAATAAGTAATATTATTATTATAAATATTATGTTGTTATAAAGTATAACTTCAAAAGAATATAAATTACTTTAAACTATATAAGGTATGACAGTATTATTATCCTTGTAAACTGATTCAAAGGAGTTACTCATAACCCAGTCATGTCCCCTCAACATGGGCTTGATGTGGTCTGTTGTCCTTTGGTATTTCCCATTTGATAAAAACAAGTCTTTATTCAGATTGTCAGAAAATCCTAAGCAAAATGCTGAGTTCCTCTCTTTTGGCTTAGTAATGTTTCCAGGCAGCAAGAGGATGTATCCATGGCTACCAGGCTTGTGGAAACTGCTCAGACACAGAGAAATGTTTGAACAGCTGCTGCAAATGTAGAACTCCACTCGCCCTGAGCCCCAGAGTTTAAGCACTCATTATTTTCTGGCTTCCCTTACAGAGGCTAATATTCAGAATATCATGCTCATGTTAATTAAGTGTATAATGTTAAGGGTGTATAAACCTTGTTTGGAAACTGCTGAAAGTTTTTCATAGGCTAATTCAGGAGCAGTGCAGAAGGGAAAGCTTTTGGGATTGGCACTTCCAAGTAAATAAGTCTCAGCTGTCTCTTTCTCCTTTTGTTTTTCCCACTTTTATTTATTGTGTTTTTCTCCTAGAAGGTTTGATGAGCCTTCTCCGGGACATGGGGAAAGGTTATTTAGCCTTGTGCTCCTACAACTGCAAAGAAGCCATCAATATTTTGAGCCATTTGCCATCCCACCACTACAACACGGGCTGGGTGCTGTGCCAAATTGGGAGAGCTTACTTTGAGCTGGCAGAGTACATGCAGGTAGGAACTGGGGCTGGGCCTTCCTCTTCTCACTTTCCTTTGGCAGTTTTACGCTGCCAAAGGAAACCTGCAGATCTCCTGTAAAATCTATGGGAAGTTTGCAGTTGTGGTAAATGGATAAATATAAAAGTTATGGCTGGACTGGATTTAGATCTTGAATCTGCTTCATTAGAGCTTTATCATTGAGCTTTCCTAAAATTTTTTTGCTTAGAGTTATTTCCTCTTGTATCCAACTGTTGGAGTCTCCCCCTTGTCTGTCCTGTCTCTACCTCCAGTTGTGCTGATGGAATTGTTTGCACTGCACTGTTTTAGATTAGATCACTCAACAATTTGAGCTGTAAACCAAAGAACTTCTCTTCATTCTCATTAATTCTGATCACATCAGTGACCCAGTTTCCCTTCCAGCCTCACAAATTGGCACAGCTAAGGTGATGCCAAACTGCTCCAGAATCAGAAGTGAGCAGTGAGCAGAATCCCACAGTTCACCTCTCCTTGGCACTGTTGTCCTGACAGCTGATGTGCCTGTTTGCTAAGTTTTTAAAACACTCCTTGGCAGAATGTGTGGAGGAGACAAAGGAGAGGAGGGTTTTGAGCTGTGCACAGTCTGTTTAGAGATGGAACACGCTGGGTGCTTTCATAGATTTAGAAAGGTGAGGGTGCAGATTTTAATCACAGAGTTCCAGGGTGGTTTGTGTTGAAAGAGACGTCAAAGTTCATCCATTCCCACCCCTGCTGTGGCAGGGACACCTTCCACTGTCCCAGGCTGCTTTGGACACTTCAGGAATCCAGGGGCAGCCACAGCTCCTCTGGGCACCCAGTGCCAGGGCCTCCCCACCCTCACAGGGAACAATTCCTTCCCAGTATCCTATCTAACCCTGCCTTCTGGCAGTGTAAAACCATTGCCCCTTATCCTGTTATTGGGATGGTTAACAGTCCTAACTGGCCCATAAAAGTCTGTTACACTCTTTCTGATTTTGTGGATGATGTTTTTGCCTCACTTGAGCACAGATAGAAACAGGAATGCAGCTGAGTCAGCAGGAGGGAGAGCTGGCTGCATTCCTGCTGGCATAAATATCCTGGGATACAGTCACTTCCTTCCCTTGAAAGGAAAGTTCCAGGACTTGCAGCTCTGTGTAGAACACTTAAAAAGCACAGAAGATGCACAGGCTGGACGTGAGGCCTTGGACCTTGGCCTCTGTGCTCTGCCTTGGTGGGTAGAATTTTAAGTTTCATTTCTGTTCTCAGGCTGAGAGAATATTTTCGGAGGTGAGGAGGATTGAAAACTACAGAGTAGAAGGCATGGAGATCTATTCAACCACACTCTGGCATCTGCAGAAAGATGTTGCCCTTTCAGTTCTTTCTAAGGATTTGACAGACATGGATAAAAACTCACCAGAGGTATAAAATGCAGTGGGCATGAGTGAGAAGAGGGGAACTGTACGTGGTAAAATCAGTGGTTCAGAACTGAGCTTTGAGCTCTAATCCAGTGTACTCTCCAGTGGGAAATACACCTGAACATGGCAAAACTGGCGAGGGAGGTGGCAGGGTTGTCTCTTGAGCTGCTGATGCCTGAAATGGCTCCTTAAAATTTGAGTATCAGCTTTTGTAGAACCTCTTGAAACGTTTTATCTGTTAATGGTTATTTAAATTTGCCTTGGCACCATTCAACCAGGAAGATCATGGGTTAGTCACTCCTGCTGCTGCCAGTGTGCAGAGATAAGGAATATCCTTTTCTTGTGCCTTTTAATTGCTGTAGTTAATTCACTGGCACTTAAAATATTTGCTCTAGAATTTATTTGCAGACATGATGTTGCACATTTTTATACCAAAGTCCATTAAACTGCAGGGTGTGTGGTAATGTAGTCACGATGTGCCAAAACTCAGAAATCTTTCAATAAGTGCCCCAGTAAAAATAACAGATGTGAGTTTATAAATGTGCTCTTAAGAATTGAGAAGACTGTAGAGGATACTGGAGATGCTCTTGGTGGAGGAGGAAATCCAATTCATGTTGTCCTGTTAGTCTGTCTAAGAGTGGAAAACTCAAACCCAGTGAAGCAGTTGGTGGTTGTAGTAAGATTAGTCAGGATAGAGGGAAATGCAGAGTCTAATCCAAGGAGTGGAAAACAGTTATGTGCTTTGGCAATGATGCTAAAAATGTGAGGAAGTGAGGGACCCTGGGCTGTGGTATTTACAGTCTCGATGGGTGCTGAGCAGCAGGGAAAGAGGAGGTTGTTGCTAAAATTCTTCCTCTGTAGATTTCGAGATTTGTCAGGGAGATTTGGAGGGAGCTGAAGAAATAAAGTACCATCTCCCCCTTTGTTAAATATCAAAAGTGTTTTATTTCTGGCCTTTTCAACAGCTTCAAAAGCTTTAGTCATTAGTCATCAAAGGATCTAATTGGCACAGGCTTGTTGGGTGTCTATGGATTCTCCATTTCTGTATTTCAGCTTGTATATTTATTTATGTATTTATTTATTTTAGAAGATGTGTTTAGTCCTGCTTGCCTCACAGGAATGAGCCTGAACTGTTGACTTATTCCTGTTTTTACTTTTTAATCTGGGAGTAAGTTATTTATAATTATTTAAAGCAGTATGGATAAATGTGTTCAGCTCAAACGTAGTCACTCAGGGTTGTAAAAAGGGTTCTGCTCCTGCCCTGCTGTTGTTGCAGGCCTGGTGTGCTGCAGGAAACTGCTTCAGCTTGCAAAGGGAGCATGACATTGCCATCAAGTTCTTCCAGAGGGCCATCCAGGTGGATCCAAACTATGCCTATGCCTACACCCTGCTGGGCCACGAGTTTGTGTTGACAGAAGAACTGGACAAAGCCCTGGCCTGTTTTAGAAATGCCATCAGAGTCAACCCCCGGCACTACAACGCCTGGTAAGCCTGGCTTTGCCCCCTGCTGCTGTGTGAGGTGCAGAATTCCTTCTGGAGGAACATCTGGGTTATTGCTGCCACTGCTGTAATTTCACGGAGTCACAGACTGGTTTGGGTTGGAAGGAACCCCAAAGCCCATCAGTCCCACCCCCTGCCATGGGCAGGGGTACCTTCCACCACCCCAGGGTGCTCCAAGCCCTGTCCAGCCTGGCCTGGGACACTCCCAGGGATGGGACAGCCACAGTCTATCTACCACTCTTCCCTCCTGGAAGAGAGCAAAGCCATTCCTGCAGAAGATGGAGGGGCTACTTTCATAAGGAAGGCAAAAAATTGGAATTTCTTTGGTTTTCGCAGATTGTTTAGGCTGCATTACCCCAGCTGTTTTGTTCTGCATTCTTCATTCGTTATGTTTCCTGAATTGCAGTTGGAGAGGTGAGATCTCAGCCCCTTCATACCTTAGGACACACTTAGTTTCTTACAGCTTTTTAACACATAAAGCGGTAAAAGTTAGATCTGTGAGTGTGAGTCAGTGTTAATAAATTTTGTGTGCTTTTTATTTAGCAGTTATTTAGCCAGTCTTCCTGTGTATCACACATCAGTTCTTCAGGCTCCCCAATGGATAAAGAAAGGAAAGAAAATTTTAGACAGCTTTTTCCCCCAGGAAATCCCTTCCCACCCTAGATGGGGCTGGCAAGGCTACAAACCATTCCTGCTATGTCACGTTCACTGACAGAAACTAATTTGGTTAAAATCCAGAGCTACTTACCAGAATTATTTCTCTGCGGCAGGTACGGGTTGGGAATGATTTATTACAAACAGGAGAAATTCAGTCTGGCAGAAATGCATTTCCAGAAAGCACTTGATATCAACCCTCAGAGCTCAGTCCTGCTGTGTCACATTGGAGTAGTAAGTACATGGCACTTAACTTGCCTGGGGAGAAGGGTTTGGGGTGGAGAGGAGGTGAGGAGGATTTTTCTTCCTGTGAGGAAGCTTGTTCAGATTTGGTCTAGAATTGGGCAAATACTTTTCTAAAGGAGCAGACTCTAATTAAACATGGTCAAAAGAGTTTGTCCTTGCCTGGCAGATGAACTGTTATTTTTCCCTTTTTGGAACTGTTCTCTCTTTGTGTGCCAGGTCCAACATGCACTGAAAAAATCTGAGAAGGCTTTGGACACTTTGAACAAAGCGATCAACATCGACCCCAAGAACCCACTATGCAAATTCCATAGAGCCTCAGTGTTATTTGCAAATGAGAAGTACAAGGTCAGTCTTGGTGCTCCTGGCAGCCTTGAAATTCCTGTAGCTGGGAATGGGGATGCCTTGGGAACTGAATGTTTACAGGTGACCCTGGGGAGCACCAGGGCTTGCAGGAAGAGCCTGGGATGTGGGAAGCATTTGCTTTGGCAAGTGCCACCCTCACCATTTATTAAATGTTTTGATTGTAGTAAAATCTGGGGCCAACAGGTGTTTCTTTTTAAGTTATTATTTTAGTCTGATCCACTATCATGAGTTTATACGAAATTACTAAAAAACCTCAGCCAACTACCCCATATCCAATTACAGCAATAGGAACCAGCTGTTTCCAAGGTTGTGTTGTGGAGTGAGAAGTCAGAAGTGAAGCAGTTTTGGGCTGATTCCCTACTGACCTGAACCCTGTTTAGAATAAAGAAGAACTTCCCACAGTGTTTATCCAGTGACTTTTCCTCTGGCCAGTGTTTTTTGGCTGCAGAAGACAAGCCAAGTCTGTTTTGAAACTTGCCTCAGATTTGTGTGTGCACATTGAAAGGGAAAACTTTACTTAAAACTCCTTTTATTTCTAACTGCAGACTAAATATTTTTCAGTTGAATTTCTTAATGATGCCAGGTGACTGTCACAGCAGAATAAACAGCTCCAGCATCAACAACCAGTATAAAAGGAAATTAGAAGTTTCACTAAAAGTGTTTGGTTTCAAATGCCTAATATAAACATTCTCTCCAACCTTTCAGTCAGCTTTACAAGAACTTGAAGAACTGAAACAGATTGTTCCCAAAGAATCTCTTGTTTACTTTTTAATAGGAAAGGTAGGTAAAACTTCACTGTGATTTTAAGTTCTTTGGTTTCCTTTGCTGCTTAATGAGAAAATTTGATGCCTGTCACTAAGCTGCTTCAACTTGGAGCAGTATTCTAAAAATTCCCAAAGCTTTAAATAAGGCTTAGTGCTCACAGCTGTATTATGTGCCACCTTTTAAATGCAAAGGACAGTTAAAGAGAGCTGGAGGTGTGATAGTCCATGCCTCAGTCAGCAGAGCTGGTTATTTGCACATGTAACTGTTAAAATATTGAATCACTTTCTCATGCATTGTGTCAGAAATACTGAATCAGAAGCAGCTACATTCCAACCTTTCTTGTGTGAAATGCCAGAGAGAAGTGATTTGGTGACAGAAATCCTCCTTCCCACCACCTCCTCTGCTGATAAGCTTTAAATAACCTCTGCAACTTTCTGCTGGGGGGTGTCTGGTCACTTGGAAGCACCAAGACAAACTTCCCTCTAACACAGTGCCGGAGAACCCTCTATCAGCAAGATTTCTTTATTTTGTTTAGACTGGAGAGAGGTAAAAGGATTTGTGCTGAAATGTGTTCACTGGTATTTGTCCAGGAGTAGCTGGACCTCTAAACTGACATGAATGGCCATGTCTTGACAAAATGAAGTATTTGTACTGTTTAAATGCTCAACACAGATAAACTGTTACCTGTGTTGAGCACGGATAACTTTCTCATCTGCCCTTAATGATAAAGAATCTCCTAGCTGTTGGTTTTTTTGGTTTTTTTTTTTTTTAAATTTTAAATAGAAACACTTGCTCTTTCTACACATATTTATTTCCCTTGGAGCTCACATAATAAATTTTTCATATCCACCCTCTGTTGCTTTCCATAGAACATCACTGAACTGTGGCTCAGAACATTCATTGCCCAAACCTTCAAGTAGCAGCTTCACGTAAACGTAGCCTTTTCTGCTTTTTTGTTGTTAGGTTTATAAAAAGCTGGGTCAGACACACCTGGCCCTAATGAATTTCTCCTGGGCAATGGACCTGGATCCCAAAGGAGCCAACAACCAGATCAAGGAGGCCATTGACAAGCGTTACCTCCCCGACGACGAGGAGCCCATCACTCGTGAGGAGCAGATCAGTGAATGTTACCCCTACGAGTCAGGTGTGTGTTCCCAGCCCTGGGGCAGCTCAGAGCTTCTGCCCCTTGGGTGTGGGAGGAGTGCCAGGTTTAATAAGTGCAACCTTCTGCTCAGCCAGTAAGAACTCTGGAGGCTCTTCACTCAGAATTCATTCATTTTCCCTACAGAAAGCATGGCATGAAGGGTTGTGAAATTCCTTTAGATGTAGTAGGACAGAGATCATGGTAACTCTAAATTTATACAAATCATGGGTGGCTGTAAGAGTATCTTAGGGGAGCAAGATATCCCCAGGGCTGCAAGTATTCCATCATAAAGCATCAAATAATTTCAGAGTAAATGAATGGCAACTGAAGTTGTTCGTAGATATTTTTTCGGAAGTTAAACTGGATGTTGGGTAAAAATAAATATTGACCTATCTGTAGGCTGAAATGAAGATAGAAAATAAATGCTAATAAGCAATTTAATTCTCTTCCTGCAAAGAAGAAAATACAGCAGGATTTGGATTCTTCTTAGTAGACAAATGCTGTGTCCTGCAATTCCAAATTCTCAACTGAAAAAGTAGGGAAAGGTGGCAACTGTATATCCTGTTGATTTTTGTTGGTCCTGTGTGCTTTTTAATATGGGAACTTTACCCTGCACTGTACTTCTGGAAGTATCCAGAGTTTTTCTCTCCCTGCTGTTGGAATTGGGGTAATTTCCAACCCCAGCTCCCTGGGCTGAGCCTGTTCTGACCAGGAGATGGAGACAGAGACTGAAACTGCTGAGCAACACCTGAGCAGTACAGGAAAAAACCCCAAAGCCCAACCAAACAAGAAAAAAAATCAAAAAAAAGGAAAAAAACCCAACAGCCTTATCTGTCCAATAAGCATAAACAAAATAAGTGTTGGGCTGTGTGTCACAGTTCAGCTTCTCTGGCTGTGCAGAAAAAGTGTGGAAGAGTTCCTCAGCCTCAGCTGCATGTCCCTCCCAGGGTACATGGGACAAATTAAAGTAATTTAAGGTCATTTGGGGAGAAACTGGATTTTTTTTTTTTTTTAATGCTTTGGCTGCCCTGCCTTTGATGGGGCTGGGCTGGGTGGTGGGGGCAGCTTTGCAGTGGGACAGCCCCGTGACCCCGAGGTCTCTTTCCCTTGGCAGTGGGCACGGACGAGTCCCAGGAGAGCAGCATGACCGACGCAGACGACACGCAGCTGCACGCCGTGGAAAGTGATGAATTTTAACCTCCAAGAGCCAATGTCCGAGCTTGAGTGTGTGTGACTGGTACCGTCGTGTTCTCCCCTTCCTTGGCATCCTGGGTTCCACATCTCTGAGCCCACACTGTCGTTGTTCTCCACTGACACCACGAGTGCACCTCAGACCTGAACTTAGCAGAGTTTGTGGCAGTGCAATATCCAGCTGCTGCTGAGTCTGACTATTTGGCTCTTACACACTTATGGCAGTGACTGAGGAGAAAGTGCTGGTTTTGGACTCCCCCTTGCTGGAAAAAAATATCATGGAAGACAGACTTGTGGTTTGCTGTATGGAAGCCAGTAGATGTGGGGATAGTACTAATGAAGAGGTGTCTTGTTCTTTTTCCAGAAATGTGTCTTAGTTTGGGTCTTTCTTGGTAAGCAGAGTGCTGAACCTCATTTCCAAGTTCTCCAAGGACAGTGTTGACAAACAGGCTGTTCAAGACTTTTGCATATTGTAGTGTAACTTAAATGCCAGGGCGTGTCAATGATCTTAAAGCTGCAGTGTCTCCAGTGAGCAACCAGGACTGGGCCCTGTCAGGCCAAGTGAAACACCCCTGTCCCTGCCTAGAGTGCAACGGCAGGAGAGTTACATTGCAGGATCAGAGCTTTCATCAAATGCTTTCACGTTCTAACCATGAGTTAATTTATTCACCCGGTTTTGGAAAGGTCAGTGTTTACTTTGTATTTCCGTCAGCACCGCCTTGCTTTATTTTTCATGCACCCCTTGACTTGTTCTTCCCCTTTGAAGAATAAAAATTAATAAAGGGAAAAATCAAGAGATAAATGTAGATACAAGTGTAATGTGAAACACCAAACCCTTGATCCTGTGAGAGTGGGAAGACTGGAAGCCTTAATACAATCAGAACCTTGGTCAAACGCATCAAATAATTGTCTCAGCTCAGTATCTCCTTAGGTCTGTGATCACTTTGAAAACTGTTTTGTAAAGTGTGGTCCAAGCAGGATGCAAAAACGTGCAATTATCCGTCTTTTTCCTTATTATTTAAAGCTGTTTTTTCAGTTTTCCGTTCTAGGAACACTTTCCTTTCCTCCAGGGTCTGTTTCTGAGAGGAGAAAGCTGTGCCACGTTAGTGAGTCCAAACTGCTTTCTGTAGCATTCTGCAGCAACAATTGGTGCTCTTTGTGCAGTGATGATAAAGAAAGTGTATGATACAAGCAGTTTTAAAGAGCAATTTATGCCTAATAAATTGGGAATGATACAAATTTCATAGCAATGTATTTATTGTGATCAGTCTTAATTTTTTTTTTTTTTTTAAATTTATTGGTTTTTAGACTTTACACTTCAATTTCTTTTGAATTCTGTCCTTGTCCACTTGGCACCTCTTCTGTCCCAGCTTCTCTCTGGTCAAGAGCCACATGGACACCTTTATTCTTTGAAAAATCATCTCCAAGTTCTGAGCAAAAATAGAATTCTATGGTTCAGTGGGTTTTTTTGAAGTAGGAGGATGGGCAATGAAAAATAGGCCTCAATTCCCGTCATGGGGTAAAAAACCCCCTTTAAAATCTGAGGAATTAAAAGAGGTTAAATGAGCTTTGTGCCTGTACCCTGCAGTTTGATCTGCAGCTGGGTCTGGAAGGCTGAGGGAGTGCCTGGGAGATGGTGGCACGGCTGGGCTGGAGTGAGGATCTCAAGGGATTGCTGGGGCTCGGGCTGCTCTGGGCTGGTTCCCCTTCCCTGGGGAAGACACGGGGCTCAGGTTCCCCTGGAGCTGCTCTGCAGCCAGGGCACAGCTCCTGTCTCTCCTGCTGTGGTTTTCCCACCCAGCTCCAGCTTGTGGCAGCTTCCCAGCACATCCTTCACCTGGAGGAGTCTGAGCAGCACCTCCTGGTAAAGTCTCCAGGCAGCACTTGTGGAAGACCACTAATTACCGTGTTAATTGGCTTCCTTTTGCTTCCCAGCATATTTTCTAAATGAAAAGCAGGAGGAAGCAGGTGCTATTTACTTTCTGTGACAAATGTTGTTCATGTGGGGACCAGAGATCCAGGAATTGAGGGGGCTTTTTTCCTTTTTCCTTGTTCCCTGAAAACCACAGTAAAACTTTCAACCCCTTGGAAAAAGCTCTTAATTCAGCTGGGATGTTCAAAGGATGTTTGTGCTACTTGGAAGATATAATACATAAAAGCATTCCTGGCTTTATATGTTCATCCTACCTTAAAGGTATTTTCTTTTTTTCCCAAGAATCCAGGGTCACATTTAGCCCATGCTGCTATTTTACTTTCTAAGGAGAAACACAAAATTAGTATTGAAGGACTAAAATTTGACTCTTTGGGCAGGGACAGAGAGGAAGAGGCCGAGTATGGAGGCACAGGCAGGCAGGTGAGCAAGTGTTCACTGAAGAGAATTAGGGAACTGTCATTTTCTTACAACAAAACTATGGAGGAATGCAAAGTGTGGGTGTGGTGTTACTACTTGCATTGAAACAATGTAATTTGTCTTTTTTTTTTTTTTTTGGCTTTTCTTGATTTTTTTTCTTTTTTTTATTTCAAAAATTGTACAGTCCTGGGGGAAAAAAAAGTCTTTTCTGTTAATATATTTGCAATTCATGAAAGGATGTGGAAAATACAAATAAATTACTTTTAAAAGCAGGCTTAGCCCCAGGTGCTTTGGGTCAGGGATGGAGTTTGTCCTTCAGGAGTTGGGCAAATGACAGAGATTGGGAAAGGCTTAAGGGTACCTTGGGGTGCACAGGATTCTTTTCTCTCCTGTGCTACCCAGGGTCCCATGTGTCTGCTGTAAGTCTCCCACAGCTTTCCAAGTGGGCTGCAAGGTTCTGGCTGGAATTTTGGGCGAGGTGGGAGGTGTGACACGGGTGTGACACTGGGTGTAAGGACCTGGAGCTGCTGGAGCAGGTCCTGACAAGGCCACAGAGCTGCTCCAGGGCTGGATCCCCTCTGCAGCCAGCCAGGGCCTAAAGGGGCTCCAGGAGAGCTGGAGAGGGACTGGGGACAAGGGATGGAGGGACAGGACACAGGGAATGGCTTCCCCCTGCCAGAGGGTAGGGATAGTGGGGAGAAATCCTTCCTGGTGAGGCCCTGACACAGGTTTCCCACAGAAGCTGTTGCTGCTCATCCTCACCTTCCATCCTGCAGCGACAGGAGATTCAAGAAACTCTTGGGTATGGAGCAGGTTAGTTTTATTTTCATTTTATTTTATGTATTTAATTTTTATTTTATTTTTACCCCTTCTGTGGCTCTGGCTGCACTTCTGGTTCATCTATCAGTGTTTGGGGCTCCTGTCACCCACCATGTCATGTTCTGAGCTGTTCTCATCTGGGACCTGCTCTCCTGGCCCAGACAGTTTTTCCCAGCCTTGAAGGATGGAAGGATTTTGAAAATCCTGATGGTACCAAGAAAGGAAGTACCAGAAACACCTCCCAGATCTGAAAAAATAAAGCCAAAAACACTTTCAGAGATCAATTCCATCCACTACTCCAGAAAACCACATCCAGAAAGAAGCCACATGTTCCTGTCTTGCAATCTTTGTTCAGTTAAAAATCTCCATTCCCAAATCCAGCAGTTCATATCCACGTGTGGGACAACAGAAATCCTTTGTTGCCAGGACGTTTGGGAAACGACCTTAGGGAGACAAGAGGATTAGTTCCTGCTTTCTGCCTCTTTTGGATTCTCATGTCTCTCAACAGATTTAGGGAAGTCTTTCTCTGGCAGGTGTTTCTCCTCAGTCCCATTGTGCTAGGTGAGCAGCTCATACACCCAGTGCTTTTAAACACTTTGTCACTTGCAGAATAAGGTCACGGCCTGGATTGTCCTGGATAACCAGGAAAGATAACCTGGTTCTTTCACCTTCGCTGGGGAAGGAGAGCAAGGACAGTGTCTGTGTGAGGACAGTGACTGCAGCTGCTCTGTGTGGGATCAGGATGGCCACCTCTGACAAGGTATTTGGAGCATCTTCCAGTCCTGAAAGGGGCTTAGAAAAAAAGAGGGAGAGTAACTCTTTACACATCTGAGAGAGGTTTAGGTTAGATGTTAGGAGGAAATTCTTTACTCAGGGTTTGGCAAGGCCCTGGCACAGGGTGCCCAGAGAAGCTGTGGCTGCCCCACCCCTGGAATTGTCCCAGGCCAGGTTGGAAGGGGCTTGGAGCAACCTGGGACAGTGGACGGTGTCCCTGCCCATGGCAGGGAGTGGAACAAGATGGGTTTTGAGGTCCCTTCCCACACAAACTATTCCCTGATTCCATGATCCTCTCCCCAGCTCTGCTGTCCCAAAGGGAAACAGTGACTTTTGTTGCCCAGGAGGACCATCCGTAAGAAGTGAAGGAGCCCACCTGCTTTCTGGCCTGTGGGACGTGGAGTTGAGTTTTTTATTTGAATTAAACATATCCTGTGACTGGGATAAAAACTAAAAGACAATTTTAAAAAGCAAGAGTGGCAGCAGATGAAGAGCTCCATGGTTGTGCCGCACCATCAGTGGGCAGGAGAAGCCATGGGAAGAGTTTTCTTTATCTAGGAGATGACACTGGGCTGACCCTGAGGCCAGCAGCATGTGGCTCACAAGGGACCGAGGCAGCTGCTGGTGGGTCCTGTGTCTTGGGCTCCTTGGGGACCATGGCACAGCTTGGGGATGGCCACGGCTGGGGGACACGGGCCAGCAGTGCCAGCCTTGCCACAGCCCCGGTGTCCCCTGTGGACAGCATCCGCTGTCACCCACGGATGGAGCCGTGTCACCCGTGGGACACCAGCCCGCTGTGACCCGTGGGACAGGGACCCGCGACAGCGATGGGACACAGGCCCAGGGCCACGCAGGGGACACGGGCCCTGCGTCATCTGTGGGACATGGGCCTGGTGCCATCCGTGGGACAGGGCGCGGTGTCCCCGGCGGGACCGCAGCCCTCGCCACCCACGGCGGGGCTCGGTGTGGCGGCGGCAGTTCCCGGTCCCCCGACAGGTCCCTCCCCGCTGCGGGACCCGCGCCTCGCACGGGGCACGAGTGGCCTGAGGCCCGCGGGACGCCCCGCGCGTCTCCCCGCTCCCGCTCCGGTGCCACCTGCGGGACACCGGCGCCCCGTGTCCCCCCCCGCTCCGCACCCCGCTCCGCACCCGGGGCCGCCCCCGCCGCCCCCCGC
>WEKY01063539.1:380122-443663 GCA_013390045.1 Picathartes gymnocephalus
CACCATTCCCTACCATGGTGGGAAAGGGGGGCTGCGGTGGGGGGGGGCACACGCGAAGTTTTAAAAGTAAACAGAAAAAAAAAAAATTAAATTGCATAACCTCAAAGCTTGCAAAACGCGTGGAGGGAGCAGGTCCCGCGGCCCCAAATCCGCCTGAAAAATAGGAGCGGAGCGGTGCCGGTAATCCCGGTGGGCTGTCACCGGCGGGAGCCGTGTCACCGGGCGCTCTCCCTGCTCCCGGGGTGCACAATAGCGTCATTTTCCAGGTGGCTTCGAGCTCCAAAACCTTTTCCCTGTATTTACTTTCCAGCCGTATATTTTGTATTTTATTTATTTCGAACCGGCCCTACCGATCCAGGATTATTTTCCCCAAAACAAGCTGGAAGAGTGCAGCTATCCTGAAATGCTTTCCTTGATCCCTACGTGTGTTTACTTCCATCACGGGATTAGCATCTTCCAGTGCTTCATTACAGAGAAATTTCCATCATTTAGAATATAAATGGGGGTCATGTAGGAGGAAAAATAAAGCAGCTAAATATATTGGGAACTAAACTTATTTTCTCCCCAAAAACCAGACCCATCTCCCAAACCGAGGTGTCATCTGTCCTCTCCTTATATTTGTGTCCAGGTGGAGCAGAAGGCAGGCACTCCATAGATTATATTCCATGTTATGTAAAATGCACTTGAATGACAAACTGTAGTTTTCCATGAAACCGGTCAGGATACGGGAGGAACTGCAGGTTTTTTATTTGTTTTGACTGACCATTATATTTTGAACTGGTTTGGGCCACGGCCGTGTTGGTGGTTACATCATGTCATGTGTTATGTACAGGGTGCTTTGTGCCTCTAAAAATAAGGTGATGAAGAAGCCCGGGTGGGGAAGTCGGGAAGGACTCCGGTGTGGGTCGGTCCCGCTGGCGACGGGGGTAAAACATTCTGGGGGTGGCCGAGGTGTGACATGTGGCTGTGTGTGCCACGGAACCTCTGCCGGGGCTGGCAGCCCAGGGATCTGTTTGTGTACCAGCGTTTTCTCTTTAAAACCATATTTGTCCTTTTTATAGCCTTTGTTTTCAGGGAGGAACCTCTGATGCTCTTCCCTGCTTTAGCGTATCCTTTTGGATTTCCATTCTGGCACGGGAACAGCGACGCTCCTCGAGATTATTATATATATATATTTTTTTTTTTTTTTTTTTTTTTTTCTTTAATTGAGAAGTCAGCAGCCTTTTAAATGGGTGGAGGGGGCGGTGGAGCAGAGTGGGGCCGGGGGGCAGCCCCGGGTTGGTGCTGGGGCCGAGCTCGGAGCTCGTTTCCCCGCCGAGGTGCCGGCCCCCGCCCGCCCCCGCGCACCAGATATGGGCGGCCTGGCTTTTGGCGCGGCAGGGATGGGGATGGTGTTGGTGTTTTTTTCCCTGTAGCCACACTGCCAAGGTAGCACAGCTGTGTGGGGCTTAATGGATTGATATGCTGCAGGAGCAGTTAATTGTGGAACTTGGTTGTGGTACTGTTATAGCTGATTTGTAATGATTTAGCAATGAGGAATGACTTGTGTTCCCTCGTCAGAGGTGATAAAGCAGCAGATGACCACGCAGATGTGGCTGTGGGTTTCTCTTACGCCTTTTTTCCCCTGTTTTGCCTTTTATTTATTTTTTTTTTTAAATGCTGTATTTCAGTCTCATTTGCTCTCGGAGATCATCTGGTAACCGGAGAGCTGGTGAGAGTTGACATCATGCAAGGCAGGGGTGAAAACTGAACGGTTCTGTGACCAAAGTCACTTCCTTTTGCCCTGTTTATAACTTGTGTTTTGGTGAAGGCCACTGCCATTATCTAATGAACGCCCAGAACAAAGACTGTCTCTGGAGTTCCAGCACTCCACCCTTCCCTGCTTAGGCTCCACTTGCTGCCTGTCCTTAGGAACCTCAAAAGGCTTTTCCAGGGAGGACGAGACTCAATAGACAGCGAGGTAGAGATAAGGCCTGAGGATTCTTAGGCCCAACCCGAGGGAAAGGGTAAAGCTTGGGGAGTGGGAGAAAGGGCAAGCAGCATATATTTTGATATATGGGCCTTACCCCCACCCCCTTCCATATAATTTTCCTCTTCTGGAAAATTACCTTTTTCTGGGACCATTTTTTGAGAGTGGGTCAGTGCTATCTCGGCCCATACACAAACAGCACCTGATTTTGCATTTTTCTGTTTGTGTTTTTTACTGGACTATGAGAGAAACAGGTGGGTCAACTTAGGCCTAAATGGGAATTTAATTCTTGGAAGGGTCTCAGGTGGATCACATAGTGATGAGACCTAATAATGAGTAAGTTCTGCATGCCTGCTTCGCTTCCCAGCGTTTATCTTTCCATTAAAAAGAGCTCTGAGCACTGGGCAGTTGCAATGGCAGGTGATCTGAGAAGCACCGTTTCCGTTGCTGCATTTTATAAATACCACGTCCCTGCTCATGACTTCCAGGAATACAATGTCTATCTGGAATGAAAAGCAGCAAAGACTCGGTTTGAAAATCCTTCCCTGTAAACAGGAGTTTGGCTGCATGTTTGAGGATGGAGTTTTCTATGACAAATCGTTTAAATTGGAATAAAAGCTTTCTGTTCTTTCTCAGCTGGGCCAGGAGCTATCATACCCAAATCAGCAAGAGTCTGGGTGATGCAGGACTTGAGTAAACATAATTCCATTAAACCCTGCGCGTGTCTTCGTCGGCTCGAGTTCAGAGCTGTGTTTTTGGAAGAGGAGAGTTTGGATAAGGTCTCGTTCAGGTTTTTTAAAGAAAGTTAAAACCAGTCTGGATCTCCCCTGCCACGAGGTGCAGCCAGCAGGTGACTGCCAATGTTTGGAGTGAGGCAGATGGAGAAATGGGAGATGTTAATAGTTGGGAAGACTTAATTCTGGAAAGCAGAGTTTTGACAGTGCAGTGTCTGAGTTTAGTGATGAAACTGTGCTGTTTATCTGATAAAATGAGGAGAAAAAGTAAAAAAATCACATCTCAAGAGGGGAAATGGGAGTAGCTGTCAGGTTGAACAGACCTCATCCTCATCTGTGCATGAGTTAATCTCTTGCTGCAAACTTAGTTTTTTCAGATTTGGTGAAAAGAAAAGTTTAATTGAAATATATATTTCTGTATTGGGAGCTGCTTCAGGCCTCAGAGGCCTTAGCAGAAGGTGGACCTTAAAGATTTCTCATTTTCAGCTCTCAGACGTTGGGAAACATCTCTCTGAAATCTTTATAACTTCCTGTCAAGGTCTGCAGTGACAGAGGATGTGATGGGAAGGTTACTGTGAGGTTGCTTTGCACTAAATGAAGAAGAGCAAGCCCAGCTCAGGCTGTAATTACGGTCTGTGAAAAAGAACCTGTGATGTGTGAGTGAACATCACCTTTTATTAAATGAGTGTCTCTGCTCTGGAGTTCTTGTCGCCTGGTTTTGGTTGCTGCCATGGCAGTCGTGGTGGGCTGTGCTCTCTCCCCTGGGATCTGCAGTCAGCTGAACCGACTTCGAGCTCCAGTCACAATAAAGTGTTTAAACGTGGCTGCCAGATTGGGCAGGGAGCTGGTGGTTTGGGACACTTAATTCTGCTCCTCTCTGGGCTGTTATTTCCTCTTGAGGACATGGCCAGTTATCCCAAGGCACTCCAAAGGACTTTTGGTACTGACAGTCAATGTCTTACTCTAAAATACTAAGTATAAAATATGCAGTATTAAGGTAGTGCCACTTTGTGGGGCAGGGGGCGTGTTAAGAGTAACAGTTACATGCTTTTGAGCAAAGGTGAGTATGACTGTACCTACTGAATGAAAAAAATGTGTCTTTAAAATTAAAAGGCAATTCTGTTTTTTGTTTAACTTGCTCCCTGAGTCCTGAGTTCAGTTTTTCATATTTCCTGGGCAACTTGCCCAGATTATGTGAAAGAAAAACAAAATCTTTCTGATACTGGATGGGGGAGACCTGGATTTCACAACTAAAGCTTTTTAAAATTTTATTTTTTATTTTTTGTCTCTGACAGGCTGCTGCTTTCTGCAGATGTCCCATTATTGTTTTTCGAACCACATTTCTTGTGATTTGACTCTAAACTGCAACTTTGTTCTGAAGAGTAGCTTAAAAGCAATGGGTATTTTTATCTCCAGCCACTTAATTTTCCAGGTGAAGGCATTCTTGCTTTTAATTATCCACTTTTCCAGATTTTTTGGGCAGAGATGACTGCTAATCTTGCTTTGTGGCTTCTGTTTTTCTTTCTGACACCATATTGATGAAATGTCCTTTACCTCAGATGATGCAATTGGTTTGGTTTATTTATATCCAGTGAGAATTCACAAGCATAAGAGAGAATTATTCTTTCAGAAGGAGATCTCAGAGTTGACCAGACCCTGCCACTCATGTGGACAAGGAAGTGGAAACAGCAGCTTTTAGGTTAATCATGAGGGCTTCTCTTTGGAAACAAAAGTGGAGCTCAGTAATGTTTCTGGGATGTTCTTACTATTAAAATTCTTATTTTTCCCTGGGAGATGGGGTGCGAGTCTGTAGTGTTAATAGCTGTGGAATGTACTCATGTTTGTATTGTAAAAATCTGTGCTTCTTGTGTATGTTCTTAACCTTTTTTTAGTTAATAGTCAAAAAAAAGAGAGCCTGTTTCCCAAATGTGGGTCATTGCAAGCACACAGTCTGCACGTGATAACTGGCTTATCAATAAGGTGATCGTCCTGTACTTGCCTGTCACGTTTCCTTAATTAAAGCTTTCAGAGTTGGTTCTCTTGTAAATCCCTTTCTAAATTGGTAAATGCCTGTCTTACAACTGTAAAATGTTGAGAGGTGGTAACAAAAGGTGCATAGGGAATCTGTTATGCACAATAGTTGTAACTTTGGTAGATGGACATTGTGGATGTGGAAAATATTTGTAGGGCTCAGGGAGTTGTGTGTTGTTACCTGCTGAGGTTAGCACAGATGATGTGTTTTACTTGCAAAATGAAGTGTAGAAGGATTTTATTTTAGCGAGTTTGGGGGTTTTTTTGTGTGCTTTGTTTTGGGTTTTTGAGTGATACATATTTGTAACCACACGAATTCAAGAGTTGGCTGCACTGTTGATTTGTAGTGGGGGAGGAGAGGGGAAGTGGGGATTGGTAGAATACTCACTTCCTTCAGGGTAACTTTGCTTTTATTGCTTCTAGCAGCACCTTTGTGCACGTCAGGAAATGGGTATTGGGGAGGACAGAGCTTGGGCTGAAGGGGTTTCAGGGTGCAGTAGTGCAGGAATTTGGGATGATGTGAGGGATTTAAACCATAATCCAGGAACATAAATGCATGAGGTAGATGTGTGTGTGGTGCAGGGAGGGATGGAGGGCACAGGTGATGGAGCCAGGTGGGTGCCACGGCGGGATTGATGTCTGCGAGGAGAGCAGGTGGTAGGAGAGCACGGACAGCCCTTCCAGAGGCAAACTGCAGTGAGTTTAGACAGGTGCCTCCTTTGTCTGGTGCTCGGAGCTCCCCATGTTTTCTCATGACCCCCACTGGAAGCACAGTGCCTGTTTTCTCCCCAAGAAACTCTTTCCACAAAGAATTGAGAGAGCCAAAACTTCCTGTATTTGTTTTGGGCTTATTTTCTGAGGTGCTGCACAAAATCATGTGCTTGGAAACCCGGTTCTCCTTTCAAGGTCTGATTGTAAAATTGGCTTTTAGAAGCAGAGGGTGTTGAATAAGTCAGCGCTCCGGGGGATTGTTTTCAGGGGTGTCATGACCCGGTGCTGCTGCGGGGTGTAGTGTGACTGGGTGTGTTCCTGCTGCCCCTCTGACTTCCCATCGCTCGGCCGAATTCCCACTCCTCCCCCTGCTCAGTGTTTCACAAGTTTGAGTGTTGGGTAGCTGAGGTGGGTGAAGCCCCCGGAGGAGCCCTGGTGGCTCTGCTGCCTCGGTGGCCTCCCAGGGACCGAGGGAAGATGGGAGAGTTACGGTTACCCTGCTTTTACCTGCTCGCAGCAGCCTTTCATCTTGGCTCTGTTAATTACTGCTAACTGCTCTGGCAGTGCTCTACTTCTAAAGGGAAAATGAAGAACGTTCATTCAGTTTTAGCTTAAGACACGCTGTAAACACCACATTGGCCTTCCAGAAGGAGCTCCTCTTGGATCTTCCCAAGCCAAGTCCAGCACAGGGGTTGTGCCACAGCCGCTGAAGGCTGGGCTGGAGTTGGGCTGTGGTGGTGGAACTGGAGCAGTGTCCAGTTACTCTGGCAGTTCTTTACCAGCAGGGCTCGTGCCAGAGCAGAAGCCTCACAGCAGGTCCCACATGTGTCACCTTGAGGGCTGGGAATTAAAGACCCTTGGCAGGGAAACAGTGAAAAAGGGACCTCTGGGTGCTAACATGGATCTGCTAATACTGATGGATGACAGCAGTTTGAGTAGAGCTTGCCAGCACAGTCTGGGTCCCAGGAGCAGACAACAGATTGGGGATAATTCTTGATTTACCAGAATGCTCTGGAAGTTCCTCAGATTGTGTGAATGACCGTCTCTTCCCATTCCGTGACCTTTCCTTTTCTTTGTTCTCCTTCCTCAGAGATGCCTTTACACCTTCTCCCCTCCAATTCCCTGTTAGGAAGAAATTCCTGATACGTGTAATACGGCTTTAATAACAGCCCAAACTTATAAACAGAGGGAGGGAACATGCTTACAAGTGTTCCTTAATGTCTTTTCTAGGGGCTGCTCATAAAAATAGAGATATAATTCAGTGTTAAAGAAGCCAGTGCTGTCCAGCACACAGAGAGTTTATAAGGACTTAAATAAAATTTAAAGAATAGACCCAATAACTTTTGGAGGTCATCGTTAAGCTAGTAGAACAAAGCCTTATTCTTAGGGGAGGCTTTCCAGCCTTCCAAAATATTCTAAATGCTGTCCACTCAACAAAAAGTGGAGCCAAGGAGGTTTGCAGTGGCTTAGCAGGAGGATTTGCTGTTTTCAAGTGGGTTTACTAACCCGGAGGAAAAGGCAGTGTCAAAGTTTTGCTTCCGTTTCCTACTTCTGTTAATTTAAGTTGATGATCGACAAATTAAAACTCCTTCTGCCTGGGCAAACTCCTGACTGGCTGCAGTGTGGTGCAGATATGTTCACGGAGAGTCATTTAGCACCAAGGGGAGGGTTTTCTGCTCTTTTTGCAGTTGGGTGTTTCTGAAGCCCCTGTCGATGTCTCATGGTAACTGTGGTGGGGAGCCCTGAGCCAGAGTTCCCTCTGGAAGGGAAACCCACATGTTTCTGCAGAACTGGGAACCTGTTAGGGACAGTCATTCCCAGTGTGTGTGTCTCTAGTGACGGTCTTGGAAGGAGGCTGGAGTGGAGAAAGTCTTTATTCTCACAGTCTTCCTCCCTCCTCTCCCAAGGGTGTCTTAGCTACAAGTGGAAAGTTCCCTGCAAGTTCCTTTTTTTTTCTTTCTTTCCTGAATAGGCATGTTCAGTTTTTATTTGTGGACCCAAATGGTGACTAAAAGCCATTTTCAGTGAGTGTGGCCTAAACTTTTAGACATGCAGATCCTTTTTTAGTAAGGATAAAGTGTAGTTGATTACAGAATACCGTAAGTTCTGTGAGTAAGTGTCGTGGTTTGAGAAGTGATTCAGGTTCTAGTAATTTAATTTTCAGCCTTGATGTCTTTCTGGTCCCTGTTATGGAGAGGGACTTGGATCTGATATTGGGAGCAATTGGATGAGCCCAGAAACAAAACTGGCTGTGAAATTTTCCTTGTTAAGCATTTTAAAACTTTAGATAGTCCTTGCTTTTCCTGTAAAGTGGTGCATTAATTTGGTCATTGGGGTGTGTTAATGAACAGCTACAACAAGCTTATGCAAATTTATGTGAAATTAGAGAATTGGCATATCAGGCAAGAGATCAGGGCAACTTTTTATTATTTAGTTGACATTGAAATATCTTATGAAGGTGGTAAATAACTTGAGCAGTAAAAGGAAAATTAAGTAACTGTTGCACTGGCAGTACAGCCAGTGCTGTGGGTTATTTGAATGCAATTTAAAAAGGCATTTAAAAACACTGACAGTTTCAGTGGTAAGGAAAGTGGATGAATGACCAGAGACTTGAAGGTGAGTGGGAAGAGGCTGCAGTGTAGAGAAATGAAGTGTCTTTAGTTATTTCTCTTAATTTGTTTGCTCCAGTTGAGTTAAACCCAGGCTTGCTCTGACAGTCAGTGTAGGACTGCTCTGTGCATGTGTGGGTTAATCTTTATCCATGCTCTTGAAAGAGAAATGGGAATTGCTAACACTGGAAATCACCTGGCTCATTTGGAAATGTACTTCTGGGAAAGTAGGTTTCATATACACCAGGGAAGAGACTTTCTTGAAATCCAAGTTTCAGGGAAGCGGTGGGGTTTCTTCAGCCACTGGGAGTTTAAGCATATGGAGATTTGTTGCCCTCAAGCCCTGTCTGTGTTACATGTTATAGTCAAATTTGTCATTTTTAAGACCCCTGAGCTGGCAGTAGAAGGACTGAAAGCTATTTCATAGGTGTAGCTCAGGGATTTTAATGATGAAGTTGGTGAGCTGCTGCCATTGAAAAACAGGAGCATCCAGGGCTGGAGCTTTCATGGAGGCCTGGAAGGGTTCTGGTGTGCTCACGGATAAACTGAAAGATGGGAATAGCAGTCACAGACAGGCATTAACTTTGGGAGGTCCCGGGGAGCGGGTTGTGTGTTCCTGTTTCTGTTCCCAGCTGCCTGGTGCCCGCCTGGCTCTGCTGAACGCGGCTGGGGCTCCCGGCGGAGGGGGCTGCGCTCAGCGTGGGGAAGTGCAAGCGTCGCATCCGCGTCTCGCTGCCACTGTGCAAAGTGTTTGATTTATTTCCTCCAAGTGCAGTGCCTGACTGTGTCTCTTGCCTTCCCTGTGCAGGCTGCCCTCGGGAGCGGCAGTGGGAGGCAGTGGAGCTGGCCTCGGCAGCGGGAGAGGCTGGACTTCCCGTGTCTCTGTGCTGAATGGCTGCGATGGCGCCCGCTCTCACTGACGCAGCAGCCGAAGCTCACCACATCCGATTCAAGCTGGCTCCCCCGTCCTCCACCTTGTCGCCTGGCAGTGCCGAGAGCAACGGCAACGCCAACAACATCCTCCTGGCTGCCAACGGCACCAAAAGGAAAGCCATTGCTCCGGAGGATCCCAGTCTAGATTTCCGAAACAACCCTACAAAAGAAGAGCTGGGCAAGCTGCAGCCGCTAGTGGCCTCTTATCTCTGCTCGGATGTAACATCTGTCTCTTCAAAAGAGCCTCTGAAGCTGCAAGGAGTCTTCAACAAGCAGACAGTCCTTAAATCTCACTCTCTCTTATCTCAGTCCTTTTTGAAAACAAGTGATCTGTTGGGGAGGCAACCAGTGTTGGAATTCACTTTGGAGAATCTAAAAACAATGAGTACTAATAGCCAGCCACCTCTCCCACAAGCGCCTGTGAATGGCTTGGCCAAGAAATTGGCCAAAAGTACCAATTCAGACCATGAAAACTCTAGTTCTCTGAACGGTGGGAAGTGTGCTCCTCCTTCTGCTGCCCTCCAGACTGTTGACTATAATACAGGAGCTTCTGAACTGGGGGACTTGAAGACCGGGTTGACCAATTGCACTCTTCCACACAGAAGCCTTGATGTAGAGCACGCAACTCCCTTTAGCAATAATAGCACTGCAAATAAATCTTCCTTTAATTCCGCAGAGCAGCAGTGGGTGCTCGAGGGCGGCAGCGGGGAGACGCGGGTGCCCAGTGTCGCGAGTCGCTCCGACTTCGGGAGCAGTAAGCTGGAGGAGCAGAAACCTTCTCTGCTGGCTGGTCACCACAGCACTCTGGACTCCGAGATGAGGACAAGGGCCCTGCTGCGGCGTCAGGCTGACATTGAGAGCCGAGCCCGGCGGCTGCAGAAGCGCTTGCAGGTGGTGCAGGCGAAGCAGGTGGAGAGACACATCCAGCAGCAGTTGGGCGGCTTCTTGGAGAAAACGCTTAGCAAGCTTCCAGCTTTGGACCCCCTGAGGCATCGGAGCCAGCTGATGTTAACCAGAAAAGCAGAAGCAGCCTTGAGGAAAGCTGCGAGCGAGACAGTTACTTCAGAAGGCCTGAGCAACTTCCTGAAGAGCGATTCAATATCGGAGGAACTGGAGAGATTCACGGCCAGTGGCATGGCCAACTTGAGATCCAGCGAGCAGGCCTTTGACTCGGATGTCACTGACAGCAGCTCGGGGGGAGAGTCGGATGTTGAAGAAGAGGAACTGACCAAAGCAGACCCAGAACAACCCCACGTACCACTGTAAGTAGCACTCACTTGTTTCCTTCTGGTGGTGGGGAGCAAGGTGGAAGGTGGAAGACAGAAATACGGTTTTTGTAGGAACCCTAAATTTTGGATGGTCTTAGGTCAAAGAATTGTTAAACCTAGTGTGGTGTGATTTGTACGTGCAGCACTGAAGATACAATTCCTCATGCTTACTGGAAATAGTCTTTGGTGTTTGTGGAGCAGCAAGTCATGGAAATACTGGCTGGCTGGAGTGGTGTGAACTGCAGATACAAACCTGGAATGCCATTATCAGTTCGCTCCATGATGCTTTGGTCCTGTCTCCTGAAAGGAAGTCTTTATTGTTTTACAGTGGGAATATTTGTTGTAAACCTGTTGTATAAGGTAAGGCCAGTCTGAATCTATGTAGCTGACAGCATACTTACGATTGGGAGTTATGTTATTTGTTAAATATACTGCCTGGAAAAAAGTACTCAAAGGATTTGGTTCAAGTGCCAGCAGAAGTGTGAAGCAAGTGTGTTCTCTTCTCTAATCTGGGAAATTATTGCTGGGAATTTTCTTCTTGTCTGAGAGTTGCATTAAATGATGACAACTGCTTCATAATTATGTTGTTAACTGGATGCTGTTTGCATAAGTATTAGGTGTCAGTTTGTGTGTGGAGGAGGAAGATCCTCTTAAGGCAAAAGGTCTTGAGACAGGTCAGGGAAGAAGGGAAGTTTTTGTTCCAAACCCAGAATTTTCCCTGGGAGTGCATACTACAGTATTTTGCAAAAATCTCTTAAAAAGCCATATTCTGTGTCTAGTCTGTGTGAAATCTTGCTTGCATCAGTAGATGATCTCTTCCACCCTGATGGACATATTGAACCGAGACCTCAGTCTGTGAAGTATCGCTACAGTCGACAAAAAGCTCCCTGCAGGGTCACAGGGGTCCTGGCTGGAATGCCAATGGCTTCCCCATCCAGGCTGGAAATAGCCACCAAGACTTCTGCATTCCTGTGCTGCCCTGGGATTGTTCAGATCTCTCTGGGGAAAGAACTGAATGGATTTGGATACTTGTTTTCCAGAGTGTGTTAGTGACTGCTGGAGGGGGCTGTGTGACACAGATTTTACTGAGCTGGGTAGATGTGAACAGTGGGCACTTGGTAACTTCAGCATCCTCCGAGAACACACTCATGTGGATGAGTGCTGATAACCAGATGTCACAGCTTTTGAATATCAAATTCCAGCTAAATGTCACATTATGTTTTGGGATGATGGCGCAGGATGAATTTCTGCATGTGAAGAATGTGGCTTGAGTTTGGGTTTCTCCCAGTGCAAAGCTGGTAGCTAGCTGATCATGTGATCTTTCCTGGGTGGACGTAAAGGGGTTCTTGTGCTGTTAGAAACAAGCATTTAGAAACTTTATTCCTGTTTTTTAACATCCACAAACTTACTGTTGGGATTAGTAGTAGAATTGCATTTATAAATCTTGTAGTAGTTATTGGAGGAGACATTTGATTAAAAATCTGTCCAAAATAATATTAAATGTCCCACATTGTAGGTTTCATGGCTTCACATGTTGTCTAGCAAAGTGAAATTTCTTTGCCACTCCTCTTAATCCCAAGAGGAAGTGTGGCATTCAGAGACACGGTGCATGAAATTCTTTGCTGACTTTTCTACCCTTTGCGTTAGTCATGCCTCCATGTTCTGGGTACTCTTAAAAAGCCAAAGATTTGAAAGCTAATAAAAAGACTGATCCCTCTATTGTCTCTGGGCTCAGAAGCTGGTGTGTGTGCACACTGGCATCTAGGCCAGGCCCACCAAACCTCGTTTAAAGTTGGTGCCTGTGGGTATTTAGTAATGAGCCATCCCAGCATTGACCATCCTGCTGGGTGGGTGCTGTGACATCGGGCGAGCTCTGGCACTGCCGAGGCTCAGAGCATGTTAGTGCTTGTTAGAGGAACTCTTAAGTCAACCTTAAGAGCTGGTACAAGCACATCTAAATACCATTCTTTGCCAGCAGTGCTACGAGGCAGGAAGGGAAAAGCTGAGTTTTCCACTGGGAAGCTGCCTTGGGCCAGCTGATGGTACAGAGCCATTGTTGTACATTAATGTGAGTGCAGAGGCTGCTCAAGGAGGGCTGCATTTTTTGTCTTTCTGAATTTTCTTCTTAGAAGGAAGATGTGACCCCTGATTATTTTAATTTTCATAGTGAGAAGGAATATCTTAAGTGTGTAATGGAGACATTTCAAACCTACCTGGACGTGCTCCTGGCTGTGTAACCTGCTTTAGGAGACCCTGCCTTGGCAGGATGGTCTCCAGAGGTCCCTTCCAACCCCAGCAATTCTGTGATGCTGTACACTTGTCATTGCTTGGTCACCATCCCTTGGTTCTGCATTGCTTCTGCATGCCCTGCCTTCCCCCCAGAAAAACTGCTGTTTGCTTCTAGACCTTTAGTGAGAGCTGTGCCACAGACAGGGTCTTGGAGCCTGCTGGCCGTGAGTGGCCATGTCACCGACCACCTCTGAGATTCAAGTAGGAGCACCCAAAAGGGACAAAGACATGTTCACATCATGCTTAGATAAGAGCTGACCTTTGAGTTTTTCTGGTGTGGTGGCATTCCAGACTCAGTATCTGGTCAAGGACAGACTTTGAAGCATTTCTACTGTTCTGACCTGCCTGATCTCAGCTATGGAGCACCATCTCCCTGAGAAATTCTTCTTTCCAGTAGTGTTAGGGATATATCAGAACTTGGTAGGTCCTTTTAAAGCACTCCCAGACCTGCTGCCCAGGAAGGTGCTGTCATTCAGGTGCGTAACAAGGCCATCATGTGATGCATAAACAAAGCAGGGAGGGATTCCTTAGACCTTTGGGAAGCCCTGCCAGCCATGGGCTTGGTTTAACGAGGTGCTCCTGGTTCTCAGGCAGCCGATGGGGAGGGAGGTGTGTGCAGGCAGGGTTGGGTTGTGCTGAGTCCTTTGCTTTTTGTGCATCGAGGACCACCGTGTTGGATTTTATCTGCTCCCAAGTTAACAACACACAGCTCTGCCTTGCAGCTGAGATCCTCTAAACGTGTGAGTGGTGCAGAGTGAGGATCAGGAGAGAGCAGCTTTGCCTTTGCTAGGAGGTGAGGAAGGCAGGTTGGAGTCTCCCCTGTGGAGAATCCCACCTTCCTTGGCTGGGTGTGACTGAAGGCAGCAGCGCCTGAGAAACCTGTGCAGCTGTGGAAGGGCCCAGCTGCCCTTGGGGGTGGGCAGGCCCTGGCACAGGGTGCCCAGAGCAGCTGTGGCTGCCCCTGCATCCCTGCAAGTGTCCAAGGCCAGCTTGGACAGGGCTTGGAGCACCTTGGGACAGTGGGAGGTGTCCCTGCCCATGCAGGGGGTGGCACTGGATGAGCTTTAAGCTCTCTTCCAACCCAAACCATTCCATGGTTTTATGTTGCTGTCAGCATGTTGGGATCAGGAACTGCTTGTGAAATGTGGTTCAGAGAAGGACATGGAATTCTTCCCAGTGCTGGAGGGCTGCTGGCTGAAATCTGGTTTGTGTGGCTGAGCGATGGTTTAGAGAGTCACCAAAGTCCTGTTGTTTCTGCGTCCCTGTGCTAATACATAAATAGGAAATATTTAATGTGGCTTGTGCATCTTTATAGTAGTTGCTTTTCTCAGAGTGGTGTTTCTTTGGTTGTGTTGGATTTGCCTGTAGACAAGTTTAATCAGAATTTAATTAGAATCAATTATTTTTGGCTGGTTAGTGACCTGTGCTAAGCAGTGATGTAGACATGAGCTGATGAGTGGTAGGTGATTTAGTCTCTCTAATCCTCAGCTCCAGTCTGTACCTTGGAAAAATTTTCTGAAAAGGTAAAGAAATCAAATATTTAACTGGTACTTGTCTTTTAGCTCAGGTTTTCTTATCTTGAAAGTCACTGTTTGGTTGGCAGTTGCATCGAGCTGCTGAGAGGGAACTGAATTTCCTAGTGACCAACTTTCCACACCACTGGCTTCCCACAGAACCTTTCCAAGGGTCAGACAGTCCTACAGTGTTCACTTGTGGTTGTTACGATGCCTATGGCCACGATGCCTGAGCACACTTTAATTATTCCCATTTACTGATGGGAAATCCCAGCACCTTCTACACTTTGGTGTTGCAGTGATTCATTTCACAGCCCGTGTGTTGTCTCCTCCCTGCACTGCGTCACGTTGTGCTGCCGGGATTTCAGAGTTGCTGGGCTTGGAGTAGTAATTAAGATTTCTCACAAAGAACTGCTTTTCCCAGCACTGATTTCCAAGTCCAAGCTGTGCTTGTAGGTACTGATGACAGCAAAGTGCTTAACTGTATTTTTCAGCTGTTTATGAGAACTTGCCTATGTGTTGTCCGAGTTGTTAGTCTCAGCAGCAATGTGTTGGTCAGGAGAGAAGTCCTGCAAGCTCTTTCAGTCGGGAAGAGAGAGCAAATCCTGAAGTGTTCTTGCTTAGCATTTGAAAGAAGAACAATAGCGTGGTTGATTGTTCAAAAATGCTTAATCAGGTATCTGAAGTAAGTAGGACACTCCAAGTCCCTCTTGCTTTTAAGGAAAGAGGGCAAACGAGAATAGTCAGCTATTTCTCAAAGAGATGCTGGTCCTAGTACACCTTTTATAGATATTATGGGTGTCTAATAAGTTGTTTCAGACTTTATTAGAGCCTCGATCCTCATGCAGACCTCAGCGGAGAACGGCAGGGAGGTTTGGTGTGGGTCGGTGGCCATGCACAGATCTCTCATGAGGCAGCGTGGTTGTCTTTCATCTGAGAGGGTGTTTGGTGCTTTGGTTTAAATTTATCTTTCTAGGCTAAAGCCCCTTCCACCCCAAACCAGTCTGGGATTCTGCGAACCAGCACTCGGTGCTGGGTCACATGGGCAAGGAGTAGCATTCGATCAGTGCTGTGTTCAGGAAGACATTTGAATTTGGTGTGTGGGGTGTTGAATGCAGACAAAGCATATTTCTGGCAGATGCCTTTACTGCCCCTGCAGCGTTTTGGGTTGTTCTATTCAGAGCCAGGTCTTCTCTCCCTGTTTGTCAGGCTGGGCTGGGCTGGTGTATGGAAGATAATGCAGAGGGCTGGGAATTATTTGGTGTCTGGCACTGCCAATAAGCTGCTCTTTGTCTCTGTAGCCCTTACCCAGGGGGGCAGCAAGTAAGAACAGGCTGTAGTTCAGATTTTTTAGGAGTTGTGGGTGACACTGTGGATAGGGTTGTATAAATATTTACTTTACTTTTCATTGGAAAAAGCCTGTCACAACATCTGAAGCAGCAGAAAAAAATTTTTGGGTAGTTTGTGAATGTGAACTGGTGTTAAAAACTCGGTGTGGTACTTGTCTGCTTTGCTGCAGTATCCTCTGAAATTGAAGTCGGTGTTTGAGTGAGGGAAAGGGGCCCTGTTTAGAGCCGATCTCCAGTATTGAAGTCTAATATACCTCTGTGGGGGATGGGGAGAGACTTTTACACTGTGTTACACCAGCATCTGCGAACACCACAGCTCAGAGCTGCGTCTTTATTCATGCTGGTACTGACAGAAGACAAAAAATGACTGTATGCCTGAGATTAGAATTACTGCATAGCTGAGATTACAAGTGGAGCAACGGTGAACATGGTATTCCTGAAGGAGATTGTAAAGGTACTCCCAGGTGTCTTCCTCAAAGATGCGGGGTTTCATTCTGCAGTGACTTGGGCTTTCCCCCCCTCCTTTGTTCTCTCCTCCCACAGATCCGTTCTGGTTGCACTCGCTCAGCAGTGCTAGACTTCCAGCTGGGGAAAAATGTTTTTCTTGCTAAACTGGCACTACCCCAAGAGATTTTTCCACGGAGTGTTTTGGGCACACCCTGGATAAGGGGCGTTTTGCAAGTGTCTCGTTTCAAAGGCTTGGAGAGCTCGGTGTCTTTGTTGGGCCATCCTCAGATAAAACGCTTTAGGTAGGAGAGAGCTTTAAAAATTGGCTTAGGTTTTATTTGCTGGATTTCGGAATGAAAGGAAGGGCTTAAAAATATAAATAGGTGAGGGCCTGTGTATTGACTAAGAATTCAGATGGGAAGTGGGAAGAGAAGCTTGAATTGCCGTTGAGTTTGCTGCAGTTGCCCTTCGCATCTCTGGAGCCAGCTGGGGCTGATTCAACTCTCCAGTGCACTCGGAGTTGTCTCTGGTTGTGGCTCTCTGCATTTGAAAGATTTGCTTTCACTTGAAGTACTGGAATGGTTTGCTTAAGTAACATCCAGCTCCTTTTCTTTACCCTTTTTTTTTTTTTTTTTTTTTTTTTTTTTTTTTTTTTGTCCTATTTCTTTTCTTTTCACCCCTTTCTGACCTTCCCTGGGATAAGGTTACTCTCTGGAATGCCTGCTCCAGGTTTGACCTCAGCACTGAACGAGCTATTTATGGGAAGGGTACCTGGCACAGGCATGCCGAGTTAAGGATTTGCTAAGGATGCCTGGGATTTTCCTGTAAAACATGCTGTTGCATTGCATTGCATCAGCAGCGAGGGGGATGATGCTTTGGTGAAGGAGAATGTGTAAAAGGGGGACAGTCAGAGTCTTGTGCTGTTGAAACTTTCTGTTCACTACTTTTGTTATGATGATGGAGTGGCTCAAAAATCCTGCGTCAGACTGGTCATGTGGAGGGTGTTTTCCCTTTTGCCTGCCCCTCCCGAAGGCAGCCCCAGCTCTGTGCCAAAGGCTGCCCGTGCCGGCGCTGTCCGAGCAGGGAGGTGACCCCGGGCTGCGTTTGCAGCTGCCCTGCTGCCTGGGAGCTGCAGGTTGCTGAGGTGAGCTCCTCGGCAGATGGCTGTTCTCTCTCTCCCCGGTGCTCATGTGCAACCACGCTGTCTGAGCTGCAAAACGAGATGTTCCCTGCGATAGTGGTGGCACAGCTCGGCTGGCACATCCCGTGACACGCCTGCTTCTGAGGCACATTAATTCCTGCTGCCTTATGAATGAGCACAGGGTGCTCCTTCCACAGCTCTGTGATTCTCAGAGAGCCTCGGTTTTAGAGTTAGAGCTCCTGGGTCTGTTAAATCTGTGCATCCTGCCCGTGTAAAATACACTCACAGAATCACAGAATGCTTTCGGTGGGAAAGGACCTTTAAGTTCATCCTGTCCCCTCCCCTGCCATGGGCAGGGACACCTTCCACTGTCCCAGGGTGCTCCAAACCCTGTCCAGCCTGGCCTTGGACCCTCGCAGGATGGAGTAGCCACAGCTTCTCTGCTCAGCATGGACTTCCAGAGAGTTTTGAATGTCATTTTGCTGCTTCAGAAGTGCCTCCTGACAGGGTGGATTTGTGAAAAGTGACTTCATTTGGCTGCTGGCTTAATGAAATAGTCAGTAATTTAAAGCAATGCCAAAAAAAAAAAAAAAATACACCCCGCACTATAATAGTGAATTTTTTATATTAGGCTTGAAACGTTTGATCATCAAATTACCCAAAGAGGAAACTAAGGATGATCAGGGTTCTCCTCATGCAGCAGAGCTTTACGCTTTTGTATTTTGTGACATTTTAGCAGTTTCCATAGTAACACATAACAGTGTTGTAAGAAATGTTGCAAGAATTTTATTTGTATAAGGGAGGACTTTCAAATATTAATGGGAAGCAGTGTGAATTGGAGGGAAATGTGTGTGATGGGAGGCAGAGGGAAGGGTTTGATGTAGTGCCTGGAGCGAGCAGCCATCCATAGATTGAACTGGTCTTGGCCAGCAAACAGGAAAATAAGAGAGCTTCAGTCATCTTGGGAATGTTTGCCACGAAATCTTTCCTCTCTGGTACTGTAGGTGAAGCTTGGGAATATCTGCTGTTGCTCGTTCACCTGGTCCAGGTAAGGAATATTTTATCTCCGAAGTGCTTCTTGTCCCAGCTCATGTGCAGTTGGAGCTCACCTCTTTCCATAATATTAAAGATTTGGAGCTGTTACCCCATTGGCATTCATGGGGGGTTCTAGACTTAGTTGAGATAAAATTGGATGGCTTCATTTAGAAGCCTTTGAGGCAGCTCGTAGGCTCAGTCTGCATTTCCTGAATTCCCTGGTGGCTCCCCATTAATACCCAGTGCTGAGCTTTGGCCGTTTCAGGACTGGTGATGTTGCATTAGCAAATCCATTCCAGTCTTCAGGTGGAACCAGAGAGGTTTTTCGTAGGTGTCATAGACAGAAATCACAAAAAAAAAAAAGGGTTCCTGAAGACAAAAAGGTTTAGTGAGGGATATTTGTATGCACATATAAAGTATGTGGGTATATATGAAATACATAAATACGAGTTGTGGGTCAGCAGCTGTGCTCCCAGGCCTGTATTTCCATCCAGCTGTGACTTGAGGCAGTGGAGGGCAGTGAAAGTTCCCTGCCCTCCGGATGGAGCTCAAGGAAGGCCAGAGGGTGCGGACGGTTCCCTGAATTTTTCTGGACTTGGGTGTTGCAGTGGCAGAAGCGGTGGGGGCTGTCGGCAGCACGGCGCTGGCCTGAGCGGTGCTCGAGCAGGAGGTTCCCGTGCTCAGAGCTGGCCGTGTGTGCCTTGTGTGCTTTTCCTGCAGCTGGGAAGGGCTGGAGCACACAGAGCAGGGCAGGGGTCGCTCTGATCCCGGGGGACACCTGAGCAGGGCACGGGTGCGTTTGAGGTGTGCAGAGGTCGGTGATCCTGGCTCTGCTCTGGCGACACTGGACTGCTGTGGGAGGAGGTAATGGCTCTCCCTGTTCCTAGTGGCTTTTTTCTCCACTGGAGTCCCACATCCCAATGGCCAGGGGGAGAATATTTCTGTTCAGCAGCCGTTGCTATTCCGAGGCTGGGACAGTTGCATGAATAAAAATCGCAGCAGCTAAATCTGCCTATTTTTGTGTGAATTGGAGCCCTTCTCCATGTGACTTCTATTCCCGTGCTGGCTATTTCAAAAAAATGAGACAATCAGCCTTCTGTAGATCTGCATTTTGAATGCAGAACACTTGCAGGGCTCTTGCTCCATGTATGCAACATTTTGTGGCGTTGGCTTTTTACTGTCTCAGGCTACAACAAGAAAATTATCCTCTCTCTGTTCCTTCCGTGTCGTAGGTAGCTCTCCTGCCATTAGCAGAGATTTCTGAAAGTCAAAGGCAAGGTGCTGTTTATACTGAGACAGCAGAAAATAATGTGAAGAAACCAAGCACATTAGGAAATCTCCCAAGGCATTAACCACTTTTCCTACATCAGGGTGGATTAATTGATACAGATTAATTTTCAAATACTTTTTATTGTAATAGACACAGCAGAGTGTTCTGTAATGACTTCTCCAAGGTTTGTTGTGCATATATGGGTCAAAACCATCCTATTTTAAATAAAATAAATCTGTTTGAGTAGTAGCCAGCCACTTAAAGAAGATTCCTCAGTGTGATGATTCATATTGTGCCTAAAGACAGCTTTCCATATTCAGCCCTTCCTCGCTCCCCCCTACCATCCCCCTCTCCCTGCCTCTGGAAATGGGCAGGAAGCCCGAACCAGCTTAACTCTTAGTTATTTAAACCTACTTTTAATAAGTGATACTTGTAAGAAATCTTACCTGAAGGCTCTGATTGACACTGTGTTGTGTACTAGATGTTAACCTGGCTTATGAGGTATGTAACTGCTGGTTTTTCTTTTTTAGCTGCTTTTTTCCTGAATGTGAGCTGTTCTTTGAATTCTTCCTAACAGGCTGGAATTACATCTGTCTTCAGTTACGGTGGTTCTGTGCTGGTTCACTCTTTTGTGTGAATCTTTCACTTATCAGACCTGCCCCAGTGCCCCTCTTCTCCCTCTGCATCATCTCTCCTGGGGTATTCGTGGCCAGGTCTTTTTAATGGAAAGAGTTCTGGTTCTTTTTGCAGCTAATTCTCCTGTCTGCTGGCTCTTGAGAGATAGTATTTATTTTCAAAATAGTGTCCTCTGAGGAAAGAAAATTTTCATGACCCGTCCTAGTTGTCATGGCACAGCTCTGCCTTTGTTTTTCCCCCCTTTCTCTCTGTACCAGGCGTGCTTTGGTTATGTTAACCTGAAACCAAACGCCCTCCAGGCTGGGTACAGGTAAGCCCTGATCAGATTAGCTGCTCTGCAAATTGAGTTGGTTATTGTACCAATGTTTTCTTGTGCTTGAGCAATGAATTTGTGTGCCAGGACAAGGTACTCCTCTCTGAAAAATGACTTGATTAAGCGTTTCAGTGGCTTTATGAAGAACTAGTGAAAATTATCACGGAATATCTGGAGTTGGAAGAGACCCACAAGGATCACCCAGTCCAACTCCTGGCTCTGCACAGACACCCCAACAATCCCACCCTGTAGAAAGATGCTCTGTGAAAACTTTGTGGTGCTCAGTGATGCAGCTCCCTGAAAGAGGAGAGTGAGGAGAAAATGTTGTGGGTGTTTTCTTCACTGTTGTCGTGTCTGTGAAGATTTTGGTTGTAAATTCCCAGATGTTTTTAGCTGTGATGCTTGGAACAAGCAGTGACTGCAAGGCTCCAGCGGGGAGGGAACCTCTGCAGTCCCTCCCAGCACTAACGAGGTGGTCCCCACTAATGAGGGTCTGTTGCTGGAGCTGAGTGTTACTGGGTGAATCTGCTGGAGGAATCCTCTCTTCATTGCTTTCCTCTGATGTCGCGGCATTCCTCAAAATCCCTTTCATCTACTTCTTGTCTGCTTGTTATCAACCATCTGCATGCAGAGCACTTGGCTACTTTCAATCTTTGCCTTATATAATTGAAGTTTTCCCCCCCTCCTCCTTTTAGAGCTTTTTGGTAGGATTTTCTTTCCTCTCTGATGTAGGTGTTTGAATTTTTCAACTCGTCAAACTAGTATATAGAGTGATCTTCCTGTTCTGGGCTTGCTGCAGTTGTCATACTGGGGGGAAAAAAAAAATGGTTTTACTAAATTTATTAGGCCTGGGAGAAAACTTTGTTGCCCGGAGCAGCTGTGGCTGCCCCTGGCTCCCTTCAAGTGTCCAAGGCCAGGCTGGACAGGGCTTAGAGCACCCTGGGACAGTGGGAGGTGTCCCTGCCATGGCAGAGGGTGGCACTGGATGAGCTTTAAGGTCCTTCCCAGCCCAAACCATTTTGTAATTCTGTAAAACTGTAATTTTCCTTCCAGTTTGAGAGACTGCAACCAAAAATTTCAAGAGAGCGTATCCAGGAAAGCCTTTTCTCTTTTTTTCCGTTCTTTTTCTTTTTTCACTGTTGTGTCCTACAGAGATCTGCTGGAGTTTTAAAGCGAATTGGATGCTCATTGCCCAGTGATTGGGGATTTTGTTGGATGAGGAATAGCGGGATGTGCCTGTCCCTGCTGCCCTTGGCAACTGCTGACCTGGTACAAATGGGAGTTTTAATTGAAGTAGTGGAGCTCTCCTGTTTCACTTCATTCCTGAGAGTAGCTTGTCCAAAAGCATCTTGGTTTATTTTATGTAGCTGATACTTGGTGAGATAAAGGGGATTCTGAGAATTTGTGATGATCTCCTTAGCTGTGGCTCATGCTGCTGTCTCAGAAAGCAGACAGGTAGCTCCCCTCCTCCTCCTCCCTGCAGCAGCTGCCCGACTCCCTCCAGGATTAATCATCTCCATCGAGCCTCTGATCGGTTTTTGACACACATTAGGGCAGAGAGCTGATGGAAAAGTGTTGTCTTCCTTCACAGAGATGTCTTGGAGAATGTAAAAATCCATGCAAAAACCCCCTTTTTCAGTCACTGTAATTGCTTGTTAGCGCAGAGCTGGTAATGTCGCTTCTAAAGTTGCATTTATTGCACAAGATTGTATGATAATTTCAGAGGGATGTTTTCCCTTTTACCAAGGTTCTTTTCTTTTTTGTTTAGCTGGAAACATCCCACCCTCTCTAGTAGTCGTGAACCTCCTGGCCCTTGAAGCGAGCTGACAGTGCAGAGCTACACTGGCTGATTACAGTTCTACTTCTTACCACAGCTTATTCCAGCTCCTCTAATGAAAAAAATCGTTGTATCTCTTCCAGAGCTGGGAATCCTCTAGGTCTGGGGAGGTGCAAATGTGTAATGGTTTGGCTGCAGCTCCCACTTGGCCCTCTGGACCCTTGGAGCCTGTGCAGTAATGGACTCAGCCACGGCTCTTTGTTTCTGCTACAATGACTTTGTGTTGGCTTTCGTTGTGAAACTCTTGGCTTCAAAGTTTGTGAATGTGTTTGAAAACCTCCCATGTGTTGTAGGCTTTTTTCTGCCATGTGCAGTAAGGTTGGATGGGCCGGGGCAAAGCAGGGCCGTCCCAGCTCAGCCCGGGGTAAGCCTGCGGTGGGGAGCGGTCCCCTGGTCGTGCATCAGCCCTGGCCTCGGGGAGGGCTCAGCCTGACAGCGCTGTCTGCAGCTCTCTTGAGAAGTCCCAGTGGATTGAGACCCTCTGTTCTGTTCTTTGTGTGAACCTTTTCTAGTTCTACCAAGCATTAAGGTCTGGAAGATGTTGTAATACTCCCAACTGTTCTCATTTGCTGCCTTTCCTCATGGATTACTTGACTGAAAGTTGCCCCAGCTCAGTTTTTTTGGCTCTTGTCCTGGCTTTTAGACACGTGAATGTGACATGCTTTGCTTCTGCCTGTAAATAATAAAAATTAAATCTAAAAAAAACGTCTAGCATTCACTTCTCTAGAAAAGCCCAACTCCTAGAAAGTGATGACTACCGGCTGAGTAATGCTCCATTCACTCCCACTCCCTCTTCCCCCAAAAGAACAGGAAAACCCTCCTGAGCACATCTTTGATAAGAAATTCTCCTGATGAGATTGATGTCTTGATTTTTTTGAGAGACTGAGGAGATTTGGGATAATGATGGAAGATCTGCTTCTTGGATGAGATGTTTCAATGCCACCAATCAAAACATCTTCTAAAAATATCTCATCTTCAACAAGAATCTATTCTTGCAAATTGGAGCCCAGTATTAAAGAACATACTGTTGGTTACAAATGGTCCAAATTAAAGAAACAGACCAATATTCCTCTCTCTTTTCTCCCTTTTCAACTCCTTTTAGAATTCCTGGATATTTGTTGCAGGCTTCACACAGCAGGAAAATAAAATTAGAGTATGAGATGCTGCAGACTGTGGCACTTGAACTGCGGTGGAGTTTGCTCAGAAGGTAGAAAGTGGTCTGATTTCTCTACAGCTACTTTTATTCTGTCTCCTGCCTTGTTTCTTGGCATGAAACAAACATTATCTAGTCCTTGTGAAAAGTCCTGGAGTAGAGAGTGTGTCTTGGCTGAACCTGATTGAAAGGGCTGAGGAAAATCTATCCAAGAAAAAGAAATTTCTGGTGGAGCAGCCAACAGTGTGTGTGACATGAATCACTTCTGGAGGGATGGGGGTGGTATAGAGAGGTGATTTTGATTTTGCCCTGGGAAATATGGATGAAAGGAGGGGATAAAGACCCTTCTTCTGTGTCCTTACAGGCACAGTTAAGATACAACTTATATTATAGCCTACAATAATTCAATTCTTGGTGTTTTTTCACCATTTCTTTTTCCCATCGCTTCTCTTTCCACCTTGTACCCTGAACTTTCTGATCTCTAGATCTTGCAGAAGAGCATCTTCCTTTTCTCGTGCTCTGTGGACCATGGAGCTGGGTATCTCCGATAGGGCAGTGTTGGCTTTCATCCCAGAGGGAGTTTGATGCATTGGTTTAAATTTGACTTTCTAGGGTGAGATCTCAGTTGTTTCAGGGCAGAGCAGAAGGGACCCGTATCCCGTCCCTGGTTGGACAGGGCTTGGAAGGTGTCCCTGCCCATGGCAGGGGCTGGAACAGGATGGTTTTCAAGGTCCTTTTCAACCCAGACCATCCTGGGATTCTGTATCTGCCGACTCTGGTGCTGGGGATCATCGCTGCCATTGGGGCACTGCTTGTGAGGGGCCTCATCCCCCGAAGTCCAGCAGTGACACAAACCCCACAGAGCGGCTGGGGTGGGGTTCCTGGTGCTGCCCAGACTCTGGGGTTATTAGTTTGCAGAGGTGCCGCACAGGGCTGTTCATTTAGGGAGGGAGAAGAGCTGAAAACGCAGCCCTGGGTGACAAGGGCACGGCTCCTGAGTGCTGTCTGTCCTCTCCCCAGCCCCTGTGGGGTTGGGGTTGGCTTTCCCAGCTCGTCTGTGGTTGCCTCCTCTCCCCATCCAGCCCCTCGCTCCCGGAGCTGGGTCAGGAGCTCTCCCCTGTTTGCACTCACAACAGGGAGGAGCTCTGTAGCACTGGCAAAGCTGCCACGTCTGCTTGATACAGACCCGCATTGTCCTTGACAAGGAAAGAGCCTTCCAGTAACTCACCTTGCCAGCAAGAAATAGGATTTCTTTTTTAATTTTTTTTATTAAGAGCAGCTGAGCTGCTTGGAATCAGTGCAGTGTTTAGTGACACCCAAGGAGGATGTACTTTTGTGAACAGAAAATGCTGCTTAATTGCTCAAGACGGCAGTTTATTCTTTCACATTATGGAATTTCAGTCTGTGTGAACCCAGCAATGTGGCTGTGAACTCATTATTTTGATTTCTTGCTTGCTGCCTTGACATAGTAGAAAGCATCTCTCCCTTGCAGAATGCAATGCTGAATCTTTCTGTATCTAAATGAGATTAAATTAATGCTGCATTCTGGGGAGCTCTTTTATAAAGAATCAGCAGCATTCTGCTCTTCTGCAGGATTGTGTTAATCATCAGACATGAGTTGAAGGACTGTGGCCACATAAAGCTGTGTAACAGGCCAGCAAAAACTTGAAGGTGCTGAAGGATAACTTGGGTATCTCTGGGAAGAGAAGCAGGCTGCAGGAACCCTGAGTCACAGAAATAAATGTAATTGTCTGTACGTTTCCCAAGCAGCAGCTGAATCCGACTGTTCTAAAGTAAAAATGGTTTTGTTTTCTCTTTCACATGTGACGTACAATCCTTTTTTTAGCTGCTTGCGTTTTTTAAACTGTAGGGAATTGTGAATGACTTGTGTGAATTTATAGTGAGTTTTGAAAGGCTTGGAAGCATTTTGGAGCGTGTATGTAGGTACACACTGTGTGCATGGTATACAACCAACTTCCTTAAAGAAGCCTCTGTGTGTATTTAGATCCCAGCAGTTTGAGGCCCTTGCTCTCATCTCTGTAGTTACAGGTATCCAGGGGCTCCCCACTCTCACAGGGAACAGTTTCTTCTTGATACCTCATAACCTGCCCAAGCTCAGTCTTGCTCCTTCTCTACACGTCAATAATTTTATTGCACAGAGGATTTAGGCTGCACCACATAACTGTTTCTGAAACCACTTCTGCATGCTTTGAAAGAAAATAAACTAAGGAGGAGGATCTGTTCTTTATGGTAGAGTTCATTCATGTTGGTTAAAGGTTGTTCCAAATTTTGAAATATGAGGTTTAACATCTCTTCTAGAACTTGTATTTTTATTTGGGTATCAGGATGCAAAATACTTAAACATGGTTAAATTCCTGTAGCTTGGTGCCTTGTTCCTGGCTTCTGCACCACCAGTGTTTTGTCTGAGTTTTCTAACTTGCTGTGGCAAAAGCAGAGAGCTGTTAGATAAGGAGCTTTTGAAGATGAGACTTGTCAATAAGAAAACAGTCTTGTAAGCCTTGCTTAGTCAGCCTTCAAATGGAATTAAGTGGTTGCAAATTAATTTGATCTTAATAAACTAAACTGAATACAGTCACCAGTTTGTCCAGGACTTCGTTTGTAAGGTCCAGTAGACTTCTTGTCGGTTTTTTGTTGTTGTAAGTTCTGTTTTTATATCAAAGGACATAAATCATGAGTTCTTTGCTGCCTTATGAAGGTCAGCATCAGGATCCTCCTGTATCAGTCTGGACTGGTGTCTCTGGGGAGGAAAGCTTTGCCCAAAACACACTTACAAATGGAGGAGGATATACTGAAGAGGAAATACTGCCTGTGCATGTTCTGTGTCTCAAGCTGCAGTTGTACAGCATTGCCTATTGCCCCAGATCTTCAAGGATGAGGCTTTCACAGGCTCTTAGCAGGAATAGCTGGCATTGTCTGCGTGCAAAGATTTTTTTATTTAAGTAAAATAAGTATAAATAATCCTTGACTGAAGTCCACGTGGGTTTTGCAGCATTTTGGTTTTTTCCTTAGAGAAATAAGGGGAAAGTGCTGCTCTGGGAGGTAAGACTTTATCTATGGAATGTGCCTAAACATCCTCTTGTAACTCCTCCCCAGTGAACATGAAGCATCTGTGCTGCCTGTAAAACTGTTTGCATTGAGCTGAGGAAGAGCAGGAAAGAGCTGGGATCAAAAAGAGCCATGGTGGTTCTCTGAGGTTCACTGGGTCACTGTGGCCACCTCAGCTGAGCTCCCTGAGCCCTTCCAGCCCTAACAGGTGTCTCCCTGAAATATGTGCCAGTGTTTGCTGTCTGCTGGGGAAGAACAGTGTTCCTTTGTTGCTGTTTGGAGAGAGGAGGGAATCCAGCCAAGTTCAGTGCTGCTTCATGGCAGAACATATCTCAGTGCTTTGAAGTTGTGTGCTTTTTAAAATCAGACCATCTAGACTGCAGCTCTGCAGTTCTTTCTTGCATTCACTGAAATGTGCTCCAGTTAGTGACGTGTTCTTCTACTAAGATTTCTTCTATGAAAATTCTGTCCATTTTTTAGTCCTCTTTCTGTTACTGCTCTGATGTTTGAGAGAGAGCTGCTAGTTCTCTGTCCTTTTGGGGGACACACAACAAACCCAGAAATTCTACTAGTTAGTCACCTTCTTGGTCTCAAATGCCACCTCTTTCAAATACCTGTGCTCGAACAGTGGGCATAAAGACTGGCCTGAGCAGCTCAATTTCAAGACTGCAAGTTGGCAGAGGGCTGTGCAGATACTGCCGTTTCCTACTGTTAAATATAATCTTTCTCATGAACAGATTATTGCATAAAACCACTGGGCAGTTGCACACAGCATCCTCTCGTCCCCCTGGCAAAGATAAACAAATCCTGGTGATGGGTTTTGATCTCTTATTCCCAGAAAACTGCTCAGCTCCTGCTCAGGAGAGGCTGCTGCTGTGTGGGTGCCTGCAGCCCTCGCATGGCCCTGGCAAGGGCTGAAACTGCTCCCAGCTGCCTCGCTGGGCTTTGTGTGCTGATTAGTTTATTTGGGAGTTGGGAGTGTGTTAAAAAGGTTCTGTAATGCAGAGTACTTGTCACTTAAAAATTGGACTTGTATTTTCTGTGTTATGATGTTTTAACTCGAAATTTAAGGCAGTTTTGTTATTTTAGATGTAATTATAAGCTCCAGCAGAGCTCCTGTCTCTTTAGATAGTATTCTATATTTATTGAAGATACCTGAGAAGAATAGAGGAAAAGCAAAGCATGGGGGAGGTAATTGATTAACACCCCTCCCTGCTGGAACGGGAATGAAGTTAAGGCATATTCTGGTTGTTAGTGTTCAGTAAGAAGCTTTCTCTTTAAGGTGTCATTTTTCTATCCTGAATCTTCTCTCCTCTGGAGCCTCTTGAGGATCTGTTTGTCTCAATGAGCCCTCCCTGTGCTCGGGCTGTGCCCATTGTGCTGTCAGCCCAAGGCTGGCCCTGGCTCTGAAGGTGCTGGCTGTTGTTTGAGCCCTGCAGGTGCCAGGCAGGGCTGCCCAGGGTGCCCGGCGTTCCTGCGCCGAGCTGGGCTGGCCGGGCACTGCTGCAGCCCAGCCTAGGCTGCTCCCCTGCCTCCCCAGCTGGCCAGCACTATTCTGCAAGGCTCTGATTCTGGATTTCCCGTGCAGGGAGCGGGGCTGAGCTCTGCCCCTGCCACAGGAACATCCCCGACTGGCCCCGGTAGTGGCTGGATGCTCCCGAGGGCACCAGGAGCAGCAGCCCCATATCCGGAGACTTGGAAATCACAGGAACAAGGACAACATTCACAACTCCAGCCAGGCTGGTTTTCGTTAAGAGTAAGAAAAATCTGAAGCCCCAGGAATTTTGTCAAGGCTTTTGATATGTGAGCACTCAGTGTTCTGCAAAGGAAAATAAACTTTAATCAAAGACTAAACTCTGTTCCAGAAAGCCCCAGCACAATGCAGAGAGGCTTGTTCAGGTACAAGGAGTGAGACCGGAGCTGGCTGTTTGGTTGAAGCCACTTGCTGTGGCTTTCCATGAGACTGCCATGCTTTTTGTGGAAGCTTGGAAGCTTCTTTGCTTCTTGCCTGAACCTAGTTTTGGAACTTACTACACATAAATATTTATACAAATATTCAATGTTTATATATAATACTTTGGTTGAACCTTTTAGAGCTTTTCTTTTGCTAAAGTTTCTCATTGAAGGGGTTTGCTGTCACACTGTGAAGGTCAGAAACATTTTATGGGCTATAAAGTGGAGACTTTTCAAGCTCTGTGGGTATCCCATGACAAAAGTGAACCTGCTTTTTTTCCTTGCTTTGAAGATAATCTTTTTACCATTTAGGAATGGTTTTTGATATTATTTGCTTTTAGGAACTTGACTGTGTGAATTTCTGTCCTGTGTCTCCAAAAAGCAGACATGTGGAGCTGTGTACTGACAAGCAGAAAGACAAATTCGGAATGATCTGCTCTGGAAAGCATCCAAGTGTTTTAATTTGTGTGTATGTAATTCTAGTATCTCTCCTAGAGCCAAGTCTGCCCTCCTTAGACTTGATGATAATGCTTCGCACACACAGTGTTTTTATCTTGAAAGCACGGCACAGACGTGAACTAACCCGGCAGTTAAGCCTTAAGCTTTCCTTTAGGTGACATTTCCTCAGGTGTGAGAGGCACTGGCTGTGTCTGCATTGTCTGTGGTGTTAAATACAGACCAGGAGCTCAGCGCAGGCTCCCAGTCCTGGACTCTCAGGCTCTGGCAAAAGAGTGCTAAAAAAAAGACTCCCAGAATCCCAGACTGGTTTGGGTTGGCAGGGACCTTAAAGCTCATCCAGTGGCACCCCCTGCCATGGCCAGGGACACCTTCCACTGTCCCAGGGTGCTCCAAGCCCCTTCCAGCCTGGCCTTGGACACTTGCAGGGATCCAGGGGCAGCCACAGCTTTTTCCTTTTTCTTTTCTTAATTTTAATTTTTTTTTATTATTCTTATTTTAAAATATTTTAAATTTAAATTACTCTGCAGATACTTCTGTCAGGACCTCCAAAGGCCCTGTTGCTGTTCCGTGTGGGGGGATTGGGCAGCTTAGAGCTGCTGTCATTCCCAGGGACAAGAGGACGCGTCATGGGGTGTTAAGTCCTTGAGAATCATTCCTGGCTCCCTCGAATTGTGGTGCAGCTTTAAAAACCTTTATCTTTGTGCTTTTGCTGAGGGTTATTGTTGCTTCTCTTAGTTCCCTTAGCAGAACAGGTGGCCTTTTTCTTTGGTGTCTTGGCAGATTTCCTCTTAAGTCTTATTTTAGCGAGTTGAAAGAGGAAGAGGGCACAGGGTGCTTTTTGAAGCCATATTCACTGAGGATTTATTCCCACCAGCGTTGTGAAGTCTGGAATAGTTACTCTGGAATTCTTTGCTGTTTTGAAGCAATTACAGTTTCTTTAAAGGTTTCTCAATTGTGAAGTGGAAGATGTTGTCCTATAAAAGAAGAATATATCCAGGAGAAGCATTGAAACACAGAAAGAAGGGTCACGGTTTTATTCACTGCCCCAGGATTTATCCACTTTGTCTTGAGACAGGTTTTGCAGGAGCTTGTGAGGGCGTGGAAAGATGAAAACAAGCATGGTCAGCTGTCTCCATCATGGAATAGTAGGTGGTTGAACAGAATTTCTGCATGATGAATTTTGACATTTATTAACCCCCCCCCATTCCCTTTGTCCCTCTTTCTGTAGCTTTGAGTGAAGCCAGACCTGAAGTGCCTGGTGAGCAGATGCAGAGATGCTCTGCTGCTGCAATTAGAGAATGTTTTTGCACACATTTCCAGTAAGGACAGCTGAAGATAGGCTCAGCCTGTTCTTCTCCTGCCCTGTGAAATCAACAGAGGCCTAACTTTTCTTAAAAACAAACAAGAAGTTCAGTTATTACTAAATACATCTTAAAAGGCTTTGGGTTTTGTCAACAGTGTGAGCAGCAGAAAGGGAGGCAGATGCTTGTGATGGGTTTCTCTGCGGGTGCTTGAGGGAAAACTGAGCACTGATTCTGCAGGTCTGGCTGTGTCACCTCTGTCACACTGTGTCTCTTTTTCCATTAGCTGCAGGACAATCTGAGTAATCAGATTCCCCAGTGAATTGCAGCTGAGACACTTTGGTTGTGTGCTCTTGTCTTGCTGTGTGATTCAGAGTTTTGGCTGGGACTTTGGGAGGGTGACTTGCCTGGAGCTGTGGTGGAGAACTGGGATTGCTTATTAGGAGTAGCTGCAGGAAGAGGTGCTTGTTCTGAGTCTGTTCCACCTCCCTGTTTTCTAATTATGTGTTTGAATTTCCCCCTGCTCAACTCACCTGTAATAAATCAGACACCCACAGGTTACATGACCCTTATCTCTGTCTCTTCTGGTAACGGTCTTTAAATGGTATTTCCATTAAGGATTTTAGCAAACATGGGCTGGAGGATTGCTTTTAAGGACCAAGCTTTGTTTGAACTCGGTTTTGTTTCAAGTGTAGGCCAGCCCAGGTATTTTAGGTTGCCCTGTGCAGGTGACTGTAGGACTGTAACCCTGATCTGCTTGAAGCTCTCCTGGTAACACGTTTGATGCTGTGCTATAAATAACGAGTGACTTTCCAAACATAATGAGTTTCTTTATTGTCCTCTGAATAATATGTGAAGCAGGTATGAGCTCCACATCCCCTTCCAGCAGGATTTCCAGTGTGGACACTGTGTCTTGATCTTCCAGCTGCTGGCCTGGAAGGAGCAGGACAAGACTGGCGTGGATGGAATGGTGCAGTGCCTTGGGCAGTGGGACAGAAACGCTGCTGGAAGGAGACAAAATGATCCTGAGAGAACTGGCAGGAAAAGAAAGAAAAAAGCTCAGAGAACTGGTGTCAAGAATACTTGTTTTTGCCTTAGATCATAAGGCCAGATGAGATCATTTATGTGAGAAGACATCTCTGTGGGGGCTGATTTAGCTGAGTAAAGGCTTGTTTGCTTGAGCTGGAGTGGATTTTCAAAACCATTCTTTTCCTGCTTAGGCTGATCTTGTAGCCATCAGTTCTTGTTTCCTCCCTTGCCTGTTGGGTTGGGAAGCCGTGAAGCAAATACAAGTACTTGTGGATGTGATCTTGTTGCCTCTTGCCATCTGAAGAGAGCTTGAATTTGAACAGGAGATGTGATGGTTTTTTACATCTGTTGTTATTTACTTAAAACTTCACTTAAAATTTTCTGGCTTATTGATGGATCATTTACCACCCCTCCTTCTCTTTTAAAGAAGGCTTCATGGTGGTCTGATTCCAACAGTGCTTTTCCTCAGTGATCCAAACTCATTTTTCTCTCCATCTTTTAAAAACCCCATAAATCCCAATACTGTACTTCTGCCCTATATTCTTTTGTGTCAGCTAAATACAGTCAGAAGTGTTAAGTGTGTTTTCATGCTCTCCTTTGCTGTCAGTATCAGTGAGCCATCTTGCTGTCAGTGATGTGTCTCACTACTTTTTGTTCCTTCAATCAAGGTTTATTTAGATTTTTGTTTTGCAGACACTACTCAAAGTGCCTCCTGTTCCTGATCTGTCCTTTCAATTGCTCTTCATCTGGGACGTGGTTTATGTACTGTGTGGGTGAGAACCATGCTGATGGCTTGGTCAAGAGCCTGTTGAGTACTAAAGATTCTTTCAAAAAGAGTTATCTTTAAGCATTTAAACACATTTTTTGTAACATACATGGAGTTTTAGACTTGGAGAAACTTAATGTGTACAGAAAATGCTGACGTGTGTTGCAGTTCTGACATGTCTGGTTCTACCATGACGGGCATTTATTGTGTCTTGCCCAGAGAAGCTGTGGCTGCTCCATCCCTGAAGTGTCCCAGGCCAAGTTGGAAGGGGCTTGGAGCAGCCTGGGACAGTGGGAGGTGTCCCTGCCCATGGCACAGCGTAGGACTGGGTGGGCTTTAAGGTCCTTCCCACCCAGACCATTCTGGGATTCTGTGATTCTTTTGGGGATATGTCAGCAGATGAGATGAAGTCTGAGGCCTTCGTTTTTCTGACGGATCACTGACTGTTCTGGTACAGTGATTTGCTTTAACACACAGAGATGATGGCTGTCTTGTAAAGTTTGTACATAGGTTGTGGTGGTGGCACTGGGAGCTTTGCTAGGATTGAAGGTGGTGTGCCCTAAATTCATGCTGTCCTTTAGACCCTAATTACCAGTGCACTTTGGCTCTGCTCCCAGGAATGACCTGAATTTGAGGTGCTGGAAGTTGAAGAGCATCTGGTGCTTGGATATGTGATTTTCATGTACAGGGGTCCTTGTCCAAAATAAAATGGACTTTCTATTTGTGTTTTACCTCTTGTAAAGTTTGGAGCATGGAGCTGTTTAATCGAACTGGGATTTCATTGAAGAATTCCTTGGCTGCTTCTCTCTTGGCTCACATGTTCTTGCCCCCTTCTTCCTCCTTGTCTCCTTTCGCTGTGCCATCTGTCTGTTATCTGCTTTCTCGTGTCTCTGACCTATTTATGAAATATGTTTGCACAACCCCTTTTGCAATGGCTGCAGAGGAGTGTTGGAATTGTCACCAGACTTATTTCCTCTTCCCCTTCATTCAGTTTGTCAGCTCCAACCCATTGGATTGAAGTGGGTGTCTCTGGTCTTGTCCTAAATGGCACCTAAGTGATTTCAAACCGGGGCTGTGGTGACAAGGCGGGACACGGCAGCAGCGTAAACCTCAGAGGCTGGGATCTGTCTGAGTCCTGGCAGGAGGTGGAGTCGGGTTTGGGTTGCAGCTCTTGCTTGTCAGAGTTCAACTCTCACAAAGAGGAACTTTATTTCCGAGGCTTGGACAGTGATTTCATTGTCGCAGAACTGCCGGGCATGAAGGGGCGCATTGAGGCCCTGTCACCAGTCCAGGTTCTGAGTCCACACCTGTTGAGGGGCAGCAGCAGCCTCTGGGCTCCTGCCCTTGTGGTTCTCTCCTTTCTCATGTGGGAGGATTAAGGCTGGGATTTGTTGCAGCTGGTGTCAAACCTGGCCCAAGAGCAAACTCTGGAAGCAGTAGGGTGGCTGTTGGCACACACGGGGTGAGAGACCAGCATGGGAGCAACCAGCATGGATGAGGCCTCCTTTTGTAGAATCCTGGAATGGTTGGGTTGGAAGGGACCTTAAAGCTCATCCAGTGCCACCCCTGCCATGGGCAGGGACACCTTCCGCTGTCCCAGGGTGCTCCAAGCGCCATCCAGCCTGGCCTGGGACACTTGCAGGGATCCAGGGACAGCCACAGCTGTTGTAACATAGGAAGGGCTGCACAGTCCTGCTCCCCAAGTTCACATTGAAGATGCCTCATGTAGCTGAACTAATAAAAAGCCCAAAGAACAGAATTACTACATGAGTGGATTGTTAACCTGCAGCTGACCCCTCGCTTTTAATCGCAGTAAATGGCATGAAGGCCAAATAATCACTCCTAAATTTGTGTGTGTATCTGTGACACATATTTTGCTCCAGAAGAGCCTGGCAATGGAGGGAGGAGGGCAGCTGTAAGATCAGAGGTGCCATGAGGTGAAAACCCTCCCTTTGTTCTGCTTTTCTTCACCCACCTCCCCTGTGCTTGGGAGGGAGTGTGGGCCTGATCAGAGGGAGCCTTTTTGGCAAGTGTTTAATTAATTAAAAGAGAGAAGGTAGTAAATTGATGGTTACAGTGGAATGTCTTCTGTGATGCTAAAACCATTCCACTCTAAAGTGATCTTGTGCCTGGGACAATAAATACCCCACAGATAACAGAGCCTCTTGACCATGAGCCAGAACTCCTCTGGCCATTTAATAGATGAGAAAAAGATGTCAAGTACCATGGCCAGGATCAAACGGCAAATCTGTGACGGAGCATGGAATTAGCAGATTGGGACTGGGGGCCCAGCTTTGAGCCCTTTAAACCATAAGACTTTATTCTTCCCCCCCACTGCCCTGCCACGTTGCAGAAGATGGATGAGAGCCCTTGGTCGGCATTCCGCAGTGGCAGGGTCCTATTCCCTAAGGGAAGGTCTTCCTTTGTGATGTAGTAAGTAAGTATTAGATTCCCACCATGGATATACAGACATGGACTCTGCTATCAGCTTGTTGCTCTTCTTCCTTTTTGTTTGTCCTTCACTTTTCCCCCTGGTCAGATGTGGATTTCCTCCTTGGATCATACCTGGAGTTAATCCCTTAACTCTGCTCTCAGTGATAGTTCCTGTGTTCCCTTTTGTGGGTTGGTGCCTTTTGGCTCTGTAGGAGAACTGCATCTGCACGTGTGTGACTTTATGTACTTGGAGTCTCCCGAGTTCACCTTCCAAAGTCCTTGTGTAAACCTCTCCTGCAAGGAGTCCCTGAGGACACGGCACCGGCGGGGCTGTCCTCGCCAGGCTCCCACAGGGTCTTGTGCAGCAAACACCATTTGTGATTTGGATGGTTCACGTCCCAATCCCAACATTCAGGTTGTGAACATCAGCCACCTCAGCTCTGCAGACTCAGGTCCTGCGTCCTTCTCCTCCAGCGTTTGCGTGCTCTCAGGGTTCGAATTGCTTCGTGCTCTTTCAGCAGAGTAAATAGGGGATCTGTAAGTTTAGGCATTAAGGCCTTTGTCAGCCCACAGCGAGTAGCAGAGGCCTCCTGTGGCTGAAACTACGTTTGGGGAAGGCCTTTGTGTTACAGTGCATTGTGGTGTGTTGAAGGATGGTTTGGCGGCTTGGGACTGGAGCAGGGCACAGGTGGGGCTCGGGCAGGAGCTGTGCTCTGCTTGTCCTCCCCCAGCCACTTGTGCACAGAACTTTGGGTCCTTGTCCCAAAGGGCAGGGCCTCCAGCGGGCTGGACGGGAGGATGTGACCCACAGGACTCGGCTGCAGCCCTCAGATGAGTTGCCAACGGGAGCCTTGGCTCCTTTTTGTCTCCATCATTTCCTAGCAGATCATCCCACGTTTGTTGTTCAGCTGCAGCGTGTGCCACCTCTTCCGTGTGTTGGGTGAAATGCTCCTCCTTTCTACTGTCCGGAAATTGCTGGGGTTTAAAATGGTTTCTGGCAAACACCTTCAGAAGATAGTACGGGCTGAAATAGTGGCTCTTAAACTGTACTCTGTGGGACCATGCAGGGGGATTTGCAGATTGATTAAATGAAATTCATTAAATGATGGAAAACTTGATAAAGGAGCCAGGAATGCCCGATAAATTCACGGGTGTTGACAGACATCCATTGGTGCCAAAGCTGTGATGAGGAGCGGAGGGAGGTGACGCGATGTGTTGGTGGTTGAATGCAGATGAGATGGGACGCTCCCTGAAAACCCTTCATTAGTGGCCAGAGTTGCTCTTCTGGAAGATTCTTTGACCTGGTCAGAGCTCAGCCCTTTCTTGGAAAGCAGAGATGCTCTTTTGTGTCTCCCATTTGATGTTTGAATCCAGTGTTTCTTCAGTCCTTTGTGTGCCAGAGCGTCACTGATAAAAGGGTGATGAAAGGGGTTTCACGTGGCCGAACAATGCAGATTGTGCCTTTCTTCTCATGGAAATGCAACTGGATTTTCACAGCCTTATTTTGGCCATCTCCAGCCACCCCAGGACAGCTCTGCCCAAAGCTCTTTCCTCTTGTGCCTCCATTTACCTACCCCAAACCAGCAGCTTCCCCTGCATCCGCAGGGATCTTGCTCTCAGATTTGATCCAGTGCCATGAAACCTTTCTGTGTCTTTGCTGTGGAACACAGTTGCTAAGTCTGTAATTTATACCTTCTGATCTGCTGCCTCTGGTGCTGCCTGCCCACGGTTAAGTAGCTGGAAGCAGCTGCCCTTCTCCCTGGCCCTGCCATCCCAATGCTCCGTGGTCGCTTTCCGCCGTGTTTCTCTGGCTCCGGGCACAACCGAGCATAGCGTGACTCACATCAGTCTCCTGTTGTCCCTCTCCCTTTCCATTTCTCTCTGGACTTTTTCCATGCTCCTGTATTCTACAGCAGTCCTTCAGCCAGGATTATTTTATCCCATTTCTTAGATAAAGGGCCTGGAGGCCAGAAATGTGTTATTTCTGTGTTAACTGGAAGAGCTCTTTGGGTTGAGAGAGGAAACTTTCCTTGGATCAATGCCAGAAATAGCATGGCTGCCCCTTCTCTTGACTAAATGACCTTCAGATTTAATATTGATCTGTAGCTTTATTCTCGCTCTGGTTTAGACTAAAGCAGTGATCTTTGCTGAGGACTGCGTTGGGAGAGGCCTGGGTAGGGACTTGTGCTAGGAGGGGCTGCAGAGGAGCCAAGCACAGCACCACCGAGAATATCTGCATCCAGTGGGTGTTCTCTTTCCCTAAAAGACGTGGTGTTCCTGGTGCTTTGAACAGGGATGACCTCCCTGTGCTTCAGGCCAAAAAGAAAAGGAAGTTTCATTTTTTGTACAACTGTGCAGTTACTGGGATCGAAGGCTTGGAAATCAGGGCAAGCCCCTGAGTGAGTGGGCCTTAACTGGGATTGCACTCGTGGAACTTGCTCCCAGTGCTGTCCCAAGGGCTGGGAAGCAGATTGCTGCTCCCCTGGAAGGCAGGGAGCCTTGGGACTGCACCTGCTGGGTGAATTCATACCACTGATGCAGTTCTGCATCAATGCTGTTCTGCTGCTTCAGTGTCCCCTAAAATCCAGTATTAGTTCTCCCTTACTCAAAACTCAGCCCATTTCAGCCATGTTTGGCACTACTGAGACCTTCTGCTTCTAGTGGAAATCTTCCTTGACTTCCACCTGGTTTGTCCTGATGTCATTGCATGGTCCAAAAAATGTATTTTTTAGAATCACAGAATGGTTTGGGTTGAAAGGAACCTTAAAGCTTATCCAGTCTCACCCCCGTGCCATGGGCAGGGACACCTCCCACTCGACCAGGTTGCTCCAAGCTCTGGACCTTGAACATTTCCAGGGATGGATAGGCAAAAACTCTCTGCACTTCTCGACTGCCACCTTTATGTTAGCTTAAAATCCTCATTGCTCTAATGAACTGTGAGGAAAACTAAAAAAAAAAAAAAAAAAGTTTTAGGAGGCTTTTGTGCAGAGGGTTTAGAGCTTTTGTGTTCCACGTGCAGAGCAGAGTGTAATTTTGTGATCTCAGAGCTGTGGTCAGGAACACAAACTTCATGTTGGAATTCTGCATTTGGAGATGTGTTTGCAGAGCTCTCTCCTCTTCCTCCCAGGACATGAAAGAGCAGATAAGGAGGGTGAGGTCATCCCAGCAGTTCAGAAATTTCCCAGGCCTGGAGCTGAGCCTGTTTCAGTGTAATCACTTATCCTGAAGTTTCATTTTGATCTTGGGCTGCAGAACCTGTGGAGTTAAACAAAAGCCCCCCTGGTCCCCATGAGCCATGACAAAACACCCTTTGACCTCAGGTCTTAACGGCTGCATAATGAGAAGTGAAGAGACCGAAGCTGCTTTTTCATCCCTGAGAAGATGGGAGTATCCAGCGCTGCTCCCTCGGTGCTTCTTGGGTGCAGTGGGTGGGGGCAAAGAGGAAGGCTCTATCTCCTGCGAGATAAACCAAGAGGAAAATCAAAGCCGGTTTTATTTGTTGCCCTGCTCGCTTCCATCCTGGAGTGATGGTGATCAGAAGTAGCTGAATTGAAAACAAGTTTCTGTGTAGTGAGCTCTGTTGTTGGGATGTTTGGTAAGTACTCAAGGAATAGTTGATTCCCCTCTTGCAAGGAAGAGTTCTTTGCTTTGAGATTAACTCTGCTTTTTTTTTTTTGATATCTCATTGTGAGATTGTTTTGCTGGTACTGCTCAAGTGGGGAAGCTTTGGGACACTGAGACAACTGTAGTGGCACTTGTTTAGATCAAGTTGAGAGCAGCACAATCAGGAAACGCCTTTGTTGGTGCCATTTGCCTTATGATACGAGCTGGAAGGTTTTAACATCCTGGAGAATCATTCCATAAATTCTGCCTTCCGTAACTCTCCTGAACAATGAAAACATGTCCCAGATAAGTCCTGTTCTGACACGGCGTTGTGTTAGTGCTGCTCAGCAGAGCTCAGAGCTGCCGTCCTCACCCTGGCAATAATTTTATGTAGTTTCTGTATTATGGAATATTGATTTACTGTGGAGCATAAAAATGTGCCGTACTCAGCAGAAGGGCCTCTCTAATTGTTATGCTCCAGGAACACTGCTGCTCAGGAATGTGAAATAAATTTTCCCTTTTAACAATGGATCCTGATTTGCATAGTCTCTATTCTTGTTCCCCCAGGGACTGTGGCACTAATGGGCTGCAGTGAGCGCTCCCCCACTTGGACACCAAGCTCCTCTATTTGCACACATACAAAGGGCTTTGCTGTGGAACAAGTGTAATAACTTCTCAAACAGTTTACTCCGTGCCATAATTGTCTCCCCTCTGTTGTGCTCTCAGTTCTGTTTGAAGAGCTTAGAACACTGGACACCCCCTTCCTTCTCCTCTTTGATGTTTTAACTGCATTATTTTCAGGGAAGCTTGTTTTCCAGCAATCCGGGAAGTCACATCATCCAGTGCTGCCAAGTGTGAGGTGATGTCGCGGTGCTGAAGGGAGCTGGGAGGTGGCTGGTTTGCCCTTCTGGGGCTCTGCTTTGGCAGATGCAAGGATGGAGTTGCAATATTCAAGATAATGGCTTGTGGTTGTTGCTGGTTGTGCTCCTGATGTGTTAGTGAAGATGTCAAACCTCTGTCATCACTTACTGTGTCCTCTTAGTGAACAGGAGTCGCTGGCCCTCAGCTCTTGAGTTTGCCAGAAGAAAGTTAAAATCTCTTGGTGAGATCTCACCTTTAATGTCAAGAGGAGAAAGAAATGAAGAGCAGAATTTCCATTGGCTTTGTGCTTCTGCCACTTTGTGCTTTCTTGTAGATGCATTTTAACTCCTAGTGAAAAATCTGAGTCTAAGAAAGGTAATGATTCTGCTGTGCAACCCAGACCTACTGGGAAGCTGCTGTAAGCAAAATTGTAATATTGATAAAGGGCCTTACTCAGCAAAAAGAAGGATATGCTCCTGGAAGATGTTTGTTGTAAGCTTGAGCAATTGTATTTTAGGCATTTTGAGGGAAAAACGGGCATTCTTGGTTCATAGTTTGTAATGTTGAGAATGGCGTCTTAACCAGAGCTTTAAGGGAAAAATTCCCAATGAACTGAATGCAGTTGGAGCAAACTTTGGTGCCTGGTGTAGTGTCCCCTTCTCGTTCCTGGGTTTAGCTGCAAGGGACTAAGAAACTGCCTTAATTTTTGGAGTGATGGTGATCAGGCAGAATGTGCACACGGGCAGCTCGAGCTGCTCTGCCTGCCTTGGTGCCCGTGAGCGTGTGGAGAGCTATACTGAAAAATGGGTCCAATAAATTCTCTTAAAACATGGTATTTTTCAGCCGCCTGCTCTGCTGTGCCTCTGGAGAGTTGGTTTTCCTGGTGTAACAGGCAGCTTGTGTTGACCACACTCTTCTGATCTCATCTTGTGTCCCCCACCTTCCCCTTCTCTCCCCACACCTTTGTCCATGGGTGCCAAACAGGGTTCAGGCATGACCCAAAGTACTTGGCATTGGCATAGCTGGAAGAATAAAATCCGAATTTCTGGCTGTTGTCACAGAACCATTGTCACTGCTACAGGCTCAAGAGCAGAGCTGGGAATGGCTGTTTTTCAGAGAGCCAGCTGAATAAATGCTTGGGGCAGTGCATAAATGTCATGATGTAAAGATCTGGGGCACTTGGATTTGAAGTAGCACAGAAGTACTTCTGAGACACCGTTCTGCCATTTCCAGGCTTTGGTGAGAGCTGCTGTCTGGTCCTCTCGAGGCTCCTGTGTTTCCACAGGGATGGTGGATGGGCTGGGAGCGCCAGCACAGCCAGGGAGTGACTCAGCCTGCCCGTGAGTCACCTGCGGTGCTGCATGGCAGGAGCCCGAGGCCTGCGCTGGGAGCTGGGATGCTGTGTCACCGGCCTCGTGTAGCACCTGCGGCTGTGGAGTTGCACCTTCTCACAGTCGTGGAGTCCTTCAGTTGGAAAAGCTCTCTAAGAGCGTGTTGTGCAGCCTCGGGCAGTGGAGTGCTGCGGGCCTGAGCTGCGTTCCTGCAGCACGGGCAGCCCGAGCTGCTGTCCCGGGCTCTGCGGGTGCTGCGGCTGGTCATTCACAGCCAGCGGCGTTGCTCTCAGCTAAAAACAGGAGGTAAATAAAAGGGTGATTTTTAGTTTACTGGTGAGAATCTGGCTACTTCTGTCTTGGGGCGGGAGTTTGGCTTAGCTCTGCTCATGCTTTAGGATTTGTGCTCCCAAGTTTTCCCTGAGCAGGGTGGGTTTCAGTGCAAATAAGTCTGTGCTCCCAGCCTCTGGAGGTCCTGGGTTTGTGTGAATACGGGCATGAATGAGCCGAGGGGAGGGTGGAAGGAGATTCAGCAGAGTGCCGAGCACATGCTGGGATTAGAAGAGCCCTTCAAAGCTGATGGTTCTGTCCAGGAGTGGGGGCGGGTGCTCAGCTGAACAAATTGTTCACTTTGGCTTCTTCACAGGCAGAAATGTTACAGTCAGCTAATGAGATTGTTCTCGAGCCTTGTGGGGTTTTCTCTTCCTCCCTCAGAGTCGTCATGAGAGTGGGTTTGGCAGAGCTTTAACTCTTGCTTCACACACTGATCTGGTTTTGCATTGATCCAAACTAATAATAATAATAGGATTAAAGCTTGGTGAGCTGAAGAATGAATGTGAAGAATATATGGGGACAGGAGCAAAGTGGAAAATAGCAGCTGAATTGGTTGTCTTATTGAAGAGAGGCCCCACCCTGTACCTCCTGGGCTCTGTCCTAATGCCAGGGTGAAGCTCCTCTCTGGAAGGGGCTGACACCTTCCAGTTTGTCTCTGGAAGGTGAGGGAGGCTGAGCTGTGTGTCCCTGGGGGGGAGGTCTCAAACCCCAGAGCTTTGAACCACTCTTCAGTGATTTCTTCTGTCCAAAGCTGTGTAGGAAAGAGGAGGGTGAATACGGCATGGCCTCTGCATTGGAAGGTGAGTGCATTCCAGGGGACAGGAAAGCCCCTGGGAATATGCCAGTACAGAGTAGAGGAGGGGAACCATATGGAAAGTGCCTGGAAAGCTGGAGCTCGTTGCCTCATGTTGTGGCATTAATCTGTGAGTGTCCGAGGCTCCCCGAGCTGCCGGGTGCCCGGGCTGTGCCACCTCCTGGCATCGTTGCCAAAGGCATTCTCTGGCTCCCAGTGAATCCCTCCCGTGGCTGTTCCAGCTCTCAGCCTGCTTGGCTGCCTGCAGAGTCTCTCAGTGTTTCTGTGCTGTGTTTCTCTCTTCTGGCATGGACTGTTTCTTCCAGCATGACCTGTTATTCCTCATTTAACATCAAGATGGTTTGGCTTTGCTCAAGTGCTTGGAGTGGCAGAAACAATCTCCCTCCAGACCCAGGTGGCAGTTTCTCATTCATTCTGCTGACTCCTAGAAGTGGTTCTGATAATGCAGTTCCCCTTCAGCCTGTAACTTTCCAATCTGAAATCAGTTCTAGCTCCATTTTTCTGTGCTGCTCCATGTCATTACCAGGATGGTTTAGCAGCAGCTGGTGGATCTGCTTTGCTCACTTTGCAGCTGGGCCTTTAGTAGGGCAGTCTCCTGGTGAAAAATAAGTCTGCTAATCTCTAATTCCCTCAGTTTGTTGGGGCTGTCTCTGTCTGCCTGATTGGAATTCAGTTGCATGGACTCAGCAGAAAGCAGCATGGACTGGTGGGCGAATGGGCTGACTGAGGGACTTGAAGCCGAGACTGAGATTGGATACTGGGGAGAAATCCTTCCCTGTGAGGGTGGGGAGGCCCTGGCACAGGGTGCCCAGAGCAACTGTGGCTGCCCCTGGATCCCTGCAAGTGTCAAAGGCCAGGTGGGACAGAGCTTGGGGCACCCTGGGACAGGGGTTGAAACTAAGTGATCCCTGTGCCAGGGCCTGACCACTCTCACAGGGAGGAATTTCTTCCCAATATCCAGTCTAACCCTTCCCTCTGTCAGTTTGAAGCCATTCCTCCTTGTCCTGTCACTCCATGTCCTTATGAAAAGTCCCTCTCCATCTTCCTTGTAGACTCTCTTCAGGTTTAGAAAGAAAGGAGAGGATTTCCCTCTCCCCCAGAGCAAGCGGAGGTTGCAGATCCCCAGTGGTCACTGCAGGACAGCACATGCAGTGCTGTGCATGGTTGCTCCTTTCTGATGCCAGAGGAGAAAAGAATCATTTCCACAAAATGCTTATAGAGGCATTAAAGCTGAGGAACACCGGCAGGTCCTTACCCTAGAGCTGATCCATCCCATGGTGTTGCTGCCAGCACCGCGCAGGGAAGGGTGGGACTGAACTGGGAAAGGCTCAGTTCTAAATATAGAGACACACTATGCTCAGTGCTGTTTTGGAAAGTGTGGCTGAGCCATCATTCTGTTCTTCCCCTCCTCCCCTGCTGCCGCAGGGTGTCAGAGGATGAAGTGTACGTTACTGTGTTTTGCTTTCTTGGGTTATTTTTGGTTCAAATCCAGTGGGTTTTTCTGGGGTAGGATGTGTCCTGATTTTAAGGTGAGGAGCAGGTCTGCTTGTGCTGCCATGCCACTTAAGAAACTAAATGGATTTAAAGCAATTTTTTTTCATACTTAATCTCAATTTCTGTGTAATCTGGGCAAAAGATTGGGCTGTATTTAACAGTGGCACAGGCCACTGTTCCACCAGGCAGAGATGCTTTGTAATGTTGGGAGAGGCAAACTAGGGAATTGGCACTTCAGATGTACTCTCAGCAGCTTTTGATTCTAAAAACTTATTCCTAAAAACAATTCCCAGGGCTCTGTGGATCCCCAAAGAGCGAACTGCTGAAATCTGGCTTTATACAGGAAGATGTTCCAGAGAGAAGGACTTGAACTCCTGAAGGTGTTTTGGAGAAGGTCTTGGAGAAGGCAGGGAGGGCAGAAGGCAGCAGACGCTGTTGCCTGCTTTGTGCCTCATCCACATTGGCTCTGCAGGGATGTCACCCATGCAGCCAGAGGTCCAGCAGAGACATGGATAACGTGTCCTGTTCTCAGTGCATGAGTTTCACTTGCAGTTTGAAGCAGCCAACTCCTCCTTTTCAGGGTATTTCTGTTAGTTGATTTGAAACTTGTGATAACTCTGGGACTTTTTTGTATTTATTTCATTTTTAGGCAAGTGCATTTGGTAGCAGTTTTGCCTAAATCAGGGCAGAGGCCCAGGAGGTGCAGATTTTTTGAAGAACTTGATGATTTCTGCTCTTTCCCCTCTCTGCAGCTGGGGCTGCCTCAGTACAAAACCTCATTTACCACGTGCTGCTTCTGCTGTCGTGGCTGGTTTCAGCTCTGAAATGGGTTAATCTCAGCAGAAGACTTTCTGGTTTGATTTTGGAGGAAACATCTGGACATTGCTGTGGCTCCCCTGCCCCACGTGCTCTGACTGGTTCAAAATTGCTACACAGAAGGAGGGGGAGATGGGCAAAGGGAATTATTTTGTGATTAATTTCTTAATTGCTAAGCATCCAGATGTGGCAGAGGCTTTGTGCGGCAACACTGGATTTGTCAGCACTTTCTGCTGATGCTTTGTTTCCACACCATGTCGGGGTTTTCTTCCTTTCTGGGCAACCTTTATATTTATCTACGGGAGTCAGGATGCTTAGGGTATATTTTCATGATACTGTGGCTTTTAATGTGGAAAATTGAGCCCTGGATTTATCCATTCCTTTCCATCTTTGTGTTCCTTTCTGCCCTGGAGTGCAGCAGTAGGGATTGAGGATGTTTTGATGACAGTTGATGTTATTTCCTGCCTTCTTTATTTGCTTGGTCTACCCATCAGATGCAGAAATCAGGTTTGCTTTGCTGTTGCCTGCTCTGTCCTTTGTAGCACGTCATTGCAGGGGAGCAGCTTGTGCAAGGTTGGCCCTGTTGGTCCTCTCCAACTTTCAAACCCCAGCAGTGGTGGTTGTGAAACTTGTCACTGAGGTTTAACTGTGGCCACATGGTATGAGCTGCTGTTCAGGTGGATTTGGGGACTGATGGCAGAGACTTTCTTTGAAGACTTCAGTCACTGGGTACCAGCAGATGTTGGAATATTGCTCTGCGGAGACATGGCCCTTGCAGCACGTCTGTAATTCCCTGGTAATTATCAGCAGTGGTGAGGTGGTATCTGTCCTGCTATCCAGGATGGAGCTTTTGATCTGTGTGTCAGTTCTGCTTGGATTCTGTGGCCTGTGTAGCCGACGGCGCGCTCAGACTGACCGGTTCCGTGTGTCGTTGCAGGAGGCGCAGGGCAGAGTGGCGGTGGGCAGCCGACCGTGCTGCCATCGTCAGCCGCTGGAACTGGCTCCAAGCACACGTCTCGGACCTGGAGTACCGCATCCGGCAGCAGACCGACATCTACAAGCAGATCAGAGCCAACAAGGTGAGGAGCAGGAGGCCTTTGGGCGCCTCAGGTTCTGCTTTGCCTCCTGCTGGCTCTCTCTGACACCGGAGAGTGCACGTGCAAAGTCTGATGCTTTTCCCCCCTGCCTCTCTCCCAGAGCAGATTGCAGAGCTGTGACTAATTGTAATGCAATTTGGCATGGGCTGAGTGTAATTCCTGTCCCTGGTTCAATAAGATAACGTGGAGGGAGCACTGCCTTGCTTTAGAGTCAGTCTTTGGTGCTGAGCAGAGCCGATGTGCTATCTGAACAGGCTTAAAATTGAGTCTGTTCCATAAGAAAGATCAATTTTTGGTGCTGACCTTTCTCTGTGGAAGGAATTATTTTTTTTCGAGTTGCTCTCGGATGGTGGGAGAATGGGGGACAGCAGAGAAGGGATGAGGAAGGGATTGTTACAGAGACTTGTTCAGGCATGCACATCTAAATGTCAGGCCTTGGAGGGAGGAATGTCTGGAGTTTGTGGCAAGAAGGCTCCTGGTATTGCATCAACTGAGAGATCCTCAGGAATTCAGTCTGGCAAACGCCTTTCCCAAGATATGTGTTGTGCTGGGGGTGCTGGGGATAGGCTTCCAGGGGGTAGAAAGCAGGGGAGGGAGACTGGACTTTGATGCAGCTGTGCAGAAAAACAGGCTTAATTGAGTGGATGAGGGCTCTAAATGAGTAGGTGGAAGAGCATGGCCTGTGAGCAGAATCCATTACTGAGATTAGGGCAAAAGGCTTCTGGGAAGTGGGCAAAGGAACGATCTTCAGGAAGAATCATCTTCCTTCTCTCTTTAAGCTGATGGTGCACCATGGTTTTAAGTACAAAGTACAAAACAGCTGAACATTTATATGCTAAAAGTTAAGTAATGGAAGAAATGAGAAACCTCATGTAATGATGTGGAAGGTTCAGGGCTTTCACCAGGTGATGACAACTTGACAGGCTCATGAAATGGCCTGGTAATGGTTACAAGCATTCCCTGTGGTTTTTTCTGACACTGCAGCCTCCAAGTCTGAAAGGAGGTTCTGGCCAGCAGGATCATCCTCTTTGATTTGTTCAAACCAAAACTCAACTGTGATAACCCAGTACATGAATTTAAGGTAAAACATGTTGCTTAAGGTGCAGGGGCATTCAGATCTTGAGTGTTTGGGTATCATATACCCCATCTCTGATAGGATTTGCTGGAGATTATTCTTGCACCGAGCTGTCATTACCTTGCATTGAGCTCTGGGATGGTTGTGAAAGAGATTCTGTTTGCACCAGTGAAAAACTAGAGAGCGTCTTAAAAGGGCTTGGAGCAAGAATAGGAGACTGGAGAAACAGCCCCGTGTTTCAGTAACACATGAGCTTGTTAGAATGGATTTGGCTTCAAACTGTACAAGGAAAACACTTAAAGAATTTGGAAACACCTTGTTTTTTCTATCAATATAACTTAACTCCAGATTATTTGGCCCTAAGGAGGTTAAAATGTAGCTGCTGCAGGAATTCAGAGTTCTACAAGTTCTAAAGTTCAAAGAAATTTGATTTCATTCTTTTTTAGGTTAATTGCCTTTATATGTTAGGGTTTACATCCCAGTGTACCCTGCAAGAAAGACACATTGCTGTGTCAGATCAAAGCAAGGGAAGGACCAGGCAGTCAAAAATAACCCTGTGTTTTGAGGGTAAACTGCTGCCTGGGTGTCTCAGCAGGAATTGTGCTCTCGGCACATTTGGATCGGCACAGTCGGAGCCTGGTGAGACGTGGAGGAAAACACCAAATCAGGGAGTGTGTGCTCAGAGCTGGTTGTAAAATACCCCCTTTGCAGGCACTTAAAAATAGCAGGCTGTTGGGGGGAAGCCTTGTGGCTCTGTCCTCTCTCCAGATAACGTGCCCAGGTTCCCCTCCAGGCTCACTTTGCTGTGCCACACTGTGCAACCTCCAGAATGGTTCTCAGGTGACTGATCTGCCTGCTCTTGATCTGAGCAGTTCCTTGTTTGACCAAATGCAGCTCATTGGGGCTTGTCTCTCTCCTGGACTGTGTTCATGGCCTGTAGGTTCCACCAGTTCCCTAATCCCTTGCACGTTTTGCCCTGCTTTGTTATAATACAGCTCAGAATATGCATAATTACAATTATTTTATTTTACTTTCCCTTATTCTGAGAGCAAAGCAGTCCTGCCTTTAGATTAAGCTTCATTTAGAGTAAAACAGAACCAGGACAGCATATGTTAAACCTAATAAAACGATGCTCAGCCACTGGGCTTTATCCTGCTAAGTTTATAGCAATGTCTTTCTTTCCTTATTGAAGTTTTGTAAATACCACTTCTTCAGGAGGGGGGGTGGAGCGAGGGCGAAGTCTGCTCAGAGTAACAAGTTTGACTGTAGATTTTTGGCACCCTCTCAGAATTGTTTGCTTGGCTGTGGAGGCAAGTTCCACTGTGCACGATGAGAGCAGTCCCTTGCTACTCCGTGCTCCAGCAAAGCTCCCTCTGGCTTGGCTTGGCTTGGCTTGGCTGGCACCTGTGTGCCCTGCGTGCCCGGACTGCTCGTGGGGACGAGGGCAGGGCTGGGCAGTGGGACAGGCATTGATGAGAGGGAACTCCTGTTGCTGGGCTCTTGTGAGCTGGCTCCAGCCATGTCCTTCCCTCTGTGAGCTCTGCTGGGATGGCCGGAGCAGCCACGCAGCAGCCGGGGATTGGGTGGGAGCTGTGGTGGGAATTCCAGGCCTGCCGTGCAGCACCGGGGTTTGGGGCACCATGGGAGTGCAGTTTCCCTGTGGAGACCGAAGGATCTGCAGTTAATTCCTGTTCCCTCTCTTACAGGGGCTGATAGTTCTTGGCGAAGCAGCACCCCCGGACCCTGCAGCAGAGGATTCATCCCGTCCGGTTAGAGCTGAAGTGAAGCTGGAGCCTGGGGCCGACCGGCTGGTGAGTGCCAGCACTGGGACTTCACCTGCACCACTTTGGGGCAGGGAAGGGTCATCCCTTAAGCTGTGGGACAGAGGGATGCTCAAACCATGGGAGTGGCTTCCTGGAGCAGCTCCTCCCTGTGACTCCAGGTGGGAATCACTGATCTTGGTCTGTAGCTCGCCCCCTCCTGCGTTATTTTGGGGTTAATAAACAATCAGATTTAAGCACCTTTTAGAACAGAGTTCCTGGGGCCACCTTTGTAATATGCATTAGCATTTTGTGAAGCTTTAAAATCCTAACTAATCCTTTCCCTCCAGCAAAAAAGTACCTCAAACTGAGAGCAGCATGATTAGCAAAGTCTGCTAAAGATGTGGCTATTTAATATCTGCCTGAGCATTTCCCCTTGGAAAGGGTACTAATGATTGCAGTGAGATGCACTGGAAACTATGCAGAGTGCCAGGTATTTATTATTTAATGTAGAAATGTGGGGCAGAGACTAAAGGCTTAATTGTACTGTTCAGCCTGCCTGTGATTGCTTTGGATCCTGGGGGACACATCCGTGTATTAAAATGGAGGAAGTTGTGGTGGAGTAGGATGAAAAGGGTGGTCCCTGAAACTTCTGCAGGTTCTACCTGGCGCTTTCTTGTGGCCACTTGTGCAGCCCTGTGTGCCTTCTTGGCCTGCTCCTGAAAAGAGTGTTTATTCCCCATCACAGGGACTCACACTTCACTCCACACTCCCAGCTTCTCTGTGACAATGCTGGAAGTGCCACCCCTGGAACTGCTGCCTCCGGCACCCAGCCCCTGGGTTTGTGCTTAATTAGGGCTGCTCATTAGGGCGGGGTGTTGAGTCAGAGCCTTGATCTGCTCCAAGCCAGAGATTACCCAGAGACGTTCCGTGGTGTGTGAGGACTCTTACTGGAAAGGGGATCTCTTGGGCCTTTCCTGGAGAGGTGCTTATCATTTTGGCACCCTCCAGGCCTCTCCCGCCCAGACTGGCAGAGTAAGAGGCACATCTGCAACGTGGAGCAGAGGGAGGAATCCATCCTGTCTCATCCCCAGCTCCCTTGGATCTCCTCCCCTCATGAGTGGCCCCATTGGCCGGCCGGATCCGTGGCCTTGGGCATCAGCTTCGGACGTGGGATGGGGCTGATAATCCCCAGGAGGAACTAATCCTATCACCTTCTTTGCAAAGAAGGCCTCGGACTATCTGCTAGGAAATGGAAGCTCAGTAGGTGAATAAATATTTTTGCCTGAAGATGGAAATAACATGAAGCCCTGAAGGCATAACTTGGCTGTTGATTTTCTGCTTATCTAGTGAGGGGCTGCACTTGAAATATTTAATTAGCAATATTTAGTAATAGGTGAAGATCTGAACCTGCCTGCTTTTGTTGGGGTTTTTTGGGAATACAGGGGACATTGCTGGTGTTAGCTCATGGCTCCCTGTCTGCACACAGCTGCTTTGCTGCCCTGATGTGCAACAGCAGATGTGCTGCAATTGAATCTTTGATACCCCCTAAAAGTCCCAGGGATCCTAAGGACCTGGACTTCCAGACCCAAAACACAGAGAAGAGCTCAGTCAGAAGCAGGGCTGTGATCCTGGTGCAGTGGATGCTGCTCTGGATCCCAGGCTGGCTGCCCAGCCAGCCCTGGAGGACAGCACAGCACGGCCTCGGGAGGTGCCGCAGGAGCCGGAGTGAGAGTGAGGGAGTGCAGGAGGCGTTGGCTCTGCTCGTGTGTCAGGTGCGCCCATCTCGGGCTGATAAAGGCAGCCTGGGCTGCTCCTGATAAATACGCGTTGGATTGATGCTTTCCAGCTCCTCCACAGGAAGCAGCTGAGTCCCTCCATTCCTCTCTTGAACCACCAAGACGGAGCAAGCTCTTGGAGAAGTTCCTCCTTTAAGACCCTTTCTTGAGAAGAAAATGAACCATTTCAAAAGAGCTTATGAGTCATGAGTACCCGCCCTGCTACACCAGGGGTGCCTCCAGCGGGTGTCACGTGAAGGCTCAGCCTTGCCAAGCCTCTGGAAAGCAGAGGGAAAGTGTTCAGCTCCTGCATGACTTCACCTGGCTGGCTGCTGGGTTTACCTGATGTCTCAGGTGTGATCTGATCTTGCTCCTCTGCCTCTCTGGGCAGTAGAATTGATCTCATTCTGTCTTTGCTCCCCCATAGGACAAACGTCTCTTTTAGCAGAAGTATAAAAACCCCAGCAAAGTTCCTCAAACAGGCCCAGGCAGAAGTTGTCTCAGTTGTTAGAAACTGCCCTTCCCTGGCTGACTCAGGTCTCTGCTCTTCTGGAAACCGTTAATCCAGCACTGCCATGGCCTGGTTTAGTTGTTTATTGAGTCGGGGGGTGTTTGCCGGGAAGATTTAATCACAATCTGGATGGGTTTGGGATGGAGTCAGGGCCAAGCAGGGGGCTTGGCTGACCATCTGTGTGGTGTCAGACCTCAGCTTTTGCCTTTTTTCTTGGTACTTGAAGCACATCAGCACTGTGTGTGCTCAAAGGGGGAACCCCAGCGAGAGACAGGGCGGGGAGTGTAGGAGGTGCTGCATGAAGGAAGAAATAAAGTTTAACCCTAGGAAGGAGCGTGTCTGACACCAAAAACAGGGGGCTGCACAGATGGGGCTGGAAGTGATGAACGCCAGAGGCATAGACACACTGGGCTGCACCAGGGTGGGGAGCAGGAATGTCACTGATGGGAGGTACAAAGCCAGCGTGTCCTTGGAGGCTTGGTGACAATCATGCTGCTCCCTGCAGAGCCAGGGGGTTTGTGTTTCAGACCTCAGGCAGAAGGGATTGGGGAGCACAGTGTTTTTAACTCAATTTTTACTCACTTTCCTCTGCCAAAAAGGTGTTTCCAGCTTTGTGTTTATCCAGCACTTTTAGCATTACAGACTTGCCCTGCTCCCATCCAAACCCCACAGCCTGGGTTCACACTCATTTAAAACACTCCCTAAAATGCTGCTTGCACTGTGTTTGCACAGGTAGTAAGTTAAAATGCAAATTCAGTTTTGCAAGTCTGTGCCCCTCTCCCTTCCTCCCTGTTTTTCCCCAAAGTGCTTAGGGCAGGAGCTTTCAGCCACATGGCTCAGAACAGAAACCAATCTCTCTGCAGCAGAGACTGCAGGGGTTTACAGGTGGTGATGAACTTGTTTGCACCATGGAGACAAAATGCTAAAATTACCTTAAAGCCCTCAGCCTTTCATGCTTCTGGTTGCCTGAGGGGAATTAAAGTCCTTTGGATCTTGGAATGAAAGAGGTGCCATGTATCCATCCTCGTGCTGCTCCCTAAGATCTCCTTATGTCCCTGGTCACCTGTTCATACAGTGACTTCTGAACCCTGGTTTGAAGTCCTGTGTGAAAATCCATGGCTACAGTGCAAAATCCTCAACTAGAACCCAGGAACAAGAAAATTGTGGCTATTTAAGAAGCTTTTATTAATTTATATTTCTCTCACCCTTCCTTAGAGTGTGTCTGGATCCCAGCCACTAGAAAACTTGGGTATTTCTGCTGCAAGTACTCCTGAATCCCATCCCACCAAGCCCTGTGGAGCACCAAGACCTGTCAATGGAGTTATTAACACGTAAGCTCCTGGATATTCTGGGAAGAGTTTGCTTTTATGTTCTTGGCAATGTCCCATTGGAAACCAGACTGTAACTGGGTTCCAACTCGGTTGGTAATGGTATAAATGGTGTCTTTTTTCAAAAAGTACAGTAGTAGATCATGCCTGGAAACATTTTGGAGGAGATTGCTTGCTTGAGGTTTTCTGCTGCATTGTTTTGCTGAAAATGGAATTAAACTGAGCAGTGTTTACATGAACAAGCCCTGCAGGCAGCTGTGCACTGAGCATGGGCAAAAGTTGTTTCTTGATGAGTAGTTTTAATACATCTGCAAATCATATGATTCAAAGGTACTAATGCCCTGCTCGCAGAATTATCTGTATCCACTGACCCACTTTTTTGGCATTATGGAGGAATCCCATTGATTTGGGGAGTAAAACTTCCTAAATTCTTTATTTCTCCAGGCTGCTTTTGTTGAGAAAGTCTTGAAGTGGGTAAATGAAAACAAGTGCAAGACATTCCCCGATGCTACAGGGTTGAACCACTTGAAAACCCTTGAAAAACGCTGCACTTGCTCAGTGCCTTGAGAAGGCAGGGAAAAAGAGAGGGAAGGAGGGAGGGATGGATCCTGCACCGATGTGGTGAGAGCAGAGCAAGGAGCCCGTGGCTGCAGCTGGGACACTGCAAGCTGTAACAGAGCCCTTTGTATCCCTGTAGCCTTTGAACTGCACAGCCTTAGACCACAGGGCTTTAATGTTCTGCATTTTTAGAAATGAAACAGTTGTAGAATAGACATGAAAAGGTTCCGTAGATGAGGCGCTGCTGTGCTGGGATCTGCTCAGGGCACGGGGTATTGATGCCAGGGCTGCTGCATCCTTTGTGCCTGAGGCAGAGAGGTTGATGTTAACACTGAGCCTTTCTGGGGTCACTGCCGAGAGCTGGCATGGGTAGAGATTCAAATATTCATCAGAACCAAATTTACATCAGGGTCAAATATTTTTTCTATAAAATTATATGTTCTCTGGCATTTAGACTTATGAAAACTTCTTGTCTTAAGATTCCCCAAACTCTCATTGTGGAGGAAGCTGAATTCTAGGGTTAAAGCTGTTCAGGTCTAGAGTGGCTTTTGCTCTGTGATGGGCTTTCAATGCTGTTTTTTTGTTCAGAGCTTCCAAAAGTGTTTTGTCAAAGGTTCAGTCGTGGGAGAGTGGAAGGTGACCGAAGTAGAAGCAAAAAATTGAGTTGGTTTAATAAAACCTGTTCCACCACGAACTGCAGAACTTTAAACTCAGCTTGGAGCGTTTGCTGAGGTGTGAACCATGAACCTGCTGCTAGTGCTGCATGAGTAAGTGGGGTTTTCTTTTTCTCATCTCTTCGGGGACAGCCTTCAGCCTGGCCTGGCAGAACACGCTCAGGGAGATGGCCAGGAAGCTGAGGAGCTCCTGCACAAAAAGCAGCGCCTGTCGCTGCTCCCCGCAGACGGGACGTGCGTGGCCGCTCGCACCCGCCCCGTCCTCAGCTGCAAGAAGCGGCGCCTCGTCCGACCCAGCACCATCATGCCCCTTTCCAAAAAGGTGAGTTGGCTGTTCTCTGCTCCTATTTTTCCTGTAAAAATGGAAAAAAAGAACAGGAAGGAAGAGCAGGACAGCAGGGCTTTAAAGGCTGTTGGAAAAACAAAGGAGAAACGAAGGAAAAGTTTATAACAGCTTGGAAGATTTTTCTCAGCTCTCACTGTGGAGGGAAGATGCTGAACTCATGAGTTTTCTTAAGTCAGCCAGCCTGAGGTGAACTCAAGGCCAGGTAGGTCAGTGTGGCACAGTCTGAGCAGGAGAAGGAAGCCCTGAGAAGTATCAGGAAACCTTAACTCTGACACAGGAATTAGCAAAGCCCCAGGATCTCTCTGCTGCTGCTCAAGGGAAAACCACAGTTGTTTGCCCAGGCATACTTGGGATGAATGCCCTGCCTCTTCCTGTTTTGTTTTCTTTATTATTATTTTTTATACTCCTCTCCCTTATGCAGAATTCTTTCAATGGAAATACAGTTTATTGCCTGTATGAGGAAGGGCCATGTTTAATTCTTTTTATTTTCTCTTAAGAATACCATAAACTGTCATTTGGAGGGCAAATAGTGAGAAATGGAGGAAATAAGGACCTTTATTTGTGCATGCAGAACCATAATGGCAAAAATCCTCTTAACCTTTGAGACAAAGTGTTTCAAGTCTAACTTTCCCACAAGGGTTGGGGGGTTTTCACTCTGCGGATGTTTTAAAGAGAAGCTCCAAAAGCGGCATTTTTCTGAGCAAAATAGATTCTTGCTCAGCTGAGTCAGCTTTAACTGATCACTTATCTGCAGTTTTATCTGGGGTATTTCTGGGAGAGCTCTGCAGTGATTTGCACGATCTTCAGTGATTTGGAAGTGGATGAACTTCCTTGTGGTGGATGCTGCCTTGTGCACTTGAAGAATTGGCTGTAAAGTCTGTGTTAGATCTTTCTTGTTGTCATCAAATACATTTAATGGTTCAGAAGAGCAGTTCCAGGGATGGAAGTGCCAGAGAGCAGGGGATTTCTGAGTCGTCCTCAGTCATTCCAGACACAGCTGAGTCATGGCCAGGTTGTGCTCCAGAAATACCTCCAGAAATACCATGTCCAGTTGCCCCCACTCTCCTGCCCAGCACCACGTGGCTGTGGGTTGAACTTTGCCCACTCGTTGCACACACGGTGTGGAGTTTTTGATCTTGTAATGTTTTTATTGTTTTCCTTAGGATTTGGTGCACACCTTTATGGGAATTTGTGCCCAAAGCTGGGGGCAGCCCTGCAGCTCACACATTGACAGAGTGGCAGGATTGCCTCTCTCCTTGCACAGCCATCCTGGTTAGAAAGCCCTGTGGGCTTAATCTTTATTATTTTTTATTAATTAGTTAATTCCCAGCAGTGGTACAGCACTGCTGATTCATGCTCATTTTTAGATCCATCACAACCTCCACATCCTCTGGGCAGAACTTCAGAGGTAGCAAAGTAACTACTCAGTTACCTCTTCCTCCTTTTTGAGCACTGCATTTGCTTCTTTGCATTTGCCCTCAGTGAATTATATTTGATTTATTTTAGATAATTTCTCTTAACTTGTAACCAGGAGTGGGTTTCCAGCTCTTTCCTTCAAGCAGCCCTTCCCAATGTAGTGTTATTTGCTGTGGATATTCTCTCCCATCCTTCAAGTCATTCATGGAAATTATTAAAATAATTCTGACTCAGAACAGACTTCTCTAGGATCCAGTTTGATCCATTCTTGGATTTTGCTGGGGAATCAGGGATTGTTTTCTCTGTGTGGGATTTATATCCAGTTGTGTGTCTGCTTGCAGTGGTTTCACACGAATGAAGTCTGTATCTGTAAATGTGTGAATTGAGACTCTGTCCTGGATTAAGGAACAAGGTTGAGAACCACCTTTTTCACTCTGTAGATGTCCCTGCAAGTGTCAGCTCCTGGCATATAATGATGGCTCTGACCCACTGGAACCAAAAATGGCTTCTTTCCCCCTTCTCTGACAGCAGAATTGTGCTGCTTCATGGTTTTTATAAATGAGGTTTCAACCTAGATAAAATTAAACACTTTTAGTCAAATTTAGCAGCTGTTAAACTGTCTGTGCTGGTAAGTCGTAGTTTTCAGTTGTGTTTATGCAAAGTGAAAGCAGCCTCTCGTGAGGCCAGACTAAATTAACAGGTTCTGTACAAGGTAGAGAAAAAAGAGGGGATGGATGATATATGTGTGTGTGTGTGTGCATATATATACATTATAATTATATGTAATATGTATAATTATTATTATTGAATATACTATACATATATATTATGCATAGTAATCATAATTTTATAACAATATTTATAAATGTCACATAACTATTCAGTGTAATAAATGATACAGAAACACAATTAATTTATATATTTAATAATAATAAAATGTAAGTATAGTATATAAAATAGAGGTGTAATTTTGGATATTTTATATACATATAGAATATGTATTTGTATATCTACGTACAAGGAATATTAGAGGGATAGAACACCTTTTGGCTGTTGTCCCTGAGCTGTCCAGGAGCTGTGTGCAGGCCCTGGCTCACCGAGCTGTGCCCGTGTGTCCCGTGCAGGCCCTGCGTGCCAGCCTGGCGCGCTGCAGCTGCGACGTGAACCCCTCGTGTGCCCTGTGCGGCGCCCGCAGCCCCGGCACGCTGGAGATCCAGTACGACGCCCCTCTGCTGGAGCGCCTGTCCCAGCTGGACTCCTGCATCCACCCTGTCCTGTCATTCCCAGATGGTGAGCACGGCTCCTGGGGGGCTCCAGGGGGTGCTTGGGGGTGCCCTGGGCATCCAGGGGAGTTGCAGATCTGCTTGGGTACAGCCAGACCTGTTCATCTGCAGGTCTGTCTGGGCTTGGAGCGTTGACTGGAGCAGGAGGGCTTGGGAAAGTGTTACTGTGTTTTGGGAATCTTGACCTGGAGCCTCACTCACGGTGGGGAAGGGCCTGGGAGTCCTTCCTGGGACCTGGCTCTGGGGTCTTTGGGGCTCTAAACCACTTGAGAAATATTTGCTTCCATGAGTTTGTCCATCTGTATAAAATGATGGGTGGATTGGTGTGTCACAGGGAATCTTTGTGACCTCGTGAGGAATTGTAAATGATCTTCCATGGTTCGGTAGGCACAGCAAGAAGGGATGTTCCCGTTAGGACACTCAATTTCCTGTGTTACAGCTTCAGGATTAATCATCATTAAGAGGAATAATTAACCAACCCTGACCCTGGGGCATTCACAAATTTCTTGTAGGGACTTTTCCCAAGGGAAAAGTAGATTCCAGAGTCTTCTCGAACTGGTGCTTTTATCAGGAGAGTTGGGCAGTGCATGGATCACAGTGGTTCCTTCCCTTGGTGGGAGTAAGTGGCTGCTTGAGGTGTAAAATTGTGGTTGCCCCATCCCTGGAAGTGTCCGAGGCCAGGCTGGATGGGGCTTGGAGCACCCTGGGGTGGTGGAAGATGTCCCTGCGCAAGCCGTTCTGGGATTCCCATGCTGGGAGGGAGGTGTGTGGCCTTGCTTCCCGTGGGGGTGTCAGGTGGTTGGTCCAGGATAAGTCACTGGGGTAATGTGTGTGCTTGGGTTTAAATTCCAGCTTTTCACAAATTTCGTGTGACAGTAGGAAATGCAGGGAGTGTCTGGGAGCAATTAATCTGGCCTCTTTCATTAGTGCTATATTTAAACCAGACTAAAATAGTAAATTGGTGCTATTTTTAGCTAGATCCCTCCCCTCCCAAAGACACAGCTCTGATCAGGAGTGCTCAAGGAACTTAATGAACTCCTGAAGCAGGAATTTATTTTCTGATTTCACAGCACTTGTGATCCTCTGTAGTGCTAAATCAAATATCCTGAGAAGTGGGCAGGCAACTTGTTGGGTGCTACTGCAGCAGAGGCACCAGGCAAATTATCCCATATTCTTCCCATTTTTAGGGCCCCCTGCAGCTGGCTCACAGGGTAGAAGATCCCTTCTGGCTCCATGAGACTAAAGAACTTTGGGTTTAAAACTAATTGGTGTAAAGCTTTAAAACACCTTGGTACAGAAATACCCATTTTCCCCTACTGGTGAACTTCATTTATTCACTAATACTTAATGCAGTTTGTTAGGGTTGATTTTGGGATGGGGGTGGTTTCTGTCCCAGAGAAAAGCCAGGTCAGGTGTTCAGGTGGTGCTGTTGGTGTGCACTGAGGTGTCTCTGTGCCTGTGAGCGTTGATGCAGGCTGCTGCTGGCTGCCTGTGCGGGGCTTCCTGGGGCTTCCTGCTGGATGGAGCCGGGCTGGAGCTCTGAGCATGTGCTGACTTTCACTTCGAGCCGGCCCTCCGCTGCCAGCCGGGATCTCCGGAGCAGTTTGCCAAGGGCAACACTGCCAGGCACTGCAGGAGGAAAAGATCATTTATTCACTTACTCCCCTGGCAAGCAGGACACAGCCAGCAAGGCTTTAACCTCAGCGCTTGTGCTCTACCAGCACTTTGTCCCCTTTTGTCCCCTTCCTTCATGGGTGGTGCGGGGTTTTTTTGTTGTTCGGTTTTTCTTCTGGTTGGTTTGATTTGTCGCTGGGAATTTTTGGATGATGTAATAACCTTGGAGGGAGGAAGAGTGCCGGGCTCACTGTGGTTGCCATCTGCTGGTCCCTGGGAGCCCTGCACTGCTTCCCGAGGAGCAGGGGAGGAGGGAGGCTCTGCTGCCAGCAGGGCAGTGCCAAACCAGCAAAGAACTCATTTGCTGCTGACAGTTTTGTCTTGGCGTTCTCCCCCTCCCTTCAGCCTGTCCCCTCCTTCCACAGATGGTGTCAGATGTGAACTGGGAGGAGAGAGCAAAAGATGAGCAGAGAGCAGAGGCCATTTTCCCAAAGTCTGACCACTCCAGTGGCTGGCAGCATCCCTAAAGGACTGGCCTGGCCCCTCTCTGGTTTTTGGGATGTGTCCCCACAAGCCAGCAGTGATGGCCAGGGAATTGCCATCACCCTGTGACAGCCCTTCGGGCTTGGGTTAGAGCTTTAACCATCCAGGTACTTGGAATGCAGCTGTCCCAGCTTTTTCCAGGGAGCCAAGTCCCCACCAGCTCTGCCAACTCCATCCTGTTTGCCTGCCTGGATCTGCCGGGGCTTTCCAGTCCCTGAAATGGGGAGGGAAATACTGGACAGAAGTTCAGCTGTCAGCCAGCAGCTCCTCCTGCCCTTGGGGCCTCTCAGGTGTGGTCACATACAACTTCTCATGGTTGAGATGCCACATCGGGCACATTAACATGCTGCTGTACTTGGTTGGCTTCTGGCTTGACTTGAAATTGAGGATTTAAGATGAATTTCTCTCTTCCAGCACAGATTTGGTGCTGAGATAGCTTAGGTCAGATCTGAAGTAGCACCACATGAGAGACCCTCAGAGGTGAAGACACAGGAGTTTTCTGACAAGGAAACCTCACTCTCCTGCCATGATATGCTTGGAGTGTGAATCCTGTAGCAATGTTCTTTCCACAAAGACCTGCAGATTAGAAATGTTGGGACCTATTGCAGGTCCCTCATGAACATGAGGAGAGTGTATGGAAGCCTGGTTCTGACAGCCTGTGCTTGCCTGTTCATCAAGGGCTGTTCTTGGGTGATGGAGCCACAGCTCTTTGCTGCACAATTAATTTGGATTCCATGTTCTGTATCCCCCTGCAGATGTGCCGACGAGCCTGCACTTCCAGAGCATGTTGAAATCCCAGTGGCAGAACAAACCCTACGAGAAAACTAAACCTCCCAAAAAGCTGTCGCTGAAGCACAGAGCCCCCGTGCCCCCCAGCCTGGCTGACCCCGCGCGCAAGGACCGCCACAAGCTGGTCAACTCCTTCTTCACCGCGGCCAGTAAGTGCTGCCCTGCCGGGGTCACTCAGCAGCAGCAGCAGCAGGAGGAGGAGGAGGAGGCCCTTCAAGTCCCGCTCCCGGGGGTGAGGCAGGGCTATGGCAGGGCTGCAGGTGAGGTGTGTGCAGGGGCAGCTCAGGTTTGTAGGGACCCTCTCGTGCTCGGTGTCAGCCGTGCCCACAGCAGTGCCACAGGTCTGAGGACACCTCCCCAACACCCCCATGGTGTGGAGAGTTTGTGGAGCTGGAAAGTTCTTCCTGAGCCTCCTGTGCCCGCAGAAAGAGAGGTGAAAACAAGCATTTCATAGCTCTTTCTCTGTTCCCCTCCTCAGAGCGCTCCCATCAAAAAGCCCAAGCAGACAAGGCACACAGGCCGCCTTTAGACGATTTTTCGGCCGTGTCCAAGGCCGAGAGAGCGCCAGAGCGCTCTGCCCAGCCTCCCGCCTTTGACAAAAAGCGATTGCGAGACTGCTCATCTGAGAGGAGTGAAGGTAGGCCCCCAGGGGCAGGTGTCTCGGGGGGAGCTTGGGCTTCGCTGCATCCCCAGCCTCTCTGCCCCAGAGAAGGGGGCACGCACTGCTTTGGGCCGAGTCGCCACCGCAGCAACGCCTCGTGTGCTCTAAGCTGCTTCTTCCCCAGGGCAGCCCCCGCCCAAGGTGCTTCTCTTTCCTGCAAGGTGCTCCTCAGCACTGGCCATTTCTGGTGCACACGGTCCTTTCCTCTCCACCACCACTCCTTGGGTGGGTTGGGTTTTTTTGCTAATGTTGTTGTTCATTTTCTCCCACCCTCCCCGTGCAGTGTTGAAGCATCACGCGGACGTCGGTGGCCCGAGCTACCTGTCAGCAGCTGTGAGCCCCACCCCTCACAGCCCCATAGCTCGGCAGCTCTCCACCTCCTCCGAGGGCTCTGCTCCTGCCAGCTCCACTTCCCAGGGCACCTCCGGCACCGCCGTGAGTATCTGCTGCCTTCTGGAGGGGCTCTGGGCTCAGCTGTTGAGGAGGTTTTGGGCTGGGGAATGCTCAGTGTTTCTCTTGCCACGCTGGACCCACTGGTTCAGCTGTGCTGGGGTTGCTGGGTGGGTGTTGGGTATGTTGGCTGTGCAGAGCCAGGCAGGTGCAATTCCAGGTTCACCATCAGCTGAGCAACTGCTGGTGAATGTTTCTGTTGCCAGCAGTCCCTGGGCTTTGCTCCACATCCAGATTTTGGTTTTTGAAGCTGTGTGGGGCTGCCAGGAGAAGAGCTGAGCCCCAGCAGTGCTGCTTCCACGGGGACTGCACGAAGGCACGAAGTGCCTCCCTTGGTGGCACGGGGCTGGGAACGGGCTTGGGGTCACAGGGCCAGGGCACAACAGTGCTGGGGGAGATCTCCCACCTGTACACGAGCCCTAGCAGTCACTGAGACACACTCAGACTCCCACAGTGCTTGAGGATGGCAGGATGTGGGACCCTGATGAGCTGTGTGAGTGAGCAGAACTGCAACGCACCCGCGCTGTGCTCCGGGACAGGGTGATGGCACAGCTCCTCCAGCAGACACATCACCCTCCCAGCCCCACGGAAGCAGAAGCCCTTCAGTGAAGGACAGAATTCTGCTGAGCTCACAGGTGTCCCAGTGACGACTTTGGCTTTGGGCCAAAGACTGAGTTGGATGTGACCCAGGGACAGCAGAGCAGGACTCCCTGAACCCCCTGCTCCAGGCTGGTTGCTATGGGGTTCTGGGTCCCCAGTGGGTGCCTTCACTGCAGAATTCAGTTGTTCCATTACCAGTTGTGACATCAGGGTGTCAGAAGAATCCAGTGGTGGTTCAGTTTGAGTGTGCTTGGCGTTTTGGAGGAGAGGACAGCTCATCTCAGCAGCTCTGACACTTGGAGGAGGCCGTTCCTTGGCTCTGCACACCCACCCTGGTTTTCTCTTGCTGCTTTTGCTGCTGTGTTTTCACAAGCTCATTTAGAAATGCAAGATGAAGAGGCTTCCCTCTCCCAGCAAGAAGATTCCAGGCCCTGGGCTCCCCTCTCTGGGCTCAGGGGTGGAGCTCCCGTGTTCAAGCGACCCAGGCAGCTGCGGGTCTGTGTGTGCTCCCCAGCCAAAGGGTCCATCCTTGCTCTGGGCAGCCACACCTTGGGATTTGGGTTTCCTTGCTGCTGGGACAGTAGATTCTGGGTTGGGAAGAGGACTTGAAGCAAGCAGGAGGGGAACTCTAGTCTAATGCAAATTGATGTTGGCTCTGAAGTGGCCATAGGTCAGACAAGGCCATTTTGTCCTTTTCCCATCAATGCTTTTCACCAATGACTTTCCCACACGCCAAGCCCCACATCCCTGTCTCACGTGGTTCTTCCTGTTGCAGCAGCCGAGGAGGAGGAGGGGTGAGAGTTCCTTTGACATAAACAACATCGTCATCCCCATGTCTGTGGCGGCCACGACCCGCGTGGAGAAGCTGCAGTACAAGGAGATCCTCACCCCCAGGTACTGCCCCAGCAGGAGAGCAAAGTGCTCTGCTTCTTCCTTGGGAATAAGGGACAGGTTGGAAAACTGATGGTACCATTGCTGGAGACTGGCTAAGTTAGGGAGTATTTTCTCTGAAGGTCCCTTGGCCATCAAAGGCAACTGCCCAGTTCAGTCTCTGCTCAATTTAAAGTCAGTCCTGGTTGTCTCCTTGTCCTGCTGTTAAGCCAAAGGTCTCGGTGGTTTCCCAGCTCTGCAGGTGCCTGGCCTGGGTTAACCTTGCAGTACTGCCTCTTCCCAGCTTCTCTCTGTCTTCCTCCTGGTCGTCTGTGCTCTTCCCTGGCCCATTTCCGAGCAGGGCAAGGCAGGAGGGAGCCTGTGGTGGGAGGAAGAGAAGGAAATGCTGCAGCCTCTGCTCTGCTTCCTCTGCCCTTGGGAAGCTTCAGCTGTGCTAGCAGACCACCGAGGAGGTCTGGGACTACACTGAGCCTGAGAGTGTTGCTCCTCGTGGGAGGGTGGAATTTCCTTTTCCCAGAAGCCAGTATTGGGTGAGGGGGGATATGCTGGTTCTGGCTGTGCCCTGAGTGATGCCCGTGGTGGTTGTGTTGCAGCTGGCGTGAAGTTGATATCAGTGCTCTGAAAGCCAACCCTGAGGAGGACAACGAGGAGGTAGGACGGATTTTATTTCCCAGTTAATGTGGGACAAGGCTGCTGGTGACTGAACAGTGTCTGTGGAGGGAACAGAGGCAGGAACCTCAGCAGAGGAACCATAACAGCTGGGGTTGGTTCCTTTACAGGGCTGCCAGAACTCCAGGAGTGTTTGGACACCGCTCTGAGGCACGGGGTGGGACTGTTGGGGTGTCTGTGCAGGGCCTGGAGTAGGACTGGATGATCCCTGTGGATCCCTTCCAACTCAGGACATTCTACAATTCAGTGATAAACATTTAAATTCTCACTGCAACTAATGCTGGCAAAACTGTACAGAGATGGTTGTTTTGAAGAAGAAAGGTCTGACCAAGCCCTGTGCCCTTCCCTTTCCAGGTTGAGGACTTGTCAGATTCGGCCTTTGCTGCTCGGCACGGGAAGTGTGAGGAGATGGAGCGGGCGCGGTGGCTCTGGAGCACGAGTGTCCCCCCGCAGCGCCGGGGCAGCAGGTACAGCCCTGCCCCCAGGGCCACAGCTCTGGGATGCTCCTGGGAGCAGGTGGTGATTCAGAAAAATGGTTGAAAGCTGGTGCTGGCATAGAAAAGTTCAATAGCATCCAGCCTGAGGAGCCCGTGTGGGAGCGGGGCAGTCTTGCTTAGGTGGGGGTGAAGCTACAGCCCAGTTTGGCTGCAGACAACTCCTGCACCATCTGCTTTGTCAAGCACCTTTACTGCTCCAGAAGTGTGGGAGGTGCTGTGCCAGCCCAGGAGTCCAGGGGAAGGCACAGGGCCTGCGATGGCATCATTCGTGCAGGATCAGGGACACTGTCACTGGAGACTCACTTCCCTTTCTGCTGCGCCTTTGAGTGAGATCTCAGGGTTTCACTGTGCTCCTCCCCCTCCCAGCAGCTGAAATGGCAGCGTTCACAGCATTGCTAATTCCCTGCACTCAGTCCCTGAGCTGCTGCCAGCGGTCACCTGGTGTGAGGAGGGGGAAACACTTTGGGGTGTCTTGATTTCATAGGGAGCTTCTCATCGTGGTGTTTGTGCAGCACTGGGAGTGTAGATGTGTGGGACACGGAACCTCAGTGGAGCAGCATCAGTGATGCATCCAGACAGAGCATGGGAGATGGGACAGAGATGGGCCTGGATGGGTTTTGTCTCTGGGCTCTGGCGTTCCCTGCTCGTGTTCACATCAGGGCAAAAGGATCCTGGGGTGGGATCGGGGGGCAGGGCTGGCCTCTCAAACCTGCTCCTGTCTCAGGTCCTACAGGTCAACAGACGGACGGACGACCCCCCAGCTGGGGAACCCCTCGACTCCCCAGCCAGCATCCCCTGAGGTGGGCAACTACCACTCCCACTTGGAGCTGTCCCACACCCACTCACCACGCAGCCCCATCAGCCCCGAACTGCTCTGTGCCCCCCTGACCCCCCTGTCCCGGGACTCCCTGCGGCTCCTGTCCAGCGAGGACACGCGTTGCTCCACGCCCGAGGCCGGCCTGGACGAGCAGGTGGGTTCTGGCTGCGGCCGGGGCAGGTGTGGCACCACAGGTGATCCTGGTGTGGGGAGGCAGCTTGGAACCTGCATGTGGGCAGTGCCAGAGCCTGTGCCAGGTGCCATCTCGGGCACTGGGAAGCATTGCCAGCAGTTGGCTCCGGGTGGAGCTGCCGTGGCCTCTCCACACCTGCTGAAACCTCCCGGGCGTCGTTCCCGAGGCTGGAGCTCTGCTCCGGGAGCAGCTCTGGCCTCCGGATCCGTGCAAGGAGCGAGGGAGGACACGGGAGCTTTTCCAGGGATTTTGCATGACTCAGTTCTCTTCCCCAGGCCGTGCAGCCCTGGGAGCGACGCACCTTCCCTCTCTCGTACGACCCCCGGACGGAGTGCGAGGAGCAGCCCGACCCCCAGGACCGGCTGTCGCGCTGCACCCGCCGCACGTCGGGCAGCAAATCCTCCCGGGAGTGCGATGGCGCTTCGGCTCCGCCCAGCCTGGCCAGCCTCAAGAGCCGAACCCCGCTGGCCCCCCCCTCTTCCTCCTCCTCCTC
>WEKY01063540.1:5151-16977 GCA_013390045.1 Picathartes gymnocephalus
TTTTTCCCCCCCCCCAAAGGGAAAAACTCTTTCCCTGACCGTCCGCTCAGACTGTTACGTGGTGGGCGGTGTAGTCGGAGGGCAGAACACGAAGCCCGGAGCAGCGCAAGGTGCGGTGGCTGCTCCTGCCCTGGCACTGCTCATGCCCACGCCTAAGGGAGCTGCTCCTGCCCGGAGCATCTGCCGGCGCGGGGGTTTAGCGGGGAGAAAGCTCCGGGAAGTGAAGCCCTTGGGAAATGTGGAAAGTTCAGCTCCAGCTCAGCCGATGTTGCTGCCAGATCCTTCCAGATGATCTGTTGGACTTTTGATCCATAATCGTTCTTGTTGCTTCTGCCGAGCAGCATCTAAATTCATTTGTTCTGATGAGAACTGCATCTACAAGTCCCCCAAGGCTCAGTGATGGATTTTTCTTTATTACCTCGTTATCAAGCTTGGCTGACCTCTAACTTCTCTGAAAACACGAACAAGACGGACCTGCTGCTGCCTGGGCTGCCCCAGGGGGCTCTTTTTCCACTTATGTGATTTCCTTTGATATTATTTCTCTTCTTTCCATATCCAAGGCTCAGACCGTCAGTGCTCCCTGCAGTTCAAACCTTTTTCCAGCCCTGCACTGCCAGCTCCCAGCTTGCAAAGATCAGTTTGCAGCCTGCACAGCACGAGCTCCCAGCACAGGGAGGTCAGTGGGAATGGTGGTGACAGATAGTGAGAGATACATGAAATTCCCAGATTGGAAACCACCCGAGCCAAGTGCCAATATCCATCCCTGCAGCGTTCAGATGTTGGACAGCTCGGGCTTGTTGACTTTACTTTTCAAACGCAGGTGTCCCAAAATCCACACCAAGAAAGGCCTGGGTTTCAATGAAGGCTTTTCCCAGGAACCCCATGTCCAGGGCTGAGTCCCCATGAAACTTTGGAGCACAATTATCCCTGTCTTTTCTGCTCCTTGGGCAAGTGGGAAACATCTTGAAAGCACAGTTTTTTAGGTGCTGTGATCTGACTTTAGGACCTTCTTTTGGGCTTGTAGTTCCAAAACTTTGCCTCCTGCTCTCTCTTCATAACTGATCCCATCCCATGTGGGTTTGAAGCCCACTAGGCAAGTTCATACACAGCTTAACACTCAACTGGTTAACTCTGACTTGCTCTAAGCCCTTTTTTTGTACCATTCTTCAGCAATCTGACATGAAAAGAGATACATACACTTACATGGCTCAGAGGAACGCAGCGATTTCAAGCCATAAACCACCAGGTGCACTTCTGAGACTCACCAAAGCCAGCTCTCCTGGTTGCCATAAAAAACACATTAGCCAAAGGCCGATGCATGTGGATGGCAATTATGCTCTGGCACATGGCAGTGTGTATAGAACAGCCTGGTAACTGTGCCTACCACACAAGGAAAAATATCCCTGTGAAAACAAGCCTGCTAAATCACTTCATTCTTTCCAAAATCCCCTGAAAATAGAAGGAAGGATTTTTAGGGGTTTTCTGGGAGGTGAGAGGGATATGTGGGAGGGAATCATATTTTCCAAAAGTGGGTGCACCAGTGCAAGAACCTAAATAAATGGCCAGATCCACATGGATTTAGAAACTCACGGTGAGGTTTCTGAGTCCAGGTTTTCCATATTAGCATCTGACCATGCCAAACTTGTCCAGGAAACCCCTGATGCTGAGTTTGCTGCATTCAGCACTTCAGCAGCTCATGCCCACCTCACCCACTGAGATCACAAAAGCCCACTTCTGCCAGAAGTGCCAGTTGAGGACCTTCAACTTGGTGCCAGAAGCAATACAGAGAGGGCCTTCAAAGGAGGAAATGACAGGGAAGGTGGAAAATTACTGGAATATAGCTTGATCAGTACAAAAAAGTGTTTAGCTTTTTTTTTTCTTTTTTTTTTTTTTTTTTTTTAATTGCAGAACTGGTGGGGTTANTCTTTAATGTAGAAAATGGTGGGGATAGGAGTCTTTATGGAAGTATCCAGCCATTTCCAGCTAGCGATCAGATCTGGGTCCATCTGCTGTATCCTTCTGAAAAATAAGCCCTGCATGTACATGCTGATATCTATGGAGCTGCCTCGCAAAGATCTTCATAAACATATTTTGCCTCTTGACCTTATATAAGATTGCACAGAAATATAGCACAGGGCTCCTTTTCCCTGTTCCCATCTTGGGGAGGAGTTGAATAAACAGAGAGAAAAAATTGCAACCTGCAGTATGGGAAGAGATGTGATTCATTTCACACATATAGAGAAGCAGAGGCAGAACCAAACCTCTTAACCCTCTCTCCTTAGCTAGTGAAAGACTGTTGGGTAGAAAAATTATCAAACTAGGCACTGCTTTAGTATCTGAATCTGCACAGGAGGGTGAATCCCAGCTCCAGACTGGTGTGAACTTCTGTTCCTTTCTTCAAACCACCAGACGAAATTGCTACCCTGAGCTGCACAGGGGCAAGAGAGGGGAAACCTGTCAACAACCAGATTAAAATCAATCCAGCCACTCCAGGGGTGTTGAGGCTTCACACACACACACATCCCCACTTCTTGCACTTAACTGCAGGTAAGCTTCTGCTTGTTCTTGCTGGGAAGAAGAAACTGGATCACTCATATGGAAGAAGTAACTCTGAGGACTGATGAAGGAAAGGCTGATGTTTCACAGCTGGCTTTACATTACTTAGAAATTTCTGTGATTTCTTCAAGACTGATATTTACCATCACCCAGCTAACTGGATCTCAGCAGTGCTCAATATGAAATGCCTTTTCTTATTACCATTTTCCAGGCTTTTGTATAGTCTAGCTATTGAGCATTCAAATTGTGACATAAGAGGACATAAGTTATCTGTTCCCTGAAAATCCATGGCTGGGGTCCTGCGGGGGATGCAGGCTGGTGGGCTTCCCTCCCAGTGCAGAGATAAGCGTGCCACCTAGAGGAAATCCCTTTTATTGCCAGCACTGGCAGCTGAAAATTATCCAATAAAGCATAATTAACCTCTGGCTTCAGAGAAAATCCTCCACCCGTGCCCCGCTGCTCTGAGCTGCTGCACAGGCAGGTTGTGGCAGGCTGGCGTTGCACTGAGCCGTCGGGGTGGTTTGGGAAGGTCCTGAACGCTTGAGGGACATCCCAGCACACATTGGCACCAGCTAGCCTGACCCTTCCCCAGAGGTGATGTCAGCTACCCAGCCCCTCCTTCCCCACCCTGCATGGGCGTAAAGGAGAAAAAGTCCATGTGGGTGTTTCCACGGCACGTGTGTGTGCCTGGGAAAGGCAGAAAGGCTGCACATATGACAAGAAGGCTGGATGTATCATAAAATGCCCCCCAGTGGCTGCCAGCAGCAGCCCTGGACCCATGGGTGCCGATGCCCAAGCCACAGCTGAGGCCCCAGGTGCACTACGGGAGGCAGTGCTGGGGCCACCTCCTCCACCAGCAGCTCCCACCCGGTAGAGCACATCCCTGTGGAGCCCTTGGGGGGCTGATGGGGTGTGCAGAGTACAGCCAGCAGTGGGGAGGGGGGCCTGGCCTCCTGTGGGGCAGATCCACACGTGTTTCTCCCAAGGAAAAATCTCCTCCACAGCTAAGTCCGCAGGCTGGAGTGCTCTCACAATCTGCTGCGGGCAGGAGCACCCTCATCCAAACCTTCAGGCATGGCTGTAGGTCTGGGACACGGGACATCCATAGGTCCTGTGGTCAGCCAGCCCACTGACGCTCACAGCATCCGAATCCCACACCTGCCACTTTTTCTACCACCACCACCACTATGGCACGGTTGCCGTCACCCGCACAAGGCTGTGGTCCCACTAACAAAAACAAATCCTTCCAGTCCTAAAGACAAGTGAAAAACAGTGATCGAGGTTCAAGCAGAGGGACAAGTGCTACGGCCCAGCAGGTAGCTGTCTAGTAAAAATGGGAGGTCTTGCAAAAAACAAAACCTTCAGAGATGGAGAAAGAGCAGGAAAGATCTCACATGAGAGAAGCCTTATTCCGCAGAACAAGTAGGTACCTGCTTAAGCGGGGATTATTTGGATAGGAGCTGCTATTGCATTGATTTGCGCATATTCTGCAGGAGTTTTTTTATATTTTCATCACTTTTACAGAAGATTATTCCTGTTTTCCACACCATCTCAGAAGCTCTCCAAGACATTGCTCTCTGGTGCTCTCAAGCAAGGCTGAACTCCAGCAACACCCGCAGCACTTTTTAGGTTTTAGTGGCAGGGTCATTTTCCATTTTGCAACCTCCTCACCCACACCTGTGGACTCTCAGGCTCCACTCATGACTTGGAGATGCTGCTGTCACCACTGCAGAGTTTTTGTTCTCTCCCCCAGCTCCATGGCAGGGAGGGAAGGTGTGGATGTTGCCGTGGCTCACTGCAGGTTCTTGTCACTCACATGGAGCAAAGCGTTTCATGGCATTGCCCTGGGAGCCTGTGCACTTTATACATCTATTATTTCCTGTCATTACTGAGAAGAGCCTGTTGCAATAAAAATCTGGGCTCCAATCCTACAAACACTTATTCCTGAGCTTAACTCTAAGCACGTGAGCCGTCAAAGGGGACCATTCATGTGCTTAAAATTTAAGCATGTTCTTAAGCGCCTATAGGCCTGGAGTCTGTCAGCAGAGGGATTTGTGCCTTAAGCCCATATTCTGGGTCATTATCCTTTTCATGTCTTCTCTGCCATCTCAGAAGATGCTTCAACGGGGAATTTTCAAGTTCTTCAATAAACTTTGTCTTCCAGAGCAGGCTGGATTCTTGCCTATTCTATGGGGCAATTCTCTTCTGTTGCCTCCCCTCCCCCTGTGAGCGATAATCCTGTGCTATTTCATGCTTGGCCAGACAATTAAGCCCTCTTGCTGCTTGGCTCTGTCTTTGTTATGTATAATTGTTCCAAATAATTAGCCACTATTGCACGCTATTCTGAAACTACTTTGTATTGCAATTATACTTAGAGGGTGAGCATCAGCTCGGGGAGAATCCAAGCAGCAGACAGCCTGGAAAGAAAGGGCTTCGAGCTGGGGGAGGATGGATACATGCTTAAACCAACACTGTGGAAAACCTCACAATAAGTAATCAGGGAGGAGCAAATGCTGCTTGGAGAGGGTCTGCGGCTGGTGGGGTCCGAGCAGGAGAGCTGAGGGTGGGCCACAGAGCCTGGCCTGGCTGTCACCTGGCTGCCACCTCGTGGGTGCTGCCCACAGTGCAGGAGGCAAACCCATACCCCACCTCCATCGCTTCCATGGGGACCTGAGGGGAGCATCTTGACCAAGTGGCCAGTTTGGCCATCTCTAGGGAACATGAAGCTCTGCTGGGATGCATTTGGGGTCTGGCAAGAAAATGTTCCCTAATTGTGTCTTTGAGACGGCAAAAGTTGTGGTTTCTTGAGGGTAAAGGCTCCAAACCATTAGATTGGTTTGGCAGCTTCCTGTTTTCCTATGTGTAAACACATCTCTGTTAGAGAGGAGTGCTGGATGGGATGCTCTCAGGAGGGACTTGCAGCTCCGTATAAGCAACTTTCTGAAATTGAAAATTATGAGGCACAGCAGAGTTCCCTTAGCTTTACTCAGACTCCTGTCTTTCAAGCAGAGAATGTCTAAAAAGGGTATAACCAAGACTTGGGTTGGCCTGACCTGCACAGGTGAACTAATTCCTCTGCTGAAACCCATGGCCTGCTCTGAGCGAAGAGCCAGGGTGGTCAGTGAGCTTGGACAATTTTGTGCTTTTTGAGGTCCATTTGCTCCAGCCAGATTAGGTCACCTGAAACCTCCTGAAAATGGGTCTACAGATTCGGTTTGGTTTCCAACACCTGATTAGCAGGTGAGTTTTAAAACCAAGATGAAATTACTCTGGTGCAGATGGAAAGCGCCCAAAATGTCTGAGACCATCGGGTCCGTGCTCTGCAGAGGTCATACCCTGCTGCCTTCAGCTCAGCACTGCTGATGTAAATGGAAAATGAACTTTTCCCAGGCACCTGTGTAAGTGGCTCAGGTGCACCTTCTCTCCATGCTGCACCCTGAGGTGCCACGAGCCAGAGCTGCCTGCTGGTGTTGGGATGGCACAGATGATTCATTACATCCATAAACCCAACTGCTGCAGTGTAACCCCTTCAGCAACCACAGTACCAAGGCTGTGAAATGACTGCACCCTGCATCTCTGCCAAGAGCTTGTAGGTGTTGTGCTGCCAATGCTCAGGCTCTGCTGAGCTTAAACCCTGCACTTGGGGTTCTGTTAAGAGTCAGGCCAGCCCCCAGCTCTGCAATTCAACCGTCGTTCAGCACATTTCAAACACAAAGTCAGGCTGCCAAGGAGACTGGCTGCTGCAGAGGAGGGATCTGTCATCACCGACCCCTCCCCTTCCATCAAGGGCACAGATTCTCACTGTGCTCCCACTCGTTTCCCTGTTTTCACTCTAGGGAGAAGAGCTGTAGGGAAGAGCCAACACAGCCCAATCCTGTAGCCCGTGCCCAGCGATGGCTTAGGAAAAGGGTAAAAGAAGGTACAGCCAGAGAAACCCTTCCTCTCTGAAACTCCTCAGAGTGAACCGCTGGTGCTTTAAGCCCGGAGGTTGTACCCAGCCCACGGTATTTCATAACAACCCTCCCTGAACAAACTTCACTGTGTCTCATCCTGAGCGTACCCCAAAACTCCGCGGTGTCCTGATCCCCCGCAGCCGTGAACAGGACCTCAAAGGCCGGGATGCTGCCGCTACTCGCTGAGCAGCCCCGCGGGAGCCGGGAGCGGCTTCCCAGGGCTTTCCACTGGAGGTCAGTGTTGGCCCGAGCACGCTGCTGTCACTCGGGGCCATCTGGCCCCTGCCACCCTCCCGCCGCGGCGTTACACCCCTGGAGTAAAGAGGAGGAAGGCAGCGTAGCGTTGCTCTTGCCTTGTACAAACACAGCAGCTGCACCACCTGCTCCTGTCCTTATAGGAACTTTCCGAATGTAAAGGATCTAAACATAACATAGCAGCAGTGGTGATGGACCCCCGACACCCCAAGATGTAGCTCAGAGCATGGGCAGTGCCGACTCCCAGATGTTAATTTGTTAAAAACTCATTATTAACTGGCAAAGCCAATCTCAGCCACTCCCGCTGCACCCACTGCCCGTCACTGTCTGACTTTACCGACTCAATCTTGACCTCCAAGAAACATCACTGAATGTCTTCAAGCTCTGTATTTGCAAAGGGCAAAGTATTGCACAGAATAACAGCAAGTTAAGGTGTAACGTTTCCAGCACTGAGACTGTCAGTGAACAGCTGGCAGCATCCGGACAAAACCTAACACTACCAGAGGGACCAGTATGTTCTTTGGGAAATGTGTTTCAACTAAAATTTCAGCTAGTGCTGTGTTTGTTTGTGACAGGGTGGAAAACACTATTTATAGCTTGGGAATATAATCCGGAAAGAGCATTTCTTACTGCTTGTTTGAACCTGTTGGAAGCAGGTGGTACAAGCACAAAACCTGCAGAATGCTGTTGTACACAGACAGACACGGCAGCTCAGTCAGTCCTCCGTGGGTAGTCAGTGTTTCCCAGTGAAAAACAAACATCTTTTCAAAGTGGCAGCTCATTTTGGCTGGGTGTTTCTGAACGTGCAGCCTGAGTTGTCTGAAAACAGCCCCATTTACAAGGAGTTACTCCCTGAGAAATCAGAGAAGATAGCCCAGATCACCACTCTTCGGTGCCCGGGATCAATTCCACCTCCCCTGTCAGCATCTCACGGGCTTGGGACAGGGCTCTCCCCACCACGGGGAAGTCCAGAGGACCTCCTGCCATCACCCTGAGGTATGACATTCTTTCCACAATCTCAGACAGCACAGACAGTTTTGCTTCTGTCTTTTGTGTGAGCTCGAGATTGTTACAACTGTCATTACATAATATTCCCTAAACTCCCTAAATAAAGAGGGGAGGATTTCAAAGGAGACTTGGTTTCACAACTGAAATCTGAGTGATAATTACTCCTGTTTCATTCAAATCCCCCTTATTCACTAAACAGCGACATTGAAAAGACACTAAAACAGATGAAGGGCTCAGGTATAAACTTTACAAAGCTTAAAACTACTCTGTCCCAGCAAGGCTCATGCTTTACATGACACCTTAATCCTACTCATTTGCTAGATTCACCCTAACTGTAAACAAAGCTTTGAAATGGAAGTTTAAAAGCCTCGTTGGGATACATTAACTTAACCAAGAAGACACTCTTAAGGCATTAGTTTAATGACATTCACAATACAAGTTGCCAGAGATTTGTGCATGTGAGGATTAATATCTACAGGAAAAAAAGAAGAAAAGGGGTTTGTTCCCCCTGTTTTCCAGCTGTTTGGCAGTGTAAGGCCGGCGGTGGGGGTGGTTTATTGATGCTTGCAGGGGGCTCTGGGCTGGGGCTGTCTGGCAGACAGGGCTATACCAGGTCCTGGGAAGATGTGCTGCCCACCATGGGTTGTCCCAACACACCAGGATAGGGTCATCCTCTCTCTCCAAGCCAGGTTTCCAGGGATTCAGTCCACTGTGGTGACTCTTGATTCACACTAGAGCCACCTGGGCTGAAGAGACCCCTCTTGCACAGGGGTGGGGTGGATCTCTTGCAGACATGTGTTTAAATCTGGAGCTGGATGCCATTCTCCAGAAAGCCCCATAGCAGGAGGGCACAGGTGGCTGGAGGACAGGAGCAAGTCACAGCCCAGCCCCCTGGGCTCCACCACCACCTGAGTTAACATTCAGAGACACCAGGAACTTGGAAAGCTCTTTCCAACACCAGCTCCCTGCTGCTGCAAGTCTCCAAGGTGACTGGGGACGAGCCAGCTCAGCTTGGTCTGAGTTGTCACAGCTCGGCCAACTCTTCCCAGGGCATCCCACCCAGGCAGAACCACAGCACCTCCTGCCCACCCCCTCCACCCAATATTGTTTTTATTTCATGTCAGTACCTGGCTCTCCCGTGCCTCAGCAGCCCTCTTGCTCAAACCCAGGGGAGTCACAGCCCCTTCAGCCAGCAAACCCAGGGCTTCTGGCACATGTCTGGCTCTGACACCCTGGGTACTTAGGCAAGATTTCAAAAGTTCTTTTGTTAGCAAAACATTGCAGGACCAGGCCCTGGGAATGAATGTGAGCTATGACAAATGTCCTTTCTGCTGACTGTCCTTGCAAGTGATTGTTTCAGCACCCCCTAGGTGATCTCTGCAGACAGTATGGCACAGCCAGGTGTGGCACGTTGCAAAGTTCCATTAGACAGAAGATGTCTGCCTATAGATATTGTGTGTAGAGGGCCAAAGTATTTCAAGGGGTAAGTTCTTTTATAATGCCCTTTCTGAGTAGGGTTATTGCCAGGGGAAAAGCACAGAAGCTGCTGCTGGGACCAGTGTGAAAGCTGAAAGGGTGAAGTTGGAAGGACCAGAGAGGAGACTCAGCACTAGGAAACTCAGCTGAAGGTGGCAGACCAGAGCTAGGCCAGTTTCTAGAGACAGATGGAGGCCAAATTTTAAGGAAGTCAAGGAGAAAAAAGCATTTTCTTCCCTCCACTCTTGTACTAAACCCACTCTCCGTTTCTGTGGAGCACATAGAATGAAACAATGAAAAGCCACGAGGTCCCAAGCTGTGGACAAAAGCTGACTCTCTGGGTACCTGCCTGTACACCAGCTTTTGGTCATGCCCAGCATCTGGGCAATGAGATGTTGTTTTACACCAAAGCTCAGATGACTTCAAACTCCTTAGAGAGAAAAATGGAATAGGGACTAGAGAAAACTGCTCTGCTTCAGAAGACACCCTTGAAAAACAGGAGAGAAATCCTAGCTTGGCACTTTTACCCAAAGGATGATCAAATTTTAAAAAATCTAAATCTGCGGGTAGGGAATTATCCCTTCAGACCTGGTCAGGTGGTCGGGCTGGGAGTCCTGTAAATAAATAGCAGCAGCCCAGCCAGTGAACAGGTTAGAATTTTAATTGATTTTGTTGCTAGGAAGAAAAACTACAATCTCGTAATTTGATGTACTAAATCAGAATTTCATCTGCAAGGGATTCCATGGAGGGAAGACGCATTCTCTCTATGCAAGTGGAAACTACCAAGTCCAGTGAGAGCTGCACTTGATTTTAAGAAAATCATAATAAAATAGAGAGCTCTAGGAAGTGTCACTAAAAATGTAAAATGTGGCAGTGTCACAACAGCAGTACGGATCCGTCTCCCACCAGCTACAAAACTGTAATTTCCTCTTGCAAAGATCCATCCAGAGCCAGAGGAACAGCAGCACTGGTCATGTTGGAAGAAAAAGCTTTATTTTAAAAAAGTCCTTTCTAACAATAAAAGTAATTTTTTAAAATAGTAAAAAGAAGTAGTCAAGTTGGGGTTTCTTTTCCTACAGGGAAAGGAAATGATAAACATCTTAAATATTCATTTAAAATCCAGTGAGCTTGTTTAGTGGTTCGGGGGGTTTTTTGATTACTTTCATTCCAGTTACACGGGAGGCAGTCAGAGAAGAGAGGAGAAAGCCCATTTGAGAGAGAGTTCCTGCATGTTACACCATGCACCCACCTCCTGAGCGTGCTCCTCCTCGCCCTGGGGTGCCCCGGGGTGCACTGCTGCAGGTGGCATCTCCGGGGCCTGGCTGGCCACAAGGGCAACTGTGGGAAGCCCTGCCTGGCAGTGCAGCCAGAGAACACCTTGTCCAGGAAGGAATGGAGCAGATAAACAGATCACCTTGTCTCCACTTCAAAATAAGCTGAGAAAGAGAGGAATTGAGTCCTCCCACACAGTCGGGGGCCAGGGACCCCTGGCTCCACCCCAGCTGGCCCCCACAGGAGGGAGAAGTCCGCTTGTCCAGAGCCGCTCGCGGGAGCCTGGGGATGTCCAGCCAAGCCCCCTCAGCCCCATCACATGTACCGCTCCAGGCCAGCGGGGAAGTTGGGCTGCCTCATGTAGGTGTTGCTGGAGCCGAACTGGCCGAGGGGCGACGCGGAGAGCCCCAGGAGCTGCTCGCCGTGCTCGGCACAGGCCGGGGGCCGCATGGCCGGCAGGGCCAGTCTGTTGGGAGCCCCGTAGAGCTGCGGGCTGCTGGGCGAGTAGCTGCCCTGAGCCACGGGCAGGTGTGGGGGCGAGGCGGCATAGGGGTACGCCAGGGAGTTGGGGCCGGCCCGGCCCAACAAGCCGGGACTGACAGGCTGTGCCTGGAAGCAGGGAGGCTCGGAGCTGCCGGCAGAGCAGGCAGGCGCCAGCTCGGCTGCGGGCAAGCCCAGCGATGGGTGGCCCAGCTCGGAGGGCGGCGAGGGCTGCAGGGCCTGCTGCCCGCTGATGAGGCTGTCGATGCTGAACATCCTGGGATGCTGTGCCGGCGGTGCTGCCCCGGCTGCATAGGGGTGGAAGACGGTGCTGGAGAGCTGGGGGCCGTAGCCAGCCGAGCAGAGGGCATTGGAGTAGGGCGCTGTGGGTGCCGTGGGGCGGCCGGCGGGCGGGGGCGTGAAGGCGCTGGAGTTCTGCATGTAGCCGGGGTAGGTGGTGATGTCGGTGCGCTTGAAGCGCTTCCTCCGGCGCAGGAAGCTCCCGTTGTCAAACATGTCCTCTGCGGCCGGATCCAGTGTCCAGTAGTTGCCCTTGCCGGGATGTCCGGGCTCCCGGGGGATCTTGACGAAGCAGTCGTTGAGGGAGAGGTTGTGGCGGATGCTGTTCTGCCACTTCTTTGGGTTCTCCCGGTAGAAGGGGAAGCGCTCGGTGATGAACTTGTAGATGCCCCCTAAGGTGAGCTTCCTCTCGGCGGCGTTGGCGATGGCCATGGCGATGAGGGCTATGTAGGAGTACGGGGGCTTGCCCCGCTGCACCGGCCGCTTCCTCCGGCGGCCCCCGGCGGGGGGCGGCGGCTCCTCGGGC
>WEKY01063540.1:17233-47971 GCA_013390045.1 Picathartes gymnocephalus
AGGGAGGGGAAGGGGAGGGGGGCAGGCTCGGCGGCAGCTCCCTGCGATGGGGAGGTCGGTCCCGAGCCGCTTGGCAATATATAGGGCTGTCGCCCCCCCGGAGGGGCGTGCGGTGCCGGCCCGCCCGGCCCCTCTCTCCCGGCGGGAGGAGGAGGTCCCCGGGGAGGGGTCCCAGCTCCCACGACTAAATCCCCCAGCCTCTCCTGGGGTTCCTTCCATAGCCATGCCCCCGAGCGGTCCCTCCCCCGGGGGTCCCGGGGCCAGCGCTGCGGCCGCTTCTCCTGCCGGCCCTTCTGCGCGGCGCTTCGCTCAGCTCGGAACTGGTGCTTCCTCCCAGGAGAAAAACCAAACAAAACGAGTCCCGACGGCCAGCCCGGGGCGAATTTGGGGCCGCTGCCAGCCCCCAGCAGTAGAGCAGGTAATCTCCCTCCGGGACCCCTCCTGCGCTTGGATTTCGTTGTGTTTTTTCCCTGTGAAAAGCGCTCAGAAGTGGCCCCAACTCAGCTCCGGCAAGAGCGGGGGGCTCTCCCCGCAACCAAGCCCGTCAGTTTAGTTACTGTGCAGCTTGGCGAGACCTCCTAGGTAAGGAAATCCTGCCTAAAGGTTTCTTTCTTTTTCCCAGGAGAAAGGGAAATGGTCCGCAGAGCTCAGGGCTGCCCGGAGGTAACTCCTGCATTGTGGGCAAGAGATGTGCGACAGGGACGGCACTTTGGAGATGGACAGGGAAATTGAGGGTCTCTTTATCACTGCAGAGAGTATGAAGCTGAAGGAATCAGAATTCCCTACTGGGTTTCAGGAAAACCTCTTCAGTTCTCCAGAGCGAGTTGGCTGGGCAGAGCTGCAGCCTCCCATCCTCGGCATATGCCGCTACCAGGGCTGAGGAGCTGCTGGCTGCTTCAGCAGCACCAAAAAAATCTGTGAGCTTCCACACTGTGCTCACCCACTGCTCCTGAGAGTCCCCTCTAAGCCAAATGCCTGCCCAAGGAGACCCCAGCCCAGTGCAGGGAAGGGAGCCACTATTTAACGGTGGGCTGGACAAGCCAGGGGGAGCTTTTATAACCAGCTCACAGCTTTAGGTGTAGTTATGTGTCCATGTCCTGGCGACATAGCTGGAAAAGTACCATGAATGCAGTGGCAGATCCCTCCTTCACGTGTCCTGCTAGAGTAAAACTTGAAGCCTTCAACTTTGCCATTTGTTTGAAAGTATTTCCAAGAGCAGAGCACAAAGAAAAGCTTTTTCAACAGAAGAAAGCAGGCGAGCTTGACCAGGTCCTGTCATCCTCCTACCTTCCTTTTTAAACTAAAAAGCCAGCCAGCCTTTTGGAGAAGAGTCTTCAGCCCTTTCCTTTAAACATTTGCTAGTAGTTTTGAATTCACCATCCAGGTTATCTCCCACCATTGCTCATTCCCCTTCTCGTGCCTGCTTGTGGTTTGGTTTGTGCTTATTTTTCCTGAAGGTATTTGTGGCTCTTCTTCTACTCTCCAGGGCTCGGGCAGGGAATTGTGGAGCCAGTCCTGATCTGACATGGATCAGTGCTGTTGCAGTTAAGTGTCTCAGTTTCCATTCTGCCAAATGAGGATAACGGGAATATAGATGCTGGCTGGAGGACAGAGAGCAGGTGAAAAAGGCTGAAACACAGCCTTGCAGAAAGGTGCATTTCTCCAGACACAGATCTTCAGGGCAGAAAGCAAATGGAAGACACAGCTGGGACCATTCACTCACCTTGTGAGAGCCAAGAGAAAAAGAAGGGAAGATTCATGTTTCTCCTGAAGCGTGCATTTAAATCAAGCAGCTATCTGAATGGAGGTGGTTCATTTCAACCAGAGGATCCGACTTTTTCACTCACTGGAGAGGGCAGCAGGACAGATATCCAAGAAGGGATATCTCCAGACTGCACAAAGAAAGTTACGTGCCTGGGGGAGATGGAAGCCTTCAGCTTTGCAAACATTAGCTGGTGAGATGTTAATGTCGATGCAAGGATTTTAATGTATTCTGATCTGGCAAGAATGGGTTTGGGAGGGAAAAGGGTTATGGACTGCAAAAGAGGAACAGCTTTTCTCAATCATATCAACAGACTTTACTTACCACTCACTTTCTGCTTTTTAAATTTTTTTTTATTTAGTCTTAACAACTGAAAATGAGTTGTAAAAGAAAGGCCATGAGTATGGCTGGATCTGGAGCTGCCTGCACCTGAGATCAGATCTAGCAAAGGAAGAGACATCTCATCTGGACAACGGGCTATGAAGACCCAACTGCTTTAAGTGTTTATAGTCCCAGGCACTGATCTCATGTCATTTTACACACAGAGGGAGAAGCCCTGGTCCCTGGGGCTGTGGGCTGGCTCAGACTCCAGCTGGTGAGTAGTCACTTTAGAGCTGATGGGACCATTCAAACTGCTCTCAACTTCAGTGGGTTAAGACTCAGATGTCAGAATAGCTCTGATGGACATATAAAACAGCAGGACAGAAGTGGGCAGGCATGCACAGACAGGAAACAAACTGTGTTTTTACCATGGGATAAGGAAGGCCAGAGCACACAGGCTCTGATTCCCACATATGCTTTCTTACTCAGGGTGCTCTTTGGCCCAGATCTATTATTAAAAAGTGGAAGACAATAATAAAGGTGGCTACCAAACAAATGTGATCTGAAACTCTCTTTAAAATGAGGTGATGAGAAGGGAATAAATCACATTTACTAAGCAAGTGTAAGTTTTCCCAGCATCTGCTGCCTTCTGCATCAGTTCATCCTGAGTATGCAGAGCGATGTCAACCTCCAGCTCCTGAACTGTTTTGCACTGGAGCTGCAGCCTCTTCTAGAAGTGTTGTACACACAAATCTCTTCACAGCACTGGTGAACTTGCTTCACTGCAGAGGAATGAGGCTGTGCACCCTCAGCCAGCTTCTGATTTAAGCCCCCCACACTCCAAGGTAGGCACTGCACCAGTGGTACCCAGGTCACATTTACAAGCTACACTTGGCAATCATGTGGGTTAGAAAGATGTGTATTTTCTTGCCCCAAAACAAAACAATCTTCTGCTAAACCACATGCAGTGTGGGGGTACCTGGGGGGAAGGTTCACAATCTTTCATGTAGCCATGCTGAGAGAGCAGTGGCGTTGTCCTGTCCTGAGTGAAACAACAGTAGCCTGGATGTCTGCACTGGGCTCAGTTGCATTTGGATCATCCCTGTTTCCAGAGCTGTCCAATTACCTGTGAAGCAGTCATCTGTTTCTCAGTCCCCCTGGGATGTGCAGGGATAAAAGAGGGAGTGAGAGCCCTGAGAGCAAGGAATTCTCTGGTTCCTCTCCCTAGAAATTCCACAGGGAACTGTCCAAGGCACCCTCCAGCCTCAGAGCCAGCATCCTGTGGGATGTTTCAATGACAACCTGCTGATGGTGCTGCCCTGAATTACCCCATCACTTACCAGTAACCAAATGTTCAGGTACTTCGTTGGTACTGCCCTGACATGACACTCAAGCCCATTCCCACCCTCTGTATATCCACGTCTGAATCCATCCATGCTCCAAATTCCCAGATGGAGACCCTCAAAAGAACCTTGAGACAGCCTCCCACCACATTTACTCTGTGCAGTGGGATGGCTTTGCCACCAGCAGGTGAATCACATTGCCCAAACAATCATGGAATGGGTAAGGCTGGAAGGGACCGCAGTGATCATCTGGTCCCACCTCCCTGCCCAAGCAGAATTATCCCAGAGCACAGGATGACATCCAGACAGTTCTTGAATATCTCCAGTCAGGGAAACTCCACACCCTCTCCATGCAACCTATTCCAGTGCCCAGTTATTGACACAGTAAAGAGATTCTTCCTCACGTTCAGGTGGAACTCCATGTGCATCATTTCCTGCTCACTGCCTCTTGTCCTATTGCTTGGCAGCACCAAGGAGAGCCATGCAAGAGCTCAGCACATTCACATGAGGTGACTACGGCTTGGGAGTGAGTGAGGAATCCTCTCCTCCTGGGACACTTCCCTCACGGGGTGCTGCTCTCAGGGGAGGAACCTCTGATGGAGAGCAGCACTGAGAGCAAACAGCAGACCTGGAGGGTCCACTCTGTGGCTTGTGACCACAGCACGTGTGCAGGAGTGGGCCACCACGCTGCTCAGGACCACCAGCCACACCAAACCAGTCCAGGACACCAGGCAATGGCTGGGGTCAAAGGAGACACCATTAAACACCCTTCCTGAGCTATTCCATTTCTTCAAGATGCAGGAAACTGATAAACAGAACAAATAAATTCTTCCTGAGAACTAACTCTTTGAGTCACTCATGTATTTGTAGGCAACTATGCAGTAAGATCCAGACAAAATAATTTGTTCACAAACAGTATAGGTAAAAGCATGTACAAAAACTGTGAAACAGCAGGGAAAAAGTTCTAGAGAAAAAAGCTTTTGAACTATTCTTCACCTTTGTGGGCAAGTTTTGGGTTTTTTCCCCACTGTAACCAGTCCAGATTTTCTTCTCCAAGTCCATTTTGATATAATATTAAGTTTTTAAGTTAATTTTTATTCCTATAGAAAAAAGGGGATGGGAAGAAAAAAAAAATCCTTTTTTTTGTTGTCCATCAAAAATTTTATTCCTACCAGAAGCATATTTTCATTTACATTTGAAAGAAAACAAAAAAGATTACAAGGGATTTCAGCTAAAGAAAGCCACGGGGGACAAATTTTGGTACAGAGTTTTGGAGTCTCTGCTTCTATAAACTTTGTTCCTTTTTTTGCTCAAGACAAACCTCAATATTTGGGATGAATAAATATTTCATTTTCCCTCATCCTGGAACAAAATACTCCTTAAGTTTCTGCTCCAGATCCATACTTCATGGCCAGAACCCAAGCCTAAGAGAAGGCCACACACAGGGGCCAGGCTGAGCTGGTCCCTCTCTCTGGTGTTTCAGCTGTCCTGCCTGGTGCCTTCAAGACATGGAGAAGAGCAAAGTGTGGGTCATGCATGGGGTTAGTAAATAATATTTAATTATTTGGCTTTATAAAACAACATTAAATACTATAGAAACCCAAATGGGCTTCATCACTGTGATACAACCACAGCATTTGTCAAAAAATCTCTCTTGGTGACCCTGCCCTACTAACCTGCTGTTTCAAGCAGGGCACAGCCATGACTGTTGTCTGACCATCCCTCTATCCTGGAAGGATTCAGCTTGTGCAGCACCCAGAGGAAGTAGAAGAGACCATCACACAAAGTTACTGAGGGCAGCACCTGCAAGAGCAGATGTTCTCAGGGAACCATGGTCTCCTGTTTTCCAGCTATGTCCAATTCTCTTTAAAATACGTCCCTTCCCAACAAAGTGCTGATGTCCACTGATCAAGTTTCCCAGGCTTTGTTTGGATGATGCCAGGTAGGTGGTTAAAGTTCTCTGTCCTGCAGGGGTCGTTCTAATGAGCTGGTTCTCACCCCTCCCCCCAAATTTTGGTGCTTTCACTATAGAAATAGGCAGCCAGGGCCATGGGAGAAGCTTGGCACACTGGGCATGCCTGAAGCCACTACAAATCCATCTGAGGCTCACACGAACAGACAGAAACTGGCAGGAAAACTTAGCCTGGAGGGACACTGCAACAAGAGTGTTTTGTGCATTGCCACACTATTTCCCTCCTCCTGATCCCATACAATTTCCCAAACTTTCCCCACACTGGGAAGTTCTGCCTCTTCCCAGCACTTCCTAGCTGCCCTGTGAAAGGCTTTTCTCCTGCCCAAACCCTGTCTCCAGCCAGCTCCCAAAACCTGCTGAGACTCAGGTTTGTCAATGAAAGCAAGGAACTGATGCCCAGCTGCTGCACACCAGAGCTCCCAGGCAAGGACTTCACTGCAAAACTTTCCCTTTTCCTTGCTGATTTACTACTCCCTTTAAACCACTAGGCCAATTAGCTGCAAGCCTGGGCAGATGAGTAAAATCCCACTTTGCTGGCTCACTACCACTCTCCTTTTCCTCTGTTTAATGCTCCTGCCAGCAGTGATTTCATTGACTACAACCATAATAGCCTTTTCCCTCCCCTCAGGCCACGAGCACACCTCTGTCATGAAAAGTTTCCCTCCTGGCCTGTACCTTCAGCCTTATCTGCCTGCAGCCCAACCTGCAGGTTGTTTTTCTTCTCACCACTTAAAATATTTTTGAAACAAAGACTCCCTAATCCCCCCAGCCCAGCCAGGCACCTCTGGGAAGCCTCTCCTGGCAGAGCAGGGGGAACATTAACATCAGCAGGAGGTACAGGACACCCTATAAACTGATGGAACTAGGTGAATGAAGGCTGTGTAGGAAATAGGGGCTCATGAGGTGGTGGGGATGGAGCGGGACACAGAGGGGAAGCCATGAGATAGTGATTTGGGGGGAAGAAGAGCAGAGATCCTCACACCTTTAGTCTCAAATGGAAAGAGCTCACCACATGTCTGTGTTGGTGGAGGAGCTGGCTGAGGTTGTGACAACCCCATCTGCCTTTAAGACCACTCCACAAATGACCAAAACCTAAGACTTTGTGCAATGACTTCAAAGTACATGTGGTGCAGGAAAAGGGTCTCCAGCCACGACAGGCTGGTGTTCATCACATCATTTCCTAGTGAGAAGAGAAGAGAGATGATTCAGACTCAAATCAGACTGGACAAGTATGAATCACAGCATTTGCCTCACATTCCTTCCAGCCAAAACCATCCCTGCCTAGTGCTACTTGGGGCTGGGAGAATCAACTCAGGCATTTCTTTATTTGGGGGGGTCCACAGAGATTCAGTGATTTCATTTCCATCTGCTGCTGCTGAAGTGCTGTGGGCACTGGAGTCCTCCAGCTGAGGTGGGAATCTCTGTCTCACAGGCACTATTTGATGCAGGGAGGCAGCAGCATCCAGGTGGTGGTCTCAGGGTCCATTTAGAAGGTTAGCAATGAGCCCAGCTCCATCTGGTAGTGCCACCCTGAGTACAAATAACGAGGGAGATGGATTTGGTCTTGAAACCTGGCTTGGACCCTGGTTACCCAAGAGGATAGGTGCAAAAACAGACACTGACCTCCCTTATCAGCTGAGCAGGAAGCAGAGCTCTGCCTTCACATCATCTCAGCCTCAAGGAGGGCCCGTGAGCAGAGACTGGAGGCCTCACAATATCAGAAACAAGAACCCTTCTTTATAAATGTCCAGTACAGTATGCCCTTGGGGAAAGGTCAGAAATTATTTTTCCCATTTCTTAATGCAAGTAGAGCATGAAGGACTGACTCATCTGGAGCAGAGCAGCAAGGCAGTGACATCATCACAACCACCATCCAAATATTCTCTGACAGAACCAAAAATCTTACATCTACTTTGCAGATGCATCTAATTGGCACTTCTGGAAGCTTTTCCCACATACATAGTGTTATATATCACATGCACTTAGTTTTTGTTTTCATGATTCTGTAGGATGGAGCTAGTGGCTTAATAATTTAGCTTTTGAATAGGAATGGGTAAATAACAGGCTGTGGTCAAGTTTTCTGAATGAAAAACCTGTGGCAAAGGAGGAGAAGATCTCTATTTTTCCACTGCAGAAAGAACTTCAGTATTTAATTCCACCTTTTTTTCTGCCTGCTCCATTTGATGGGCTTAAGAAGAAGTGTCAGTGTTGAGGAGACCATCTGTCATGTATGACTGAGACCTCAGATGTCATGGTAATTTTTCTCCCAGGGATGACCAAGAGTGTGGTTTGTCCTTGCAGAATAAATGTTGAATTAAAAACCTGAGCAGAGCTTTGTGGTGGGGGCCAGGCTGGGAGGGAGGTGCCATCCCTTAGTGCTATGGGAAGAAATCCTCTGCAAAATAACATGAAATTATCAAGTAGAAAACAACAGCTGGAGGTCTCCAGGAGATAACAGTGGCAGATGCAGCTGCTGATACAGATTCACGCAGGCACAGGACAAGTCGGGAGACAAAATTTAGCATCAACTGCTTCCTTTCCCTTTCTCAGTCAGTTTGCTGCACTACACATTCTTCTTTGGAAGATGATCAGAGGACTGAATATTATCCATTTTCTTTACATGAAACTTGGAGTGTACAAACTTTGCACAAATTGTCTTGCCTTATGTTTTTTTCAGCAGGTATGGCAAATCTTCATAGACCTAAAAGATTTAAAAGGGGCAGCTTGTCTCTCACCACACAGGCAGGAAACTGAGGCAGAGGAAGACAGAGGAAACCTGGGCCAAATCTGGGACTGGGTCAAAAGAGAAAAAAACCTAGGATCTAGTCATCATTTTCCAGCATAAAGAGTCAGGGAGAGGTTTGTGAAAGCAAGTTAGGAATCCAGCTTCCATCCAAACCAGAGAGAACTGGGCACTTACATCCTGCTATAAAGTTCCTAACGAAAAATTAAAGAGTCAACAGCAACAAAAAGCAGTCCTAAGAGACCCAAACACACATTCAGGCAGTGTGGACATTGAAAGAACTGTCTCAAGTCCCAGATGCGCAGCACATCAACACAGAGGTATTTGAGATATGAACTTATCCAAGGGATGAAGGAGTTATGGGGTGTCAGGGTGGGCAGCCAGCAGCATGGCAGATCCCACCAGAGGGGTCAGCAGCTTCCACCACAGAATTAGCTGGTGTCAAACAGGTCCTAATGGCTTTGCCTTGTAGGTCCACAAAATCCAGAGGCTTGGTCTTGTTCTCCCACTGCTTAGTCCACCCCTAAGGAAAAGGGACTCAACTGCAGCCTTCAGCCACCAGCATAATCCCAGAGGGTATAAGACAAGCAGAGAACTGAGGGCTGCTTTAACAGTGGGGTGTCAGTGCTGTAAATGTCCTGTGGGACCAAGGTTGGCCTCCTTCCCAGGGCTGCCAACCCTTGTGTTTTCATCACAGATTTCTCAGAGTGGGAAGGATTTGCTCCCATTTAACTGTTTAGGTTTCTTTACTCCTTACACAACTGAGCAGTCCAGATTGCATGGGACAGCATGGAAGCTGTGGCTTTTCATGCATCCCCCCAGAGGTCAAAGGAAAATCCTCTGTTACTGATGGTGGCGAGAGCTGGTAGATGGAGTAAAATCTCCTTTTCCTTTTAATCCAGTCTCCAGAATTTGGCTGGCCTAAGAGCTAAGCCTGAGGTGCCTCCCTCATTATCAGCTGCACCATCAATGCACCCCAGCGCTGAGCAGACCCCACAGGAGGGATGCCAGCACTGGCTGGACAACGGTCCTTGGCCTCTGGAGATAGGAAGTCACTTTTCCCTCACAGACCAATCAAGAACGTCCCCAGGGAGCAAATCAGAGCACACACCCTCCGTCAGCAGGAGGCATTGCCAGCTGCTGTCGTGGGGCCACCAGCCAAGGGCACGGCTTGGGATCGCTGCATCAAAATCTATTAACCTAATTATTGCTTGTGCTCCCGGGTGGGTAGAGAGGGACTGCAGCAAGGAGAGCAAACCTGCCACAACAGCAGGAGGTACCTCTGCACAGCCAGTGCCAGGGCTTGCAAGGAGGCTCTGCCTCTTCCCGTTTCCCCCAACACACACTCAAATTACAGACCTGCCAACCCCCTGCTCAGCAAATGCCTCGTTCTGCAAACAGAAACTCGATGCCCCAGAGGGTCTCACAGGCCTTGTTCAGGTTGATGCTTGTGAAGAAACTCCCCCATTCCTACCCATTCCAGGGAAAAACAGTGGCAACAACTGCCACAGGTTAAACCTGGCATGGGACACTCTACACAGGATCCAGACCTCAGCCCTGCACAGCACATACTCCAAGGGGAATCCAATGGAGAGTCATTTCTCCTATGGAACATCTTTGCATAATTGCACCTAAAAAACCACTCTAGCAGCTGCTGGCCATGGCTCAGCAGTTACCTCGAGATGAGGAGTCAGTAACCCCAAAGGTTGGGTTTACACCTGTGTAAAAATGTGCCTGCTCCCACCATCCTGCTGTAGTTAGCTCATACTGAAAACAGAGATAATGTTCATCACCTCAGAGTGTGTACAAGAGTTATCTCATTAACCTGTCCATCTAGAACAGCACATGTTTACTGAATCACACCCAAACTCCTGGGCCAGGACTCTGGGAAGCAACGGGAAAACACAGCAAGGGTACCACTGCCAGCCTACACCAACAGCAGCAGAGCAGTGGTCACATCCCCACTGGCCCTGGGCTTCACGTGTCACTGGTTGACTCAAGTTTTAATTATGCCCCAATATCTCCATGTCTCCCAAAACACAAAGCTTTCAGCCAGGCAGTTCCTGCCAGCCAAAATTTCATAAAGAGCAGCGAGTGACTAAGACAGCCCAACCTTCAAGTCAGATGCTAACAGCTTTGGACAAGTGTGGGATTTTTACACCCCTATCTGCACGAAAATCTGATGTTTAGTGCCCTGACTGTGAGCAGGTCACTCTTAAACCCCTGAACATCCCAGGCAAAAAAAAAAAAAAAAAAAAAAGAAAAAAGCAGAAAAAGAAAAAAAAGCGCCGGAGGGGAATTGTACTGGCTCTAATCCCTTCTGCCATTCTGCATATTCATGGAACATTGTCATAACACATCAGCAGGACAAAAGGTCTGTCGGCACCTCCTCCTCATTCCTTTGATAAACCACGAGACAAATGCTGAGTAAACACTTGGAATCCATTCACTGCACTATTCTCATCGGGATGAGAAAGGGCTCCTCTTTCTTGCAGGCCCAGAGCTGCTCAGCCTAATAAAGTACGGCCCACGGCCCGTGAAAAGAGAGGCCTATGGATGATGAAAACATGGATTATCTCATTTCACCCTCCTTGTATCAGACCCTGCTCACATTCTGAGTGCACTTCGTCTGACATGCAATTACACACATTAAAAAAAAAATAAATAAAATTTAAAAAATGAAAAAAAGCCAAGTGAAGGGGGTGTTTAACAAGTGGGGGGAACTGCCCATGAAATTTCACAGATGACCTTTTCCTTGTGGGAAAGTCATTTGTCTCTGTCCCAGCCATCACCAAGAGCTCTCATTGATGCCATCATTCCCTGAATATTGGAGTTGGTGGGAGAAGAGATAAGACTTCGGAGCAGGCTTTGCAGGTCACTGTGGCCTGATTCACACGGGCACTGAGCACCCCAGGAATGGCTCCCTGGCCGTGCTGCTGCCTCCGCTCTCTGCCTGGCACTGGGAGCAGGCAAAGCCCCGTTCTCCTCACACAATGGGAAATCAAGAGTCCTGAGGTCAGACAAGCACCTGGAGAAGGAGGAATGACTTCTGTGCCCACGGAGAGATAAAAGTACCTCAGTGGTTTGAGATCTCTGGGTGAAAACCACAATGCCAGCCAAGCAGGTTGGGGCATGGGATCTCCTGTGATGGAAGTCAAACTCCAGTCTGAGTCCCTTCAGTCAGGCTTGGTCCGCACCAGAGCCAAGAGCAGGCAGGTGAGGCTGGGAGAAGCACAGCAACTTCAGCCTTGCTTCACACCCCACAGGTGGGCAGAGAGACCAGAGACACGTTGCCAGATAACTAATAATAGCCCTAAAATCATCACAAAAATCCTCCTTACCTTTAGGTATTCAGTGGCTTGACCCAGGTACACAGGAAATCGATGACCAAAGTTGACCCTAAGTGCTTTCCAACACCTACAGTCACCCCCTCTGTTGCCCAAGTTTCCGGAAGCTGAGCTAAAAAAGTCTGCAATAAAACAAACAAAATCATTTAATAACCCAAAACAGGGCAAGAAACTGGTTCTTTTGAAAGCAATCATCTGAAATAAATATTTTCCATTTAAATAGGATCCTTTATTTAAGAAATATGAGCAATTTTCAAAGGGAAAATAAATTTCAGAGATGGTACATGGGGAACAAGCACACTTAGTGCAATTGTGCCCATAATGAAAAACAAGACGTAGTTATGAATTACTGCCAAATGATGAAGGAACAATAAATAGACTGCTGATTAAGTAGGGTCTCTTTGTTAAATAAATGGCTTATAATCCTGTCCGCTAACTGCAGGATGAGTATGTAAATAGCGTATTCAATGCTTTTGTCTCTGGAAAATCCTTAAGTTCACCCTTTAAGTTTCAAACAACTAGCAAAAAGCATAAGCAGTTGTTCCTCGACCTGGCACATTAGCCGTGAACGTCGCTATTCAAATATTTGCGTTTTACAAGGTGTTTGTTACAAAACCCCCCGGAGGACTCGGCGCAGTCTCACGGCAGCTCCAGGCGCTCGCTGCAGCCCCAGCCAGGCAGGCGATGCCGGCTGTTTGCTTTCCCCGAGAGGGTGACTCCTCTCGCCAAGCAACCGAGGAGCAAAAGCAAGTGTGAAACTTGCAGGGCTTCCAAGAGGCTGCTTGCTCTGCTGCCCGAAAGCAATTTCTGGGCTAAACTGCACTCGCACGTGTGATGGCCACATTTCCCTGCCCCGGGGTGGGGGACGAGCAGGCTGCTGCCTGCCACCTACAAACACCTATACCTGACCTGCAGAGCAATAGTGCTTCATTAAGATATTGGGCTAATGCAATCTTTTCCTTCTTTAGAGCATGCTTTTTTTCCCCAGTTGCTGCATTATTTAAAAAAAAAAAAAAAAANNNNAAAAAAAAGAAAAGAAAAAGAAATTCAGCAATGCTGTTAAGCCCAGATCCTCTGAGATTACTTAGACACAACTCCCATTCACATCCAAATGATCTCAGGCGTCTTTGGGATATGAGCCTCAGAGAACTCATCACTCCATATTTCTCACAGACAAGTCTCCATGCAGTTTCTCTGCCTGTCCAGCAGCGGCTCCAGCCTGCAGAGCTCTGGGTCTCTGAATTCAATCCCATGGGATAAACACTGGTTCCGAGCAAAGATGCTGAGCAAGCTCCCTCTGCTCATGCAGCCACAGGTACCAGACACCCTCGGCTCCCTTCTCCACAAGTCAGGACTGAGCTGGGGGACAGGTCAGTTTTGAAGGGGAGCAGAAAAACCCCCAGCCTGTTCTGGCAGCTTCCCAGGGACTCTCCTATGCTTTGCACCTGGTCCCACGGCTCCTGCACCACTGCCCAGGGTTGGGATGCAGGCAGCTGTGCTACAAACAAGGCTTATTTAATCCCAACCCAGGGATGCTCTGTACTTTGCAGAGTAGGAGTTTTCATATATCTTACTCCAACCCGTTGTTTTTTAAGGCTGACTCTGATACCTCTGAGAGCTGCTGGGCCCTGGGGAAGGGCCAGAATTTGGTCCCAAAGATTGACAGGGAGCTTTTCCATCGATTCCTGCAGAAACAGCCTTGGTACCTGACACCTATGGCATCCTGTCAGCAGCACTCAGGTTAGAGCATCCAGCCTTAAATCGACAGCTTATTGGGTTTGGAGACAGTTCCTCTCCAAACCCAATAAGTAATTGTGGGATTCGCTAATAGGGCTTGTCAAAATCAATTGGGGTTAAACACCTTTAGCTACAATAACAGTCATCTGACCCCGGGCTCCAGAAACCGCCGGGCTCAGAGGAACCCCGAGGGGTTATTCCTCGCTTCCCATTGCTTTGAGACAGATAAAAGAGCAGACGATGCAGAGCTGGGTAATCCGTTCAGCCCATCCCAGCCATGCACTGAAGTGACAGCTCCCAGAGTTTCTGCAGAGCTGGCTCCTCCTGGGAATTGTGTGTGCAGGGACCAATTTGTTCAACAAAACCTGGGCAACCAGAGTTTTCTTAAATTCAATTGCCTGAAGGAGAAGGCAAATAGCATTTAAGCAGAGGAAAGTGCATTAAAACCACATCTTTGATACAATGGCTGATGCACCCCATGCTGCCAACGCCTGAAATGATAATATTTTTTTTCTTAAATAAATAGCTTAGCAGCAGGATCCCAGCCTCCCCCAGCACAGGGAGGCTTCATGCTGCAGCAGCCACATTTCCAGCCCTCCAGACCAAACTGCTGCAATGCTTCCCTTCTTTGCTGCACTCATTACTGAGGGTGGACTGGTTCAGGAGGGACCAACAGCAGTGCTCGTGCTGTGCTGAGGATCCACATATCCAGAGGGCCCTTTCAGCTTATGTTTCCCCAGCAGCTCCCAGGAGTGATGTGTCGGAACACCAGTTGGTACGGACTTCCTTCCCAGGTTGGTATGAAGGGCCTTTCCTGCTCATATGAACTCTCTGCCTTTAGAGACCTGCCAGACCCTGATGCAGAGGAAGGCAAAGCAGGGTGGGTCAGGAAGAGAAGCAAATATTCAGGATTTGGGGAACTTACATAACCCAGTAAGCTTCTTGCTCTTCGTCCAGTTGTGGGATGCACCACCACATCCTGCTCCTCCTTGGCAGCTTTTCATCTGTGCCTTCTTCCCTTCTCTACCTGGGCAGTGTCAGTGACCATGGGGGGATTGGGGCCCTCAGGAAAGGCTCCTTGAGGAACTGAGACCCTGGGCTAGACAGAAGCAATGCAGAGGGGAAAGGGACACAGCTCTGATGTGGTGCACAGACAGGAGGCTCCATGGCTGGCTGCTGGTTGTCTCTTAGAGCAGCAGCTAACTTTACACTTAAACACAACTTGTGGTATTTGAATCAAGTCAAGCCTATAACAAGGGATTTCAAATTGTCTTATCTGGTCTCAGAATTTTTGTGGAACTGTGACAGTCAAAGAAAAGCATCCCTTGCCTCCAAAAACTGCAGAGGAATCTGCTTTAAAGCCTTCCTCCCTGAAGATTTCAGTTTCTGCTGCTTATGGGGAATCCTGACAAGGTTGTCTTCTCTCACACTAGACAGGCATTTTAACTTCTTACCTTGGCTGAGGACCAAAAATCCAATGCCAAGGTGGAAATATGCAATACAGTGAGCAAACAATTACCCCAACATTCCCAAACAAGCACGTGTTAGGGGAGAGGGAGGGCTGAGGTGAAACTTGAGCAGAAAAAATGCAAGGGGTGATAGCAGGGAACACCAGTAGGGAAAATGGGAAGGATATATAAGTAAAATCTTCCCTACAACACCAGGGAAGGGTTCCATCTGCAAGGGATGTCACACCATAGTCATCTGTGTTGTTACCAAGAAGCAGATCCAGATTTCCCCCAAGCCACTCTCTGCCATGAGCCCAACCCCATCCAGCAGAGACCAGACACTCACATGTGGAATGCCAGCACATGAAACCTTCACTCTTCAAAAGTTATTATGGTAGGAAGAAAAGAAACTTGCCAGAGGAATCTGAAAAGGAGGGATTGGTTGTGATTCATCACAAAAAGCAGGAGAGGGAAACCTGGAGAATCCCAGCAGTGAAGTGCCTGCCTGACCCCAAGGAACAGCAGCGCTCTGTGCTCCTGAGGCGTGGGACACAGCCAGGACCACCCATGCACCCATTCACACATCGAGGGCTGTGAGTTACCTACAAGACCAAAGAAATAATTTTAAAAAGCTTAAATGCCAAGATACCACTGCATCTAGAATCATCTCCCCTGCACTCAGAGATGCTGCCCAAGGGCTGTACCACCTGCCCAGAGCACGTGTGTTCTGCTGGAAACCAAAGGCTGCAACCGATCATACAGCAGATGGAATCATTCTGCTGGGGTGGCTTAGCTCCCCAGGTGACATCAGCATGGATCAGGCTCCAGGCAGCACCCCTTGGATGCTCCCAAATGTGCAGATAGGGGCAGACAGGGCAGAGCACCATCTACAGGATACTCCTCTTCTGCCCATCCTCAGGGTGCAGGAGGAGAGCAGCTCCAGGCCTTGGTCCTCTCCCTCTGGGTCCACACAAGCAAAGAGGAAAAACTGCTGTCCTCAGCCTTTTCCTGAGTCACTGCAGCAAGGCAAGTACACCCCCCTGCATGGGAAGGAAGGACCTGGTAAGTACCATGAAAAGGGGATACCAACCACAGCTGGGACAGATGCCAGCTCACATGTGTCATATTTTATAAAACAAAAGGGAGTCCACACAGTCCAATGCATTGGCAGTGCCAGCAGCAAAACCCCTTTGCAAGAAGATCAACCTGCACCTTCACCTGAGCTCTGTTGCACCAAAACCCCAAAAATATTAAATGTGAAGGGAAAATCAGAGTGAGTTGAAGGGCTCTGCATTGCTCCACTCAAAGGAGACTCCACTTTCTAAAGAAAGTCTAAGCCAACTGTCGTGAGCCAGGGGGCACAGTGTCCCTCAGAGCAGTGGCTGGTGCCACATAGGAGGTATTCAGTCTAAATTAACTCTCCCCCTAATACCTGAGCAAACATTTTCAGCTTGAGGCCATATCCCTGGACACGTCTGCCGTCTCCCAGGTGAATCCTCAGATAAACAAGGTCAGCTCAGCCCTAATGTGGCTGTAAAAAGCTGTCAGTCAGCCCAGGAGATCTGGTTGCAAGGTCAAACCAGTTCTGAAAGTTGCTGGGGCCAAACCTGGCCTGTCATTCATTTTAAGTGCAGGAAGGTTTGTTTTCTCATTACCATGTCAGGTATCCCAAATTTAGGATTAGCTGTCGGCTGCCACAACATTGTTCTTTCAAAAAAAACCCCAAAAAATAAACACATGCACGCACACATCCCTGGCCCCAAATAAATCTGTGTGCTAAGCCTGCCTGCAGCTGGGAGGTAAAAAGAAACCTGTCCTTCAGGAAAAGGGAAAGGGGACTTTCCCACACATTGTAACAGTTTCTGGCACAAAAGAACACCCAAAGCACAGAGAAACATCCTTCAGTTAAAATACCCAGTTGAACACTCCACTGCTGAAAAGCCTCTTTGTCCAGCAGATGAGGAAAAAGGCAGGGCACCCTCCATTTCAAGGGGGAACACATGGAAGCTGTCCCAGGCCAGCTGCAAGCAGAACAGTTTTGCATGGGATGAGTCCTTGGTGCCATATGGGAGATAAACACATCGTCTTCCCCAAATACCTCCAGCTATTTAAAAGTGGGGAGCAGTTTGCATCTCTGTATCATTTCTCCCAGCTACGCACATCACTTGTGACCAGATGAAGCTCTGGGAACAAGATCCAAACCAAATAAGCTGCCAGAGTCCAATCCAACCAACCTTGGCTTGGTCCTCCCACTGCCCTTGTGGTACTAGCAGCACAGCACAGGGACAACACTCACAGGCTGGGGGATGAAAGGGAATGTACAGACCTGGTAATGAGGAAAAAAAGCCTCCCTGGTGCTCCTCTACCCACAGCACTCTTTGAGGGACCAAGCAGTCTGTGTGGGGTAGATATCATGGAAATAATTCCACAGGGAATGATATATTAAAGAGGCTCTTAAGGCAACTTTTCCCTTTCAGAAAAGCACCAACCTCTACCATGAAATTACTTGAGCTTTTGCCTCCAACCAGATCCTAAATTAATTGTCTTCAGCCCTTCACGTTCTGATGCTTAAAGAAGCATAAGTTGATCTGTGCCCAGTTTATCCCTTGCTGGGGGAACCAACAGGGTTCCTGAACCACCCTCCTTCTCCCCCTTGCTCTTCAGCCAGTGCTGCTCCTGCTTAAATAAGTTTTTCTGCGGCTGCAGGGAGCTGGCTGGGCAGGGATTGTCCAGGACAGCCCAAAGCATGTGCCAGGGACCCTGTCTGCAGCTGAAGAGGAGGATAATTTTTCAGGCTATGTCTCAGGAGGGGAGGATGAGAACAGGGAGTTGCACCAGCCTCTCAGAAAGAAAAAGCAAAGACAAATAAACTCCTTGGAAGAGGAATTACCAGACTGTGCACAAAGAGGCAAACCTGAAGAGACTTGTGCCAGGAATGCCTGGAGTGAGACAGGCTGATGACTGACAGCAGCACCCTCCCTCTGCAGCAGGCTGTGGCAAAGAGCAGGAGAGGTGGGCCCATCTCAGCCCCCGGTGTCTCCACATATCAGGGGAGGTTTCATGCCTCAGACCTCAGCTTACATTTTCATGCTCCAGCCATCCATGAAGACAAAGGAACCAGGTGGGCTTGGATGTGGTACCACAAAGAAAGGTATCAACCCTCACCCCCACACCAGTCAGATGCAGCAGAGGTGCCCCAAACCCCACCAGTGTCCCCAGGGCAGTAGAGAAGGCAGGTAACCACTGCCTCTTTGGGGCACACATCTTTGCTCCCCGAGGCTGTCAAAAGAACATTTTCACCTCTAGTTTTGCTACTAAGTACCTACGTCAACACATCCACGAGTGAGGTAGCAACTGGCCATTGTTATGTTTTATGGAGAGGTATCATCTGAATGATGGAATATTCATGTACAACTCTGCAAAGCCTTGGCTCCCAAAGCAGAGCCAGATTAACAAGTTACCATCCCAAATGCCTGTGGCTCCAGGCTCAGTTCACTGCCACACCTCCAAAAGGGATTAGTTTTTAACCCAGACCATTTGTATATCCAGCTAAACACTCAGCCTTATAAAACACTTACAGCCACACAGCCTAAGGGATGGGGAACTGGGGCATACATGGAAGAGCAGCTGGGCCAGGAAAAGCTCATTTTCAGCCAAAGTGAGTGAATCATCTATGACTTCAGCAAAATTGAGTTGACACCATCTGCTGCCCATCCTGGAGCAAATCTCTAAAATGATATCTCATGGTGAAGGAAACCTCCAGAAAGCAAAGACAACAAAAGCCTGTGGAATGCCAAGGGTGATCATTCATCACCTGCAGGGCCATGGCATTTCCCCAAGAACCTTCTCTTCTATGCTGCCCCATACAGGGACATCCCACAGCCAGTTAACAATATCCTAAATTGTAATTTTTATATTCTTTCCATTTTCAAGGCACGTTAATTTCAAAACAAAGACACAAGACACTGTCCTTAAACATCCCCAATATTTCAAGTTCAACTTTGTTTCAACATCCCTAAAATTGCACTTTCAACAATTAAACAATTCATCTTTTTCAGATCCACTCGGGACCTCATTTAGATACACATTAATCTTCCTGATCTCAAAGCCAAGGAGAAAATAGGCATTTCTTTCCTCTGGTCCTACAAAACAATACTGCCACAGTATTTGCCACTTCCTTCAACCCAGGCTATCAATGCATTCAGACACGAGGTTTTCCTCATATTGCAACTCAACCTAAAATACCTGATTCTCAGTCTCATCCCATTACACCATGCCCTCAATAACCTAAAAAAAAAAAAAAATCTCCAAACAACAACAAAAAAAAACCAAACTTAGCCACCTAATCAAAAATCTACTTCTTTCTGTCAGCCCCAGAGAGGTCTGAGGAGCTGCTGTCTCTGCTGGAGATCAATGCATTCACTGAAGAAGGGGAATGATCCATTCATTCACCCATTCCTTAACGTAACTCCTCACCATTTGACCTTACTCATTCCTACAGCATCTTGCATGTAGGTGCTGCTCCTTCCTCAGCTCTCCACTCTTCAGGGGTTGCAGCTGAATCAAGATCCACTCTCCAGCACTTGCTGGAGCTGGTCCTGATGTGCTGCAGTGGTAGAGAAGCTTTGGTCCAACACCAGTTCTCTCCCCTTTCCCAAAAGATGTCATTCCCATTCTGGAGCAGAGCACGAGGGATGTTTTCACCACTATCTACACACATAACGTACGATGCAACACAAGAACTCTCACAGTTCGCAAAGCATGATCCTCCCCTCTCCTCCTGCCTTGCCTGCTTGATTTCAGAGATGGCCAACAACTATTAAACACATCAATGTAAATGTTAGTAGATTGCTTCTAATAGGAAACAAAAATGTTTTGAGCAAAGCTAATTGCCGGGAAATAAGGTCGTTCCAATATTTCAGCAGGGGGTTATAAATCTCTTGGTTCCTGCCTCCTTCCAGCATTAAGATTTTACAGATGTTGCTGTCAGAAGGAGAAGAATGATTTCAGATGCTTGTTTCCACTGTACATTTAAAAAAAAAAGGGGCATAAATGTGTGCAGCAAATTGCTGGGTAAGTTTTCTTTCTACAAGAGAAAAACCACACAAGTCTCAAGCAACAAAATATAGAAAATCTGCATTGGGACTCTTAAAAACCTTGTAAAGACACAAAATGCTCAACACTGGCAAAACTTTAACATGTAAATCAAGCCAGCCAGTTGCACTGACTGCCAAATTGTTTGTTCCACTCCTCTGCTGCTTTTTTACTTCTCTGCACCACAAAGAGTCACTGTACATGGAGGGACCCTCTAGACTCACAAGAAGAACATGAAGCATCCCAGTGTTTCCTGAGTTGGAATAGGAGGATGAGAAGAGCCTAAGCAGCCAATAGAGAGGAAAGCCATTTTCTTGAAAAGCTAGACTTAGACCCAAATTCAAATGCTAAGAGGGCAGGGAAAAGGAAGAAATCTTATAGTTAATATAAGACAATGATTAGGGAAGAGAATGAGACTTGGTGGCTGTCTCCGAGGTGTCATGCCAGGGTAGTTCATCATTTGCATGGGAAATATCCATGAAAGGGGCTGGCTCAGCTCCTTTCCCCTGGCACAGAGTGGCTGATGAGCTCTTGGGAGCACCCAGAGAACTCCAGGACTGGGATGAAGCTCTCCACCACAGCCTCATGCTGACACCCCAAGGTACATGCTGTACATGGATACACAGTGTGCTTTCTTAGAAAACCATTCCCCAAGCAGAAAGATCTTGATAATTAACAAAAAGAAAGCAAGACCTACAAAAATAAAACTCTCAGCTGCACAACCAATTTGCTTCCTGGAAAAGCAGCGGAAGCAAAGAGAGGACCAAAGACAGACCACCACAAACGAGAGGTTAGTCCCTGCAGGAAGGTACCCATTGAGTTCCTCATCATTGTTTTAATTGGGATAATGTGGGCGTTACAGAGGACAATGCTCTGGTTCCTGCTCAGCACCACCACAAAATCTGGGTCACCTCCCCAGGCAAGCAGGTGTCCACACTGTCAGCGGTGCCTGGACCCAGCATCCAAACCAGGCACCAGCCAAAGGAGGACCTGAGTGGGCTCTGGATGCCCACGTCCAAAACTGCCACCACAAAAGCCAAGGTAGCTGAAGTGCTGATGGGGAGACAGACAAAACGCACAGCTTTGCTCAGCTTTAACTCAATCGGCCAATTTAACTTTCACACGTCGCACCATCACACATTGCAGGGTGTTAAGGTGACCTTTTTTTCCAGCAAAGCACAATCCACTCATTCTTCTTCAGCTTCACTTCCTTTAACTCCTCGACGCCATCCAAAGGAGGGGAGGGCTCTGCATCCCCCATGCCCAGCATCCTCAGTGGTCTCCTTGGGGCCCAGTGGCTTCCCTTTCAAGGCATCAGGTTTGCTCCCAACATGCCTGACTCGAGCCAAGGGGCCAGGACCTCTCATGAGAGGCATTTGGGCTGCTTTATTTTTCCAATTCAGCAGAAGCTGTGACTCTCCTGCTAAGAAGCCTGGAGCCCACTCTGGAGACTATGGGCCTGTTCCAGATTTACACTGTTTTTCCTTAAGCTCAGAGATCACCACTGAGCTGTCTCTCATTCTGCCTTTGGCACTTTCTTTCATTTTAAAATGCAATCATACTCCCTCCCCCGAAATAAACCAACATAAACAACATATCCAGACAAGGGACCATCCAATTCAGCTGCTTTAACATTCCCAGGACAGCAGTACAACTTCTCCAACCGTGGTGGGGTTACACTTTGGATAGGATTTCCACTACACACAAGTGGCACTGCTTAAAAAAATAATCCAAGCCAGAAATAACCCACAGGGACAGAAGAACAGAAGTCCTACATCTCTCTTACTCAAGTAGAGGGATTCATGCTTCTCTCAGAAACTGGACAGCCAGCACATATGAAGAAGCAGCTAGGTGTCCATCCGAAATCCCTTCATGTCCACATATGGCTGGATCACAGGGGCTGTATTTCACGTTCTCATTTCCCATCTCATGGCTGCTCTGCAGGACCCATGACTGGGGTTCTATTTAGGCCAGCTGGACCTGGGACTGCTACCTGCAGTTGGAGATAAGGATGCTGGGATGGCCCATTTCAGGATCAGCCTGTTAAATCACAGAGGTCAGCGTGGCATCCCCACGTGGCAGGTCAGCACCTCCTGAGCTGTGGGCTCAGGAAACCAAGCAAGAAGGAGGCACCCCAGCCCCTCCAGGCAGGAGATGGCCCCAGCCCCGTGCAGGGGGGTGGCACCACTGCCAGGTGTGCACTCCAGGGTGCCCATTTCAGGAAGGCTCCTCCACCCTGGCTGTAAATACCAGCCCTGAGCACAGGATCCCAGCAGCTCCCTGTGTTCTTCCAGCAGATGTGCCAAGACAAGCCGACATGAGGCTCCGTAATCAGAGGTTTGTTGGTCTCCTGGGACCAGTGAAAGCCCAGACTGGGGACTGAACCGCTCACTTGAGAGCACAAGCAGCTGAGCTCTGTGAGGGCCACAAGCAACTGTGGAATGATTTAGGAGATGAGACATTAAATTTGCCAATTATTTATCTAGTTGATGACTCAGACAAGCAGTTTTACTGTCCAATCCTTAGTGGAAAACATGTGGAACTAATCAGGCTACACCAAAATAAAAAATAAAAAGATCAAATTAACATAAAATAAATTGAACGACGCACACAATACCAAACCTGATTTTTCCTTCCAAATAGGCACTGTATCTGAGAGGCTTGTTCTTGCTCATTTATTATTCTTTAGCTTTTAAAGGGCAACACATGGCAGCAGAAGTCATTTTTGCAAGCACAACAAAACATAATCTCTTCACAAAGAAAGGCAATAGCTGTTTATCCAGCAGGTCCCTCCTATTCATGACATTGCCATCTGAAAATAAGAATGTCATTGAAAATAATAATAAACCAAGACATTTCTGTGATTAACTTAGAAAGACACCAATTTCAGTATTAAACCAGCCAATATGAACAAGGTTTAGTGCAAATGATTACCATGAGTTTGTTGCCTGATAATGCAGGCTAAAGAGCAAACAAGATGCTTTGATGCTTTAATGTTGGCTGGGACATTTGGAGATACATACCTTTTGTGCCCCAGAACCTTTAAGAAAGTCACTTCAGCTCCACTTATCAGGAGCTAGATGCCTAGTTCCTACTGAGATCTCGTAGGATTTGGAACCACCTCACTGCACAGTGATGTCCAGAGCCTCACCCTTGCCCAGCCAGGATCTATAGTATGTTAACCCCTAGTTTCAAAGGCGTGCATGCAGATAAAAACTAAAACTTTTCTTAAAAGCTACAGATTTTGATGAAATTTCGTTTTTGGGGAGGGAGAGTCAAGTTATCAACCACATTAAAACAGCATGCTTAGAAACAGAACTGAAAACTATTGCACCCACCATCAGAAGGGACACAGATAATGTTGAGCAAGCTTAAAGCAGACTCAGCCAAGCCAGCTCCTCCAATGCCTCACATCCCTCCCCAGCACAGGTGACTCAAATCCCCTCTCCCACCAGCATCACCCCTCTCTGGGACCTCAAGGCTTGACTTTGAGCCAGAGGCTCCTGCTTGCCTGCCCATTTCACCGCCTCCTTCTCCTCCACACAGCTTCCCAGATAACATCAGCCCAAGGCGATTATGTCCTTGCCAGGCCAGCAAACCAGATTTTCTGAATGACCTGCCCAGATCACTTCTCATCAGCCTCATGCATTGGTCGGTGCCAGAGCTCTTCCTCTACACAAATTGCCAGGTATTGTCCTGGAGCCAGACGGTTTTTTCCTCCTCGTGTTCACTGAAAGACTGAGAATTTCATTGCTGGAGCCATTAATTTCACCCACGCTCCAACGATTTGTGTCCCCACCCCATCATCAGGTCAGTCAAACTTGCCCTTCCACTGTGCTTTTCCTGTTTGCCTTCTCTTCTCCACTGCACTTTGATTGACGTGGTTAAAGATGGCCCTGTCAAGCAGGCTGTGGTCTGGGGCCAAAAAGGGAAAAGACCACACTCAGCAGGGAAAGGTAGCTGCTGTGAGAGCTTGTTTCATCCCTGTCAGAGGGATTATGATTCACCTGGGATATATCATCTCCCCATTGAATCAGCCCAATGCTCTCAAGCCAGGGCTCAGCAGAGAACATCTCAATGCTGATCCAACCCCAAAAGCTTCCTGGCAGCTGCTGGTAGGTTTGTTACTTACGATGGGTATTTCAAGCAGTCTCATGGTTGTGTTTTCTACCAGGGAGCAGCAAGAGCACAATTTCTGCCTGCCTTACCCTCACCCACCCCACAGCCACACTCTGACCCATGAGGAGAGGGGTGACCCCCAGGGTTCCTCTCACCCACAGAGCGCAGGGGACCTGCAGCCACCCAGGTGCCTGTCATTCCTCCCCTCCCTACCAACAGCTGCCCTAAGAGACCACAGCAGCCTCAACAACAGGTCTGTTCACACACCTGCAGCCCTCCCATCTGCCCCACTTTCACTAAAGCAAACCTTTCATCAGGAAAGCACCTTCACTGGAGTCACAAGGCAGAGACCAGGCAAATACCACAGAGCAAGTGACAGCACACCTTTAAACAGAGCCAGAGCCTCATGCAGCATCCCAGACTCTTTCCTTTTAGTAGAGAGAGACAATCAGCATTCAGGCCGACTTAAAAGATTGAGCAGGATGATGACAGCTCCCATTTCGGGGAGAAAGGCAGAGGGAGGGGATTTGGTTTCAGACTAAACCCTTGCGGCAGGCTCCCAACAACACACAGCCCAAGGTCACACGTGCGAGGCAGCTTCTTTAAAATAATAGGAGAGCTTGGGGCTTCATTTACCTCCAGAAAGGCTTTTAAACTCTACTGGTAGTGACTTCACTCCCAGGGACCTCGTGGGAAGCTGGTAATGTCAACCCTAAAGAAGCAGGTTTTGGGGAGCAGTGTCTGTGTGTGTAGGGATGGGGTGACCAGAGCCCAGATAGGGCTCCCATCTCCCCATGGATGCCCGCCTGGTGAGCCCAGCCCCAGACAGGATTTCACACTTACAATACACAGCCCAGTACTGCTTCTCCACTGGTGCCCTGTCCCCGACAAGGCAGGGTCTGGCTGACTGCCAGCAGCAGCAGCACAATTCCTCCCTTCCACAAACCCACTAGATATAGCCATGTTTTAATGGACACACAATTTTAGGCACACAAAGATCCCACTTCCTCTGCTCACACCATCACAAGAAAAAAGCACAAAGGATCAAGGCTGGCAGTTTGCTGTGGAGCAGAGTCTGTCACTGCAGGCAGGGACAGCAGCATCTCAGCACTGGGACAAACAGGTCTCATTTCTTTTATGCCTCTTAGGTGTTAAAAACATCTTTTTGCAGCAGAAAAGGGAAAATGGCATCAACTGTACATGAAACAGAGAACAGGAATGGTAGGTCACGGTCATTCTGCCTCACCTCTGTCACCTGCAGAGGAGGGGTCAGGGTTTACTCATGCAGCTCACTTGTGCATTACTCTGACTTAAGACCAAGCCAAGAAAAGACCAACTCCTCAGCATCACAGAGGCTGCTGACCTGTGGGCAGGGCAGAGCCCTGGCAGGCAGATCTTGCCATCAGTCTGATAAAACAGGGCAGCTCCTCCAGCAACCAAGGTTCACTGACTTGCTACAGGTGTGTGATAACTCATTAAACCTTCAGCGTTTCTTTCACCTGTTACCCTTTACTCATTATGTCCATTTAAATTTAAAGCCTTGCAGTACAGAGGCGGCAGGGGAAGTTTCCCAATGAATAGAGTCAGCAATGCTGCCTTAAAGCTTTCAGTACTGCAGTTAGAGGGAGCTGGGGACGATTTTTTTTTCCTTTAAATACAGTTCCAAGAGATGATACAGAAATCTGAGTCCACTTAAAAAGAGAAAAAAAACCCCAAACCATCTTTCCTATTCCTTATGGTTATTGGAAAGAAACAAAGAAAAAAAACACCAAGGAAACAAAGAAAGAAGAAGAGGGGGGAAAAAAAAAAAAAAAAAAGACAAAAACCAACCAAAACCAAGCTCCAGATGATTTCTAACTGGATTTCATGCTCCCTGAGTGCCTGGCAGGCTTTTGAGTCACAAAGGTTTTGTGGCACCAAAGTCCCTCCCCTTAAGTAACTCCTCAGTTATCAAATTCCTCAGCAACTTGGGAGTTTTGGGGCATTTACTGGTGGGGAAAAGGGACCAGGAGCATGGGAAAGACCTGAGCTTGATAAGGACCTCTGCCCAAGGGATCCCAAGGTTTTGGGCTCCAGTGCCCACTGTTCCTCCAATAATGCCCTATGAAAGGGAGCTCCTTGGCTGAACATCCTTGGCACTGGTCAAAAAAAAACCCTTGGCACCTTCCCCTCACCCAGCCCAGCCCCTCTCAGACAGCCCAAAGGACCCAGCAGCTTTGTCCCTGAGCAAACCAACGCAGTAACAACTAAACCCAGAGCCCTCACCTCTGCTCCTTCCCTGGATCCCAAAGCTGGGGCTGCAGGACAACATTTTCTTCACTGTGTGTGATATCCTGTCAGTAACTCCACACTGACTTCTGGGGACCAGTAGGAGCCCAGTTAGTAAATGCCTGTCCTCACCCATCTGGGCTGGGTTCGCTGCTGGAACCAATCAGAACAATTAGCAGCACATCAGCGTTTGTGCTAAGGACTCACATGTGGGTATTTGCCAAAGACCTTGCCCATTTCCTCGCCCTTCAGCATCTCCTCTGCTGTTTGTGGGGCGCTCATCTCCCCACTTTTACCCTTTTTCCCCAGAGCTCATACTGTTAAGGGACTGTGCAGTTCAGGGAGGGAACAGCAGCATAGATAAGGCAGGAGTTAATGGATTGTTTATGATCAAGAATAACAACCGAGCTAATTAAGGGTCTTCATTTGCCTCCTCCAACCTTCGTTAGCTGCTGTGGTGACCCTGTGCCTGCTCAGAAAGCAGAAACCTACCCGGTCTCCCAAAAAGACCCAAAATCTCCCTTTTCCAGAGCAGTGTCTATCACAGTGTTAGTTAATGGATGCATCGTTTTTTCCCTAATTTTAAAAATTAAGGCTATGACTTTTAATTATTATTATTAATGCTAATGTCACTTGTGCCCTATCATTTTATTTAACTGATGTTCTTAACTTTTAAAAACATATGTTACCTGAAACATAATTATCTACTTTTTTATTCTGTAGTGCAGGTGGACTTTAGCAGCTTGGATATGACTGCTGACAGATGTCACATCCTTCAAGGAGGACTGGACTTCCAACCTAGTTTTGGTTCTCAGACTCTGCCCACAACAATGATAAATTGCTCTTGAGGCGCTTCTCTACCAGCATCAGCAGGTGCCTTAAAAATTGCAGTGATGAATTTCCCCCCAAAACACCCTCTCCTCTCAGTCCCTTGGAAAAAAAAGCAATATTAACATCCTAACTTAAACACCTGGACAAACTTTGGAGGCAGAAGACTCCCAGCTCCTTGAGGAGATGCAGTGAATTCTCCTAAGCCCCAGTACACCTGCCCTTCCTGAGGGACCTTGTCCTGTTAACTGCAGTGAGCTCGGAGCCAGTTTGGTCAAACTGGAGCAGCTGCTCTTTGCAAAGTCTATTTCTCCTTTTGCCAGTCATGTAGGATGTACTCCTGCCAAATTTGAGAGTCCCTTCGTCCATTGATCTCCTCGTCTGTAATACAGGCTACTTAGAAAACGGGAACACATCTCAGCAGAGAGGAATAGATCTGCTGCAAAGGGGCTGCAAATTCCTTAGTGCTCAGCGCCCAGCAGTGCTGCTCTGCTATCTGGGAAGTGTCACAAGGCCCAGATGGAAAAGCAGAGATGCTGAGCCTACCCAGAGGGTGGCTGCTGGTACCAGTCCTGCTCATGCCCCACAGTTAGAATTACTGGCCATGCCCCAGCACAAAGTGTTGTCAAAACAAAGTCTAACCCTGCTGGCACCTCCACAGTTCTCTTCTCTGCCCTCCACCAGTCAAGATGCCAACCCCATTCTGTCTCTTCCCATTCTCCTACCCTGAGGTCCTTTTGGGAAAGCATGGGCTTGTTATTGCGGAAGGATACTCAGGTGGCACCTGCACAGCCATGCCTGAAGGAGTAAACTAGTCCATGCTTTTCCATCAGAGGCACTTGTAGTGAATAATAGCATAGAAGGGCAACTAGAAGATTTTGACAAAAAACATCAATCAACAGACAAAGCAATTAAGGTTTTGACTGTGTTGCTACAGTCTTTTCTCTCTAAAATGTTCCTGTGGAAGGGAATCAGATGAAATGTACCCGTGTGAAAGGGAATCAGGTGCTTACCACTCAGTTTTTCCAGTAGCTTCACTTTTAGTGCTCTCTCTGCCATCCCAGGGTAGACCTCATTTCTGAGGCACTCTGGGATGGAGAGACACTAGGAACAATTCTCTGCCATGGTACCACGTACCCAACTCCTTCACTAGTGGAAAACTCTCACTCAAGATTATCTCGGAAAGTTACCTTTTGGTCCACGCTGTCACGAATGTAGTTGCACAGAACAGACACAATAATTAAGTTGTCCCCATCTAGTTGTCCCCATTAGACACAACTAAATAAAACAACTTATTAAAAAAAAAAAAAAAGAGGCATGACAAAGACTTGTCAAATTACCAACATAGCAGATTGATCTCAGTGCAAGAAAAAACTAATCAAAAATCTATTTATTTATGTGGATTTTTAAAGTTACACCGTTAAAAATAGTCTGGCTTTTAAACTAAAGATCAAGTCTTTCATTATTCGGGAAGTACTGTGCATCCCATAAATGCCACTTCCAGGCTGCATTCTGCTCTCCGCGAGCCTTGCTCCCCTCCTTGTGGTGCATCGAAGCAACTGCCGTGCGAGCAAAATCCTCTCTGCTGGGCTTTGGCTCCCAAAAAATAGCACAGAGACATCCATCATCTCTGGCACCAAGCACCACCTTCTCCATGTTGTGAGCGCCTCCGAGCTAGAGATACAAACAACTTCTGCTTCTTACGAGAAGGCAACTCTTAGCACACGTTTCAAACATCATTAAACTGGAGGGAGTAGACATGTGTGACACATTGAAACAGTTACACCCCTCAATCTTAATGTTTGTTTAAAGGTTACTTTTGGATGAAAGATGGTTAGAGAATAAATAACAGATGCTGAAAGCATCCATTATGTATTTTTGCAATTAGCAGAAAATCTTGGTTCTTTTCTTAAAGAACATACATAATTTTGTGGGATGTTTATTGCTGGAAGCAATCTGCTCTCCCTGGCAAGATCAGCATCCAAGAGCCCAGGGAAGCTTCACAAGGAGACACACATAGTAAGCCAAAAGCAATGCTTGCTTCAGGAACAGCACTTAAAACCCTGTGCTTGCTGTAGCAAGGAAGTGGTCAAATGCACTTTCTTTCCACAGAAAATTTTAAATTAAAAAGAACACAGTGAAATCATCCCTGTTTCTTTTCCATGAACATTTTGATTACCCAGCAAAAAAGTGGCTCCTGGTTATACTTTCATTTGAAAAATGCACCCAGGATGTTTCATGCTATTGTTGTCTTCTCTGCCCAAGGGCTTCTTCCACGGCCCAGCTACCACTTCCCATTTTGGGGTATGGAGATACTGCTATACCTTAGGAACTCTTGTGCATCCAGCATGCATGGCCTGGAAGGGAAAATGGAAGTAAAGGAAGCCACTACAGCTCCCAGAAAGTATCTCCCTCTCACAGAAGTTTGTGTATGGAATATGAGGTGGAGCAGCAGCTTAACTGTGCCAGTCCTCTCTCCCTGAAGATTTCCATCACATCCAAATGAGGCTGGAGGGGGTATTCAGACAGAACAGAGGTATTTGAATTAGAACATAATACAGACCTCAGCATACTTGGTGAGCATAGCTGGGAACTTCAGCTGGTTCTGGTTTAAGAAAACAGTAGTAATGCCCTGAACAGAAACCTAAAGAGTTGCCCTATGCTCAGTCAGGAGAGAGGACCACCAGATATTACATCCCCCATACACCCTGATAGATCCTGGTAGTCCTGAAGACCTCCCCCATAGATTAAGATTTACTCCTAAGACTTGATCTAACTCTACCCCCAAATCTCTTTTTATACCTCATGGCACTACATAAAAGTGCATGCTGAGAACAGAAGTTGTCCAAGACACCATTTTCATGTACCATACCTAGCCCATCACACTTCAGTAGTCACACAGCAATCTGTGCCTTTTCTTACCACACAGAAACAGCATTGTGCTAAAAGGCCCTCCAGAGTAAAGCAGATAATATCTTTTGGGATGGTGCCTTGTATTTTCCAAGAGTTGTCTCACTGCAGCAGTTATTACAAGAAACTAAACCAAACCCTCCTATTTGAAAATTGGATAGAAAAAGCACAGCTCAAACTGGTATTTGGTTCAGGACTGAATGGTTCACACAGTGCTTAAGAAGCATTTTAAACAAAAGCAAGGTTTCTGCCAAAGATTTGAAAGGGAAGAGAAAATTTCTGCTTTGCTGTCTGAACACAGTTACAGGCCAGGATGACAAAACAGCCTGGCATTGCTGCCCACAGTGAAACAGACTGTGCATCTCATGCTTCACATGCAACACTCACATTGCCTCCATCCTGCTCAGTTTAGTTTCTACAGTGTTATCCTGAAGAAAAATTCCTGTCTCCACAACCCCTGGCATTAAAGGTGGCAGAGTCAACAACGGAACCTGTAGACAGGGAGTGCTTTTGCATTAATTTCTACACAGCACAATCATGAATTAGCTGGACCCCACAAGCATTGCTGCCCTGTGGAACAGGTATTTATCTAAAGCTGAACTCTGAGGAGTGAAGCAGAATTGACTGAGCTTCTCTAAGCATCTTCCCACCCCTCCTCAACAATCTCACTTGCCTCCATTGATGCATAACTGGTCACAGCTGGTTTAACATCTAGTAACTGAGGAGGTTTTCTCATGCAACTCCTGCTAAGCACTCTGCTGAAGCAAGGCAGACACAGCTGATCTGACTCACACAGGAGAAAAGAGCACAGGTACTACACAGAGATTTCCTGCAGCTGGAAAAAAA
>WEKY01063540.1:47988-63333 GCA_013390045.1 Picathartes gymnocephalus
AAAAAAAAAAGGCAACATGCTTTATGTCAGTTTTGTAACAGCTTATGTACCAAGTTCATGTCAGAAACAGGTTCAGATTGCTCCAGATTAAGGTTTAAAGGTTTTCTTTACTTATCAAGGCACATGGAGATTGGCAAGAGCACCCCCTTCCCTATCCCAAAGAGCATCTGCAATTCAGAAAGGTATGGAAAAGGCATTAAAAGGCAGAAAGCAAAGAGGATAGAGCATTCCTCAGCTGAGCAGATTAGAAGACTCAATAAAGACACCTATTGTTACCAACAGAAATACTTGACAAATACATGGGCTGAAAAGCACCATCTTAAACTAAGCAAAAATAGAGGAAAGATGCAAGATTAAATTCTTCCATGCTCCCCTATCTCCACTGGAAGGCTTATAAAGGTCTGCAGACCACAAGAGTGTACACACTGCTGCTATATGAAACCATGCATTCATATTTTTTTATTATCTAATATTTTCGGTAATACAAAATCCTTTGTTACCTGATCAGGCAAATCCTCTTCACATTGTCTTGCAGTTTTCATTATCAGCCATTAACCCTGGGATGTTTGGACTGTAGCAAGGGCACAGCCCCAAGTCCTGCTGAACCACGGCTTGAAGAAAAAAACCTTCTCCTGCCACAGAGCCAACTGTTGCCCCCCGGAGCAGAAGGGCAGCAGAGCTGTCACAGCTTGCAGCCTTCAGAGACATCTGTGCCACACCAGGGACTGAACTGGTACTGAACCTCACACCAGAGGAGGAAAGTAATCCCCCTAAGCTGCAACTTTCCTAAATGCTGGCAGCCAGAAACTGCCAACCGGTAACGACAGCTGGCAGCTCCAGTCTGAACTGAGAGTTTTTTCCATTTAACTCTCCCCTTCTCCCCAGTTCAGCCTGGGCAGCAGCACACAGATGTCCCCACTGTTGTAAGACACAGAATTTTCCACAAGACCTCAGAACTCCCTCATGAGCCAGCTCTTCTTATTAATGACAAATTGTTGCTAGTAGGGGATATCTTACACTGAGGCAATCCTCAAGTGCATGCTTATGGTCTTCTCTGCTTGCCCCCCACTCCAAAGTGGGAGACTTAACTCCAAATCCCTGTCCAAAAGATGCCAATTTGATGGGCAGCCTTGTCCCTGTCAGTCTGTCCCTGAGGAGACGCTACAACTTCAGGGTGAGGTTTCAGCACAAGTTTGGTCTCTGCTGTTTTACCAGCAGAAAGGTACCTACCACTGCTGAAAAATCCTCTGCTTTTCCTCACCCCTTTCAGACCAGCTCTGCAAAATTTTCCAGCGTAAAATTCAAGTTGGAAGGGTTGGATTTGGTGATCTTAGAGGTCTTTTCCAACCTAAACGATTCTACGATTTTAAGTTCAACAAGTTGTTTAATGGGAAGCTACACGTGACAAAACAACTTCTTTTGTAACAGACGCTTACATAAAACGGGTTATTTTAAAATAAGCCTGGCAGCCTCTCAGTTTCTTTTATAGCGAATATTATGCTGTGCCAATCTCCTTTAAGAACAGCCTGGGGTACAGCACATACGCATGTGCTGCAGAGCCAGCAGAATGGCAGTCAGGAGATCAGCTGCTGACTGAGCAAGGAATCATGAGAAATCCAGACAAAAAAATCTCTCCAACAGCAGGGGCACAACAGGTTTGTGTTTCCTAGACCACTCCAAGTCCCTTTTCTTTCACAGATGTGCCAAATGAATTATCACTGCACAACTATATGAATAGTCATTTGATAAACCTGTATAATCAAGAAAAAGTGCCTAAAAGGATCTTCATCAGTTTTGGTGGCAAAAACAGAACTTTTATACACATACCTGTGCATGTGGCCATGTGAAATATTTAACTCTAATAAATACTCACTTTATATAGATGGATATATATGAAAAATATCCCTTGTGACAGATAACTGTAAGCCAAGCACTCATTAAGCCACAGAACAAAGTTTATTGGATCTCCTCAAATTCTTTATACAGTTTTGCTGCTAAATGGACACAACACATGGGCATATTGCCTTTAATCTTTATTTCAATCATAAGTCCATCTTGAAAGAAGTGGTAACACATTTAATGGCATCTTCAATAAATAAAATAACAAAAAATCTAGTCCTTGCACAGACACATTACAATCCACTCCAAATTCAATATTGCCAAAACATTGTTGGGTGTTTTTCTAAAACTTGCTCCAGAAGTTTTTTTTTTTGTTTCAGCACTTAAATACACAGAAAAGTATATGATGAGAGAAAATGGATACTCTATTCTGAACAGAACTTGTAAAAACCAATAACTTACAAACAAGAGTTAATTAAATTTCTCTAATTGGATTAAAGAATCCCGTTTGAAGAATTTTTTGAAAAACCCTGATTCTAACCTTCATATTAAAACATGCAGTTTTGCTGGATCCTATCCATGTCAGCATACTTAAACAGTAAGAATTAAATTCCAGGTTTTCTTGTTGTTTTTTTTGTTTGTTTGTGGTTTTTTTTGTTCGTTTGGTTTTTTTGGGTTTTTTTTTTTTGTTGTTGTTTTTTTTTTGGTTTTTTGTTTTTGTTTTTTGTTTTTTTAAAGGGGGAATTCATAAAGTGGGAGCATTGGCCTCCCACAGTCACAAAAACAGTCATGGTCCATATATTCCATGGTCCAGCTCTTTGTGGCCAGTCCATTGCCTGAACTCCTTCCAGACTGGAAAAGCTACTCCAGTTTACCCTTGTTTCTGCACTCATCTTTTCCCCAGTCCAGCAGCTTCAACAACCTCAGCGAGATGAGAACTCCTGTAAATACAAATCTGACTGCAGGATGAAGACCAACACAGCTGATTCTAATTAAAAGCTAAGCTTAATTTAAACCTTTTCCTAAATAGAGGAAGTCATGACCAAAGAAAAGCTGAGCGTCAAGATTGCAGTTCTGTGTAATTAGCATGTCACAAACCAATTACAGAGTCAGTTACTGTAGGAACAACCACTCTATCACTAAAATCAGGGTTTTTTTCATCTTCAGGCCTTCAGTGGGAGCTTAGGGCATGCAAGGAATGCATGGTTGGGCCCCCCCAGACCTATCCATATTATACAGGGGACAGAAAAGCTTAAACAAAAGACAAAATTGCACCACATCTGTGCAAACATTTCAACCAGGTTGTTTCAACCAGTTCCCTGCTCACCCCAGCTGCTCCTGCACTTGGCTTATTCAAGAGAACATGGGGAAGCAGGACTCTGTTTCAGGGAATAAAACTTTTTTCTGCAGTTATCTTCCCCTCAGCTGACCACATCGTAACAAAAGTGCAATAACTTACAAACTTCTCAAACAAACAGCTATTAAAATTACACATTTTTAGGGAAACAAATTCACTAGTTTAACCATAAAAATATTTCCCCAGGTAACAAACCTTAAAGCATTTGGTAATACAGTATTTCAATAATAATAATAAAGAAAAACCCTTCCACTTGTTACAAAAGACAGAACTGTTAGAAGATTTTGCTCATTGTACACTATTTAAGAGCTTTGCCATCTTGTGAAGACCGTGCTGTAGTTAAGAACATATCTATCATTTAAGCTAAATGGGTATTGAAATGCTAAATTGACTTTCTTAATCTTTTGCAAATGAAAATGAGGAAAAATCCAGGGCCATGTCATCCAAGAACTTGCAAGACAGTTTACATCCAGAGTCATAAGGAAGCACCACTTTCCATAAAGAACTTTGTACGTCTGTTCCTGAAAAGCATATTTAACAGTTTTTTGAGAACTGCTAAAACAGATTCTCACACTAACTGTAGCTTGACTTAGAGAATTCTGGTCTGGGGATATAACGGAATTTTGGGCAAAATTATACTTTCGAAAAGAAAAAAAACCTGCTAAATTTGGTCCAACCATCCAAAAAACAAACAAGGGTACATGGGTCCTTCATTGCTTAATGCTGCTGTTCAGTTGATCCTTAAAAAAAAGTAGGTGTATGGCAATAAGGAAGGACTGCCCATGACAGGCACAGAACTGTGACAGAAGAAACAGTTTCTTCAGAAAGATGTATTAACTGTGATTCTGCCATGTGAGTAACTGAACTTGCACTAATGGAGAACCTTGAAACTTGTATACTATAGTCACAAGAAAAGATTTCCTATTTAAAAAACAGATCCATTTTTAACTGCTTTTCCAATCATCATTAGATATGTGAAAAAAATAAAAAAATCTTTTAAAATAATTACAAAGAGTGGACTGCAGTAGCAGCTATTCAAGCAAGATTCAAGCACAAGTTTAAATGAAGTTTCAAGCTGGGAATTAGCCTTCTTTGTCGAAAATTTGTACAACTTTTTCAAAAACCTAAAAAGATAAAGAAGAATTTTATGAAAAGTTCATCAAACAGTTACTCCAAGTTAAACCAACATAAACAGTATTTGACAGTACTTTTAAAAATATATAGGGTTTTTTTAGAACATTAACAGTAATTCTTTAACAGTGAAATTGGCATCAATTTTGGGAAGCAGACAGAAGAGCAACACTACTTCTGAAGAGCAGAAGCTCATGAAAATGAAAAAGGCAAGACTCTGTTAAACACAGAAACACTGGAAATGTGTTTAGTCCAGCTCACACTCAAGCAGAGCTAATCAATTTCCTCGAGTTACTCACATCTTACTCAGTCCTTCAAGAGACAAATCAAGAGTTCCTCCCTCAGTAATAACACCAGTACTTAATTAGCAGACTAACCACACACACACACATCTCAGAAGAATGCCAAAAATATGCACCCTGCCACTGTCATCCCCATGGTTTTTTGGCTTATATACTTACTTCATCAACAGATTTAGAGGCATCCACTTTTCTGACTTTGCCCATTCTCTCATACAAATCTATGATAGGCTTTGTAGACTGCAGATATGTATGAATTCTAAGAGAAAGCACAGGGAGAAAAAAAAACCATGTCACATAGTAAAATATAAAGAAAAGGGAACTGAAAAACTTCAAAGTGAAAAGTTTTGAAGACTGTACCTCTTTTCCAGGCTCTCCCGGTTATCATCACTCCTACCACTGCTCTTGCCTCTTTCAAGACAGCGGCCAATACAAATCTACAAAAAAAACAACAAAAGGATGACTACAACAGGAACGAGCCGTGCTCTCTCCTGAGAGCAGGAACAAACAAAAATCCTGAAAATCTAAATCGGCCTGGTACATGAAATACAGATCTGGTGGAGGTAACCAGAACTCAGAGGGAAGTTAGGTTCTTCCAGGGGTAAAGGATGATGGTTTACACTCCACTTTATTAAAATGGGATTGGGGTCAGAGAAAGTAAAAACAGCATCAAGCTCTGTGGTTTAACTGGATCTCCAACCTGAGACATTTAAAAAAGAAAATTACCTGATTTTCAAGGATGTGTTCAGGCTTTCTGAAAAGCAGCATGTCAAATGGGACTATTAATATATGTCTGCACTAAAAGAAAGTCACTGTATGTTCTCTCAAGAATTTTGTAAGGCAAACTGACAACAGTAAGTCGACAGTTAAAATATTCTTACCTGACATTGCTATAAGGAAGACTTTAAAATCTAAGTAAAAAATGAAGAACTAACCATAGCTAGAGGTGTCCCAATAAACTAAGTTTTTAAACCCTCAGTTAAATAAGCAAAGCTGACACGCATACACTCCATGTACACAGTTATCCTACTCACACAAGAGGACAATGGTTAAAAATTATTTTTTTCCTACACAATACAATCATGGTAAAGATCATTTAGGCATTGTCTATTTTTAGATCTAGTAAAAAATTCAGAATCCCAAAATTAATGCCCCATCAAGTGAAAAAATTAATTTAGTCTTGTTTAAGGTTTTAACAGAAAAATAATAATCCTTCACGTGGTCTTTAAAGACTAGAGAATAACTGCAAATAAATAAAAAAATAAGCAAAAAAACCACCAAAATCTCAGGAAGGGGAAAGGGGTAAAAGGAAAAAAGTCAGCTTATGATGCTGGGATACTCATAACAGTTTTATACTGAAGGGCACTGACATATAAAAAGACAGCACATCATGGCACTTGTTAAATGATGTAATGCATCACTGTCAAAATGCCCTTGTAATTTAATGACTTGCTGAATAAAATGTTGATTACTGACTATCCTATAGCACAGCTTGTAACTATGAAAATACAGATTGCTGCTGCACTTCAGAATTAAAGCAGACATTGTACCAAGTTCATTCTGGACTAAACAACAAATTACTAAGAGTAAATAGTAATACTTTCTGAAAAGTAATGAAACAATTTTGTAAAATGAAATTAAGGTTTTGATAAATTTTCTTTAAGAATGCAATTGCCTGGAGTACTTCCTCAATATAATTTATTCACATATGATTATACCAAATGTCATTAGCTGTCTATTTCAATAAACATGCAGCTTTTCATCTGCTAAAACAAGTTGCCAAAAAATCCCTCAAACACCCAGGCCAAGTTTTCCTTCTACTCCTACATTAGTCCATTCTCCCTGACAGAGTTTAATTGTTCTTCTTGAATGAGTCTCACAATATTGCAAGAAAGGAAGTTAGAGAATTACACACTTCATTACCTCATTGTCACAATCAAAAAAGAGAACAAAGGAAACATCCGCCTTTCCATCCATAGTCTTATTCCAGCCTTGAAGATTATCTTCATTCCTGGGAAATCCATCAATCAAAAACTTGTTCTTCTGGGAATTGGCAGCCATTGTTTGATCCATAGCCTGATAAAAGATAATTCAGTTCACAATCTCCTGCACATACACTGATTTATCTACTTAGTAATTTACCCCCAAGACGCTGACATGGTAAGTTGAGAAGCATTTATTTTAGGATTATTGCAGATTTACAAAGTGTGCTTTTGTTTCACTTTCAATGCATGCTGGTAAATTCAGATGCACCAACACAGCTATTGTTCAAACTGAATTCATTACTTCACAAAGCTCAAAATCTCATAACACAATCCCAGCTTTAAAGCTTATTTTCTACAAGATACTGGGAAGTGTCTTGACACAATAAGACATCAGAACATCCCTGATCTAGAGTTCATTCTAAGGGAAAAGCTCCAGATAAATTTAGTGCCATGAACAGCAGCCTTTTTTTTGACGTAAAGGAGATACTCCCACTGTTTTCATGGACATCCAACAGAGGTTGGCGTTCTTCCTCTCACAAGAACATCAGTAGGTGCTCTTCTCCTTCACCTATCTATTTTGATAAAACTTACAGATCTTAGTGCCTTTAAGGCCTCTAACCTCCGATCAAATATGAATGAGTGAACCAAGAGGTCCAAAAGCTAGTGCAGGGAAATAAGAAATACAGTTTCACTGATTTTCCTAGAGCTACTAAAAAATAAAGGAAAATAAAAATAATCCATTCTCACAGATCCTCAGGCATGAGAGGCCATCAGCTCTCCAGCAGTCAGAAAGAAACACAAGTGATTGCTGAGAGAAGCAGCTCCGTGTCTGCCCATTCACACTGCTCACACTGAGGCAAGGCAGTTCTGTCAGAACACAGCCACTGCTTTGTTGCTTAGTCTGCAAGAGTGACCCTGCAAGGAAATAGCCCCTTCCTTACCCTCTTCAGCAAGCTGATTGTTATTTCAACTGGCACGATTTCCCCCTCCTTAATGTAGTTCTCAATGAGTTCTCCATACTGGGAGCCCGGCCTTTTCCGCTCATCCCGGAGGAGGTCACCGGCAGAGAGGTGCGTGTAGCCGTACTTCTGCAACAGGAAAAACAAACACAGGCTCCCCTCGGTCAGAGCATTTGTGCAAACCTAGCATCAGTCAACAGTGTCAGCCCTATTTATCCTTGCATTACAACAGAAAAACCCAGGGAACACATCTTGCTAGATCTGTTCCATCTTCAGTGTGCAATGTGACAATAGAGCATACTCTGCACACAACACACAGTAAGAATCAGCGTTGTTAAGGATAGAAAAGACCTCAAGATCATTGAGTCCAACCTTTGACCAAACAACTATTGTGACAACTAAACCTAAGCTTTAAGTGCCACATGCAGTCGTTTCTTGAATGCTTCCATGACTGGTGACTCCACCACCTCCTTGGGCAGCCTGTTCCAGTGTCTGAAAACCATTTCAGTAATCAAATTCTTCCTGATGTCCAACCTGAACCTCCCCTGGTGCAGCCTGAGGAGACTTCCTCTTGTCTTGTTGCTGGTTACCTGGGAGAAGAGGCTGACTCCTATCTTGGTACAAACTCCTTGCAGGGCATTGTGAATGACAAGGCTTCCTCTGAGCCTCCTTTTCTTCAGGCTAAACACCCCCAGCTCCCTGAGCTGCTATTCATAGGACTCACTCTCCAGACCCCTCACCAGCTCCATTACCCTTCTCTGGACACACTCCAGTACCTCCAGTCTTTTTGAAGTGAGGGGCCCAGAACTGGACATCCTTGAGTAAAATGCTCAACAGGGCTTTGGTCAGGTATTTGTGTACAGTTTTCAAAGGCAATTTTGTTATGTTTGGAAACAAGACAAGACAAGAATCCAGTTTAACTACCTACTTAAAGAAAACACACAGGGTGATTGCAGGTCCTTTGGAGCTGGAGGAATGTCCCAAGCACAGGATAAGTCAGAAATCCCTATGTCCACGTGGTTCTGGCACCAACTTCCTCCCCTACCTTGGTGAAATCACCTATAACATGGCAGCTGCACAAACAGTCTTCCTGCCCCTGCTACCTCCTTCCCTGGGATGACCACGACAAACTCAGAGAGCAGCCCTAGGGGAAAACCAGTGACTTCTCCTAAGGATGATGTGGCAGATGAAGGTAAATAGCTACACTGGTGCCACCCTCTGTCACACCACGTAGAGTAAACAGAGAGAGCAGAGATCAGGTTCAGATCTATCAATATGCCAGCAACGTGCATAAAAACAGCACACACCATTGCTCTTTCACCTCAAACTACAGCTAAAATAGTCATTTATGAAAAATCCTGATGGAAAGTATTTATTACACTTGAATTTCTCAAGTGTTTATCATTGTAAATAGATACCTAGTACAAGCATACACATACATTCCTACCAAAGAGAAATGCATTGTTACAAAGGAAATTTCACAGGACAAAATAGTAATTTTCTCAGCTCATTTAACACTGCAGGAAAACTAACAAAGTGCACTATGCTCCTCAACCAAATATAGTCCATAGAAACAGGCAATAAAAACATCACCTTGGTGATTACCTAAGCTAGCTATACATCCAAAACACAGCACACACATACATTCTCATCTGAAAGTTTTTACACAAAACAAAAGCAGCAGCAAAAAACTTCAGGGTTATCAGTCTGGCTGCAGCAACATCCAAAGCAAATTTCCAACAAGGTGTCTGAGAGGCATAATAATGTGACTACACACTTGGTGAGGCTGTAAACTTAGGATTTAAAAACTTGGCTACTGAACCAAGTACAACAGAAATATTACACAACCCACTAAGTGACTTTAAAACATTTCAGTTGCTTTCCAATTTCACCCACAAAAGCATGGAAAGTTAGTTCTGCCATAGTCGTAATTTAAGAAGGGATATAATTACCTAAATCTCCAAAACAGTACACAGTTGGCAAAAAACAGAAGCAAGATTTTGCTGTAAGTAACTGTGAAGGAAAAGCTCCACAGACATCCTCTGTAAGCTCACTGTACTCTTGCTTTAATGTACATTGCATTTGGATATGCCTAACTAATTGCAAATCTAAGTATTTATAACCTACAGAAGCCACATACCAGAATAAATTGTTCCCTATAAGCAAGAAATATTACTCAGCTGAATGCTAAATTAACACGTAGTTCTTCTTGCTAAAGTTATAGAATGATGATTTTTTAAACATCAGGTTTCTACAAAGGAGAAAACAGGAGGAAAATATAATCCCTTAGGTTTTAGAGGATTACCAAACCATTTAATTTTCCTTGGCACTTCCCTTTTCATGCATGAAAACGAAATTGAGTCAGACAATTTTTGGAATTCTCCATCTTTTGCAACAGCAAACTAAAGTAGTTTTTAACGGCTGAACTGGAAAGTAAAAGACAGAGGTGTTTTAAAGTGCTGTTGTACAAACAGACTTGTTTGAGATAATAATAAATTATATTCAAGACTAACCCTCAGAATGGCTTAACCAGGCCATAAGAAAAACAAACCTCTCCTTCAGGGGCAAAACATCTATTTGTTAACTGTACTGAGCCAAGAGCCAAAGAAAACACGTCGGTTTAAACAAGGCAAACAAGGGGAGAGAACGGCTTGGCTGCTGCTCTACACACAGAAGGCTTCAGGGATGTGGTGCTCACACTACCCTTGCCAGTTTTAATCAAGGTGTTCGGGGCACAAGGTTTTCTTTCTTTTAGGTCAGAGAAACCCTCAGCAAGCATCCTGAACCAGAGCACATCATCGCAGCACCAAGGGCTTGCAGAAGAGACTGTGATGTAACTGCACAAAGCACGGGTCATAACACTTTCAGGTCCTGCCAAGGTCTGCCCTGTGCCAGCAGGCCTTTGCAGCAGTGCCAAGCACACCTTGATGCAACCCCTAGAATGTGACTCCTTGCCACTCCCACCTAATCCTTCTCCTCTGCAATAAAAAAGGGAGCAGGACTGTGGTTGCCAAACAATGAAAAAGCAGTTTCCCCAGTTCTTACCAGACACATAATTTCAGACTGAAAGGAATTGAAAAAAAAAAAAAAATTCCAAATATTTGGGTGCCAAGCACCTAAAATCTGGAGAGATTTTGATACGACAGAGAAGAAAAAAGAAAATATAGAATTAACTATTCTAAAATGTATTTCAGAGATAATGTTTTCTGCTATGCTGTCAGACTGGTGTGATCTAGAAGAAAGAAAGATTAAATTGGTAAGTTACTATTACACAAGTTGTCATTATCACATAAGTAGCATGAGCCCTTGGTGCTGTGATGATTTGTTCCAATTCAGGACACTTGCTGAGGGTTTCTCTCACCTAAAATATAAGAAAATTTTGTGCCCTGAACACCTTGATTAAAACTGGCAAGAGTAGTGTGAGCACCACATCTACTTATTACACAAGTTCTCACTATTTTTAAGACCATTCTATTGAAGTATGGGTCTCCAAACATAACTTACAAAAATCAATTGTGAATGAAAAATGCTGTCTTCAGCACCACTCTAGACATCTTCTTCTTTTGCTTTAAAAAAATAAAACACAAAAATAATTTAAAAAAATAATCTCAGTGAAATGGAAAGGCAAGCTCACGTTTCCATCAATCCCACCACAGCAGCAGTGGATAGAGCAGATCAGAACATCACTTGCTGTTTGTCTCTGCCTGGTCAGTCAGTCCCCACACAGCAGGACAAACTTCGACACACAAGCTGTGTGCTCCACATCTCCAAATTCCAGCCCGAGACTGCGGCCTCCCCGGGATGCCCTTCCCTCCCCGTCCTCCAGCCCTTCCAGCTTCCTTCTGTCAGTCGGGGTTTGCAACTTTCACTCTGCAGACAGAACAGGCTTTGTTTGCAGTAAATACAACAAACAGATGCATAGACCTGGAAATCCATGAGTCACATCTGTGTCACGCTGGAAGCAGGCGGAGTCTGCCCGAGCAATCTCGGGCAGTCAGGAAGGACCAGAGGTGTCAGGAAGGATCCGAGCCGTCAGGAAGGATCAGTGGTGTGCAGCAGCTGCCGCTGGGACTCCTTCCACAGCCCCTTCTGAGGGGCACAGGGTTTATTTCTGATTCAGCCCTCTGCGGTCCTGCAACACATCTCCCCACTAAACACACAGCTTGAGACTTCCTTAAGGGAGCAGAAGCCAAGAAGCAAAAGAAACACAAATTACTGCTTTGACCTTGACTCCTATCTCAGCTTATCATTGTTAGTTTGAAAATGAAAATCACAGGGCTTAAGATTTAAACAAATAAAATACAAACTTTTACTGCCCTAGTTCTGACCTGTCGTATCTCGGGCAATCTTCATAAACAACCAAAATTTGCTACATATACCATTCAAGAACTAGTTAAAATAAAAATAGAACTGTGTAAAGCCTGCAGCCCTCGGGGTTTCTTTAACCTAGAAAGCTTTTATCTGTCCCATTAGTACATGGAATTAAATCTTTGGGGTATAGACTATAATGTAGTAATAGACCTTCTGCCTGCTTATTCCAATTTAAAAAACGGAAGAAATTTTCTTAGTTTGAAATATATTCTTGTCTCTGGGAAGTAAAAACAAACAAAAATCCCACATTAACAAAACAAAACACATAATGGAGATCCCACTGATAGTGCCTCCAAGGGAGAGGGGGGCAAACAGAGCACCCCAGTGCTTCAGGAGCACTGACTCAATACAATGCACCCAGTATGTTCAGGAAAGTACAAAAATTTAATGCCTAGGGTTCTGCAAAATGAAAATGTTCAGGGATACATCTTTAGGGGGTAGATTTAAACACTCACCAAGCTTTTTTAAAAAAGCTCCAAAGTTCAGAAATATAAATTTATATTCTAAAAATCAACTATAAGAACTTAAGGCTAAGTAGAATACTAATACATGACACTCATTAAAGAGATTTCAGAAGCTGAGTTTAAAGCAAACAATTTAAACCCCATTTTTATTTCAAGCAAGTTAACACTGTATCTCAGCAGACTTCTAGAAGACAATTAACACATGACAGCAAAACCCAAATCCTCTGCTGCTTTCAGAGGAGCCTTTCTGATACAATGCATTCTTCTTTGCATTGTTTCCTTCACCCTAGGAAATCTCCTTATCATATATCCCAAAGCAACTTAACAGCTTTTTCCATTTGGATATTAACTTATGCTCTTATAAAAAGGAGAAGGCTCAGCATCCCACCTCGTGGAATTAATTTTGAATTTAACCACAAACATACAGGATAGGGCTGTGGTGGAGGTGAATTATATTTTAGGTACACAGCGAGCGATGTCTTGTACACCCCAAATCTCTACAGATCACCTTGCCAAAACACAACAAACAAAAAAGTACAACTCAAATCTTGCTTGGAATAAAGACAAATTATTTAGTTACTATTCTTCCCACCAACCAAAGAGCTTTGCATCTCAGGCAGAGGTTATAAGGATTTAAAATTTAAGCACAAGAAAGCATATTTTGTGCAGATTTGCTGAATGCATTTTTTTTTCCTTGACTTTACCATAATGATTTTATAAGCGAAGTTTAGAAGTCAGCAATAAAGCACATTTCACATCTCACAGTCACAGAAGATACACTGTGGAAAGCATGAAGGTTATTGCAAGAACCTGCATTCAAATGACATCATTCAACTATAGCTCAAATATTGTGTCTCACATGACAGCTACGCAACAGTCCTAGATGATGGCAAGCTCCTCCTAACAAAGCTGTGGAAGGTTTCAGGAGTTAATCTGCAGAGCTGGAAGGGAGAGGATAAGAACTTAAGAGGGAATTCTGCTTCATCCCTCTCTAAATAGGAGGAACTGCTCCAGAACAGCAGCAGTTCTGCTGCATTTGCATTTCCGTGACAATTCTGTGTGTCTATGGAACACACAGGTGCTGAGTCTTCCCTCTGTATCAGAGAAAACCAGCCTGGTTCAGCTGCCTCATCCAACCTTATCTGTGGAGATAAAGAATCCTAATCACTTACCCACTGTTCCCTTTCTTGCATTGTGTCAATACCCATTTCCCCTTGTCCACTAGGTCGTCTTCCCTCAAATCATTTCTCCATGTGGCATGAGTACATGCCTTCTCCACATTCAGGGACTTCAGCACACACATATTGAGCAGCTGTGATTTAGGCAAGTACTTAACAAATACATATTTCATCTACAACATGGGATACCCATCTCCCTTTTTTGGGAACATAAAACACAGTCAGCAAAAAAACTACAACACTTCTTTGAGAAATCATTCCCAGGTAGTAAGTACATAATATCCCCTTTACTCTACAAAACACAGACACCCTTGGTTTTTAATAAAAATGGTTTGATGCTAAAATCATACAAGATCTCACCTCAGCCAAATAAGACTTCTTCCACATGTGATGTGCTCTGTCCCAAATCTCCAGTATGAATAGCAACCAAGACGTATTTATAGCTCATACTGACTTTTTGTTCAGCACAACCTTCAGCTCTACAGCAAGATACTGGGTCAGATTCATTCCAAATGTAAACTAATATTATTCAGTCCATTTACAACAAGGATGAATGAGGTTTATTATTACTCAGCTACAGCCCCCTTTTCTCTGTGGCAAACTGCCAACAGGGTTTAAAATACAAATAAAAATACACTTTCAGCCTAAAGAGGCAGCACTGACTGCTCATTCGCCTGCAGCAGGGCTCTCTGGGGGCTGCCAGGGGCCACGCTGAGGATTTGTACTTAGAAAAGCTGCTGCTCTCCAGAATCTCTGCTGTATTTCACGCACACTTCCCTGTTCATGTGCCCTTTTTCTAAAGTTTTCCAACACACTTGCATCAGTCCAATCGTTCTTTAAACTACCTCAGACCCTCTCTGCCTCCCAAGTTAGACTCTTGTGGAGGTGTCTGAGCCAGCAGGAAAGTTGTCCTTTGCATTCAACAGGTCTGAGTGCTTTACACTGTCAGCCCACTGACTTCAATAAACTTCTTTCCATGTAGTGAACAGGATTAGCAGAATTAAAGCAAATTTGCATTTATTTGAATTTGGATTTCCCTTTCCAGGCTTAGAGAAGAAAATAAGTACTGCACCAGGAAAGTTTTTCTTCTTTCCTTTCTAGCTGGAAATACGATTTGGGTAGCAATGGCTCATTTGAACTCCTCCTAATAAAGTAGTCTTTATCCAATTATATCAGCCTATCCATAGGCATTTATCCTCCTAAACACAGGCCAGCAGCCACACAAGGTACTTCAGCCCTGAGGCTACACTAATGGTTTGGTGAAAGCCATTAATGACAGCCTACAAAGTTCCCCTATAGTTTAAGCTCATTTGTTTGCTACGTGCCAGGGGCTGAATTTGACCTTACCAAAAAGGCTTTATGAGCACTGTGAACCTTCCATACCACAATTTAATTTAATGAGTATGCTGGTTTGAATGCGAGTCTGTAATTTGAGGTTTAAATCCTTCAGAACTAAAGTCACAACGGCATTTTTCAGTCTGGACCAAATTCACTTAACAGTTATACAACACTGAGGTCTGGGATGTAACAGCACCGTGGATAAATTGTAACAGCACTCCCAGGGCACCACCAGAACAGAGGACATACACAACGTGTCTGTTCCAGGAGTTTTGGGGTTCTTTCTCACCAAGAGTTTCAGGAACATGGGCATCACCACATTTCTTAGCCATTTCTTTCAGTGAGGGTATGGATAAGCTTTGATCCTATATGGCTTTTAATAAGAAAAGTACATACAACTGCTCAGTAAAAAAAAAAAAAAAAA
>WEKY01063540.1:68334-86336 GCA_013390045.1 Picathartes gymnocephalus
TTTTCCTTACTTCTAGGGTCTGCAGCAGAGTCTGTGCAGTAAAGAATCTCTGGATCTTTCTAAACTGCTCACTGTTAGAGCTCACATTGTTTTCACAGAGAACCTGGATAATCTACACTTTAATTTTTGCTGGGCTTCTCTTACTGTGGCAAATATTTTGGAGTACACCCCTGTGAAGTCTGTCCCAATTATTCCAACAGCTCTAGCAAGAAATTTGAACAGTCCTATGAATATTGCACAAGTTCAAGGAACTTACAAATGTGGGTGAGTAAGGGGTGGTACTAAAGCTGTCACAGTTGCCTGACAGTTTGTTGCCTTTGCTAAAGGCGGTGGATAGGAGAAATCTCAACTGCACTTTGCTTTTTAGTAAAATAACTGGCATAAAAATAACATCTCTTCTGGCCTTGGAAAAACATATTAAAAGTTATGAACAAGAAACAGGAAATGGGGTGGAGCAAAAGCATTAACTGGTTCAGTAGGAGTTCTTGCTTTTGGCCTCAGTGAAGGGGTCTTCCTACTGGGGCAGGGGAACCAGTTAACATAATAAATATGAACAGCTTCCAGCTTTTTAAACATCAGTGCTTGTCCTACAATGAAAATCAGATGAAGGCAAGCCAAAGCTTTTTATTAATTGGTACTGGGGAGTCATCATTCTGACTGGTAACTAATTTAGTAGGATGAACTAAGGATAGATCAGGGAAATAATTTGAAGCAACTGAATGTCATTTTATTTGGAGAGGGACTTTATGAATGCCTCTCTGAAAGTTACTCTTCAAATTTAACATGACTTGTACTTCTGGATTTGTTAGGAATACTAATTCTAATATTCACTAAAATACTACAAATAATACTAAGTATTTTTTGTCCTTGATAACTCTTGGATACACAGGGAATTGCAGGAAAGCTGGGGAGTTGCTGTAAGTGTGGAGTAAGAGTAGTTTTCATTTTTTTTTTTTTCCTAAATTTCTTTTCTAGCAGTATTTTCCAAACTTGTACTTCTCTCTTCAGGATTTTTTTTTTTCTGAAAAACTGCCTTCTAAAATACTAAAAAAACTCAAGTTTTGCTTTCTTTCAGCTACTTGACTATGGACCAAACACGGAAATTGCTTTTGCTGCTTGAGTCTGATCCCAAGGCTTATGCTCTGCCATTAGTTGGAGTGTAAGTGTTTGTCCAGATTAATACACACATTGATTTGAGATGTATCTGAGGGATTACACAGCAGAAACCTGCTAACACAACTGTCTCTAATTAGATTTTTTTTTTTCTTATTTCTAGTTGGCTGAGTGGAGTTACTCATATCTGTAGTCCTCAAGTCTGGGCCTGTTGCTTGCGATATTTGTTCAGTTCTTCAATTCAAGAAAGGCAAGTCACTTTTATAGGTAAAACATAGGAGCTATTTGCTGCCTAAAAAAGTATTCCACAGAAATGCATGACAACATGGGCTCTGCTCAAAGATATTTGAGGAAATTCTGTGATTTATATGTTGTATAGAGGTAAGGCTGTCTGGTTTAAACATTCTTTTTGGTTTTGGCTTCTGCACAAAAATTTTCTGTGACCTAAGTGTTGGAAAGCTGAGCTGACATCTCAGTCAGAAGAGGGTAAATGTTAATATCATTAAGGATGCATTTTAGCTTCAATAAGAAGCCACAAGCAGGAAACAGTAGTTTAAACAGTGGTGGAGTTTTGGTTTTGAGCTTTTCTTAGGGGTATTTTCTTTGAGATAAGTTTTCTTCCTGGTTGTGCCTGACCAACATATTGAAACATATTGATTTGCAGCCTGTCCTGATATGGCTTCCTGTTAAATGTTCCGTTTTTTTAGGAGTGTTTGCATTCTGGGGTATTTTTTCACTGTGATTTTAGTGGATAATCATTCCTCATTGCCTACATCTTTTCACTTGTAATATTTGCTGAGTTCTGTTTGTATGGAAGCTGGGAGAGCGTTCAGGTGTTTATAGTTTAAAACTGCGCCTCAGGTAAATGAGACTCTAAAATATGCTGTATGCATAAGCACTTCTGATTGACGACACTTGTTTTTAAATTATGAAATACAACCACGTTTGGTGAGCAGATGGCTGCAATTACAAAATAAACTTCTTTCCCTTAACAACTGAAATATGTCCAAATACAGATAAGAGACCAATTAGATTATTAGATAGGTAAGTTAGATGCTTGACTCTCATTAACTTTCACTGATTCCATCATGGAAGTGGATTAGGGAGACTTGATGAACCATGCAAACAACATTAACCTCTGCAGGCTAACTGCTTCATCTGTGCATCATACATTTTTAACTCTTTAAGCTGTAAGTATAATTTTGAAATTGCATGAATGCGTTTTTCAAGCATCCTGTTTCTACAGCTTTTTCTATCACATCTATTATTTAATGAAAAAGCAAACATAAAAAAACCCACAAACAAACATGTTACAAGTGCTATAAAAAGAAAAACTGTTCCTAAACTAGTACTACCTTTTTCTGGAAACACATTATTGTCACTATCCTTGAACTTGTGTTAAATGCTAATTGTTGTTACTCACTATTCTTGACTTGTAGGAAAAAACCTTCAGTATAATTTTCCTTAAAAAAACCCCAACTGTTTGCTAAGTAATATTTTTTGAATGTTTAGGGATAACCGAGTCACTAAGTGTCTTTATAATGCATCTTCAACTGAAAACGAAAAAGAAAATAAAACAGTATCATCCTTACAGATGTTTTCTTCTGTGTTATGCTTGAAGTCTTCCGGGAATTCATTTAAAGTACTATGTAATCATAAAGGTTTGAAATAAAAAGGGGATTAACTATTCCCATTTCTCTACTTTTCTTTGATTCTTGCATGTGGCTACAATCCTAAATCCATCTGCACTGTCTATAGCTCAGCACCACTCAAAATGCTGTGATTCACCAGTTTGCTAAACTATATGAAAATATGCTCGGTGTGTTGAAAATCTAAGGACCTTCTTTGTGTTTAAGTTGTTTAAATACGTGGTTTTCTTCTATTTTAGGGTTTTTTCAGAATCTGGGAGTTTCCTTATTGTGCTTTATTCACTGACACACAAGGAACCGGAGTTTTATGAGTGTGTTCCATGCAGTGGGCAGACTGAGCTGGGGTTTCAGATCCTAACTTGCCGTGAAACAGTTCATCTCTTCAACGTAAGCATCTTGCTTTCCTACTGCATCGTGCTACCTCAAAATTTGCCTTAAAGGAGTCCTTATGATGTGACCCAAATGGATCTACAGTGTTTGAAAATGATGTCGCTTCATAAAGCTGCTTTTTCCCAGGGATTACTGTGAATTTAGTTTGTCCCCCAGGTTGAGAAATTACTTCCAAAGTCAGCACTGCCAACTTTTCTAATAGCATTAAGGATCTGTCTTTTAAATATACTGTGCTGTGTTGTACTTGGTTAGTGTTCCTTCCTCCTAGTGACCTTCTGGCTTTGTGAGCAGAGATTCAGATTTCCTACAGCATTTGTTACTCTGGTGTGCTGTGTTCACTTTGGCCACATCTAACAGCTGCTCTGGGTGGTGCTTGCTGGACAGCAAAGCTGAGTGTTGTGCTTTGCTTGATGTTGAATGCAGAAAGGAATTCAGTGGCTATTAATTTCATCATAGTTTTATCAATTGCAAATTTTATCTTTGTGCAAAGTAACTCTCTGAAAGAATTTGATACAGTGGCTGGTAAGGTTTGAGGAAGTTCTAGGAAATCTCAGTTCCTTTGTGTTTTCCTAGGCTTGTGCAGAACCTGAAGCTAAATTGTTGATTTGCTCAATAAATGCTGCTATACTCTGTCAGAGAAGCAGTGAGTGTAATGTGTGTGCTGTGCTGTGTACTCAGCTCTCTTCACAATTGAGTTTCCTTGTTCAGGGCTGCCTTCCACCTTTTAGCCTAGGGACAGCTTAGCTTTCTGAAGATGACAGATCTCTCCACAGAAGCTCACTCCTGTTGTCTCCAGGAGCTGCCCAGCTGTGGTGTGTGAAACAGTACAGGAACGTTTGCTGTTTCCTGTAGTGGTGACAGCCCTGGAGGAGTATCTGAGCAGTTACAGTGAGGAAGCATCTGCTCATGGCTATAATTAGCCCAACTACTTTGCAGAGTAGCAGGGGAACAGTGTTAAACAGGAAGGGAAGTTGCCTGCTTCCTTGTAGTGGTGAAAAACTTGAAAGTAGAAGACAAGCAGCAAATAATCACATAAATGTCCTTAAAGCTGTTTCTTTGAGAGTAGTACCTCAGTGATTGAAAGTTTGAAGGTTTTGTGCTTCACAAATATGCAACATTTCATTCCAGAATGTTGAACCATCAGACAAGAGCCCTATCCAGTTTGAGTTGAGTGCAGAAAACCAAAATGCAGAAACTGAATTCTTCAGCAGAATTTGTAAGAAACTTCCAATCAAAAGGTAAATCTGATTCCATTTATCTGCAAAAATGAAATATTTATTGGATGAGGTTTTTGATCTGCTCTGTGCTATATGTCAATTTAGCTGAGCATACATTTTCTTGCATTGAAGTCTGTGTATGTGCTTTTGTTTATTCCTAGAGTTAATAATTTTCAAGTAAGATGGTCAAGCTGACTATTCCAAGAAAAGATACTTGGTACTGGTGGCTGTAATTTATACAGTGGATGTTTCTAAAAAGGATTCCTCACTGATGAGGCTTAATTCACTGTATTAAACTTTGTGATATCTGTCCTTTGAAGCAAATCTCTAATTGAAATCTACTTAAGTTGGAAAAAATTCCTTTTTTTTCTTCCCACTTTTCAGAGGTCTGAGACCTGGATAGGTTGAAACTTTGAACCTGGCTTATCCATCAAATTTTTATCTATGACTATAAGATGGCCTTTATTTTCCTTCAAATAATGTTACCATCTTTACTGTAGCACCTCCTGTCTCTTCAGTATAAATCAGTGCTTTGCTGTGTAGAATGTCACTTAAAAGGTGTGTTTTTGTGAGGCCGGGGGGGGGAGGGTTTATATCTCTTTGCCCAAAAGCAGCATTTGTATTTTCATTGTTTGATCTTAGAACTGTTTGCTGGGTGAACTCCCCAGCTAACCAGGGAGAAGATGGATAGCAACTGCTTCTTAGAAAGATGATGTGCTATAGATGGCACGTTATAAAACATGAAGTTTCATGTAACTGCTGCCAAATCTGACAAGCAAACAGTTTTACTTTGATTTATTTTGGCTTTAGTCCTCCCCAGGGCTCTTCACCCAGCAAGTTGTCAGCAAGTGATCACGACTCTGGTGTAGAAGATGAGGATTTATCCCCTAGACCAATTCCAAGTCCTCACCCAGTGAGTCAACAGGTAACTAAATAAACAGTAGTTGTAGTTGTTGCCCTACTATCATGCAGGGGTGGCGAGACAAAACACGCAGAACACAGATCAAGCTCCAACAACTTTATTTCAAAATCGTACGTCTTTTATAATCCCTGTACACAAGTATCATGCTATTGGTTAGAAAAACGAACACACTATATAACTATTGGTTAACTAGTAATAGCTTTATCACACCAGCTGCAAGAATATGTTTTCATAGTTTTAGAAACCATTTTATAAACACTGCTAGCAGAAATGTGAGAACTTTCTCTCTTGCTCCAAACATGCCTGAGTTCTTTACTCAGGCTTTTGCTAGCATCCACAAGTAGTTTTGGGTATCTCAGGTGTGACACTTAGAGCAGCAAGAGTCATTGTAAGGGAACTGGAGAGTGTAAAGTTGCTCTCTCAAAGTGCTAGCAGCGGAAACCAGAATTGAAGAAATGAACCAAGAGTCCCAACTGCTTCTCTAGTTAACTTACCATTTTTCCAGGATTCTAGACACTTTAATTCCTGTACGTGGTATGATTTGCGAACAGAGAGAGTACTTTCTACTTTAGGAATCTCACTGTTGTTTAATGGAAGAGCTGTAGTGTCTGAGACAGAGACAGCAAGCTCTTGTAGTTCTTATTTCATTTACCCAAAAGATCTGCTGCCCTGTCCCTTTTTTCTGAAGTATGTATAAATACAATAAATACCAGCCCTTGTACAGCATAGGTCTAGAAGGATGTGACAGTTGTGTATAAAATAGGTGCAACAGAACATATCTCCTGGGTCTAAGACTTGTAAGAGGGAACATAGAGTTCATTTCCAGAAGGGTAATATCAGTATTCTGAAATGTGCTCCCGAGTGACATAGAGCATTCACTTGGCAGACATGTCTGTTATGCTGTATGAAAGCAATTTTCATTTAAGAATGATCCTACAGATCTTGCTGCTTTTTCTGGATTCTCCAGTCTTTTAGGAATGTGTTTAACATATGGTTGGTTTGGAACTGATAATCATCATATATTGATTTTAAATGAAAACATTTTCCTTGAGGAAATTCTGCATTCATAGAGCAGAAAATGTTTTTAAATTACCATATGTGTGTAATTGTCCCTTCAGGTTACCAGAATTTTTCCTTCAGTGCCGGAGCTGTCACTTATTTTGGATGGGAGTTTCACAGAATCAGGACAATTGTCTAAGCCTGTGGGGACTTCAACTGCTAAAAGTCTACCCACAGTGCCAAATCAGCCTATTAAAAATAAGTGGTGCATGAGATCTACATGTCACCCTAGCCAGCACTCTGAAGACAGACAGAACTTTCCTGCTAATATGGGAGATCCCTCTTTGAGACGATTACCAAATCCTATAAACCAGAAAATTCCAGCTTCAGTACCTTCTAGAGGAAATCAAGTTCTACTACAGCAGCAGGTGCAGTGTAAGAAGGCTTGCCCTCAATCAAGAAAAAGTTCAGGATCATCTTCTCCTTCAACCCCTTGTAGTGGGCCTTCCCCAGATACATCTGTGCACCACCCCAGAAAGCCATTGGAAAAACCTGTATTAAATCCTGAAAGTGTCACACCACAGGAAGAGCCTCCAGTTAGGAGAACATCAGTATCTGGTTCCAAGCAGTTTCCTGCTGTTACACAGCCAGTCCTCCACAACTCTGCTTTGTCACCACAGAGCTGCAGACAACCACCAGACCTGCAGCTGCCGGTTCAAGTGCCACCTTGCTGTCCAGCATGCAGCTGTCAGTGTCCTGCTTCTCTCCAGTATAATCCCATAAACTCATGGCAAGGAATTGGTAAAATGAGCCCCAAACACGGAGTGGAAATCCAATCGGAAATGGCTCAGCAAAATCCTTGTGCAGCTTTCCATCAAAATATCATTTGCCCAAATGTTTGCTGCAACCCAGGATATGCCACAAGCAGCCCTATAAATGTGAGATATCCTGGGAAAACAGGGAGCTGTTCTCTTGACAGTAGCTTATCACCTGGAATAAGGATGCAGTCGAGTGGGAGCCCCTCGAGCCCGCAGTGCTGTGCAGCCCACTCCCCATGCCTGCACACACCTGCCCCTGCAGCAGGATCAGATAATGGAATGATGGGATTATCTCCAGATGCATACCGGCTTCTTACCGAGCAAGACAGGCAACTCAAATTACTTCAAGCTCAGGTTTGTGGAAATGTCAGCTTTCTCCTTTGCCCTCTCAGTGATTATGCTTTGATAGTTCCCCTGCCAGAGGAATTAAATTTACTGTTGTCTATCCATGTTGGAACAAGGGAGCCTGTTGTACCAGCTACAGTCTGGGCATGGAGAGGGGTCTCAATTAGCTCTACCAATTGGTGTCCCTTTAAAAATTATTTTACTTATATCTCATTAAATTTTGCATTTATTTTTATGGTATTTCCATAACATGAAGGTTTCTTTTTAGTAGATTGTTTGTAATGCAAACTGATGCACTTTCTGTATAAATGCTTTTCTATATACATGTCTGTCTGTGTAAGAAAAAATTACTATATGGGCTATAAGCTTTGGAATTATTGTAAACCTACAGATGAAGCACACAATGTTGTCATATGCTGCTTTTTCCACCTTCAAGCCTGCAGCTCTCTTGAGCTGTTGCCTTGAAAACTTCAGTTGATGAATCAGGAATTGATGCAGACAAGTCTTTGCTGTGCTAGAAAACTGGACTTTGGGGGTCTTGCTGAGTTCTGTTGCCTCACCAGATTAGGTTTCTTCAAAATACCAGCCCCTGGATCAACCTGCTGACCCTGTATTTTGCAGGGTCTGATTTGGGGCTGAAGAGCTCGAGTTTAAATTTTGATGCTGGTGATGAACAATACAAACAGGAAAGTTTGCAGTACTTAAACTAGAAAACTACAGCTGGAATATGTTTTTGGTATAGTTCCTATATGTAAAATCCATCTCCCAAAGCATAGGTTGTGCATGAGGGAAACCTCCTTATTGTAGCCTTCGCTGTTACTATATTTCTCCCTGGAGCTGCAAACTAAATCGGTGAACAGGATGGATGAAAATCCTAGAGAGAAGATTGCCTGGCAACCCTAATTTTACCATTTAATTGCTTAACTTTGTAATTAATACAAAGTTGGTGTAGGAACAGTTGGCATATAAATGCTTGGCTGGTAAGTCAGTTAATAGGCTTTGTATGTGAATGAAAGGGAAGGAATACTTCCAGCAAGTGTGGTGCAAATAGGCTTTACCCAAGTTGTCTTGGTACTGCCTCTGCCAATGTGCTTACAGATCTTCTTTGCTAGCTCTGCCAACATCCAAATTGGTGTTTTGATTTATGCTGTGTGCAGTGCTGAGAACTGGAAGGTGTTCAGACTGATGGGGCAGCACAGGCTGCTTTTGAATCCAGATCTTAGCGGAACCCAATTAATTCACTTTTGCCTGTTATAGGCTATACTTTATTGTCCAGATCCTAAGTTTGTGATGACTGTTACAGATCCAACGCTTGCTGGAAGCACAGGCTCGCCAGGTGGGTTCCTCGGAGGCGGCAGCAGCTAGCCAGGTTGTGCTGCCCAAGAAGCCAGGGGACCTCGTTTCCATGGAAACACAGACCTCACCGCCTTCACACAAGAGGAAAAGTGTGAGCGTTGCTGTGAGCACAGGTAACGCTTCATTCTTTTAAAGCAGACTGGCACTGCTTTTTCTGGACATTTCTGTGATTTGTTTGGGCATGGAGGAAATGCTTTGCAGAAATGCTGAAAGCTGTTGAGGTGTTGTTTGCAAGTTTAAGCTGGAGTTACTTTTGTCTTTGATTGCCATCACTGAAAGAATTATTTTTCCAATAGCTTTATAAAGGTGTTCTATTTGAAATGGTGTCTTATTGAAACATAACTCCACATTTTTTTTATTTCATTCACTGTTTTGAGAAGTAATAGCTTCTATGCCATATAGTGTTCCAATGAATGTATTATTGATGTTGTTTGTAAATCATGCATGAAGAGGAGATTGTATTTGCTTTAATTTAGGCAAGTTATGTAGCTGTATCTGTACAGCTGCATACTAACATATTGGTTCCTGTTAAATCCATGGAAATGTTGTGGTTGGTCTGGAGGAAACTTTGAAACAGGCTCAAGGTCAATGCATTAAAATGATTTAATACAACCATTTCATTTCATCCATTGTCATTTGGAAGAAACTAGGACTTGAACAATGTTTTTGCAACTTTTAGCTGATTTAAACTGTAAATCACTTTTAAAATGGTGAAAGAAACATGAACAGGAAAAAATTATTCCTCTAGCTGTACAAAGCCCAAGAGTCTCAGAAGAAAGTAATGACTTCTCTTAAATAGTTAAATCTCTAATTTTGTCCTAGGTGCTAGTTTATTTTGGAATACAGCCTCAGAAAAACAAGGCAACTCCATACCTCGAGGGAAAAAAGAAGATGAAGAGATTTCTAAGGAGGACATAAGCATTTCAATTAATGCTGAACAAGATGCAAGTAATACAAGTATTGCTTCTTCCTTAAGGGTGGTCGACATGCCCAGCTTTGTAGAGAGTATCCATCTTGTGGAAGAAGGAACTAACCAGAACACTCCCCAGTAAGTAACAGAAACACCCTGTGCTCACATAATGTGCTGAACTGCCTTATGTAAGTTATTACTTCTGTAATATTTTTTTTCTTTAGGAGTTATAAATAGTCTGACTTCAGTTGTGTTCTCTCCCTTCTTTCTTTTTAAATTATGCTTCCAATTGTATAGCTCACCAAAACACAGTTGCCTTTAGAATCTCCATTTATCAGTCGTGCAGGTTTAGCTCACTTACCTATCAGCAGCAGCTGATGGCAAAAGCCTTTAACTTGCAAAAGCATGCACTGTGCTGGCAGCATTCCTTTTCTTACCTTAAATCCTGACTGGAAAAGGGGATGCTGCTATAATCAGTTGTTCTCCTGCAGTGGCTTTTCCTTGTCAGCATTCAGAACCCTTCTGAGGGGCTTGGGATGAGGAGTTTGATGTGGCTGCTCCCTGAATTTCTTTTTATTTTATGCCTGATTACTTTGTGTGTGGTGCATGCAGGTACTGACTTCACTGACGTTAATTTAATTATTTTTAAGCTCAGATTCTTTATAGTCCAGTGACTAATCTCAGACTAATTTGGGAAATGATTTTAAAAATATTTTTAATTATCTATATGGATGCTATTTCTACATAGGAGTAGTTCAACAATTTAGCACTTTAGTGATCTAATATTGTCTAAGTACAAAAGCCAAAGGAGGGGGACTACCCTTCCAGTTAAATTAGGCTTCTAATATTCATACTGGGGAAAATGAAGGTAATTAAGCTACGACTTAACTGTTCATGATCCTTGATTAAAGTACTATCTGCAAACATATACCGCTACCACAAATGTTACGGATTCAAATAAATTTTATGAACATTGTATTTTAGGACAATGCCATCTTAAGGTTCTCTTCAACTTGGATTCATAAACCTGTAAAATAAATGTAAAGTATCTTATAGTAAGAATGTAGAGCATCACCCAGATTTCTTTGAGGAGGAGGAAGGGAACATTTTTGGGAATGATGAATAATTGCTAGTGTAACAGTAGCTGATAACCTACATCGACTATCTGGTATGTCACGTGGTTTAAATCTTATCGCTTTCAACACAGGCAATTGATCAGTTGAGTTCTGAAATTCCCTTATCTTACACTTGTCTCCTCAGGAGGAACAGGAAGGGGGAGGAGGGTCGCTTAAGGATCTTCTTGGGATGATAGTATTGATATGTCTGATCTCCAAAGGCTTGTGCAATGCACACACCGACTGAGGGGGGTGCAGAGCATTGTGTTCTAACTTATTTAGAGTATTTACCCTTTTTACCCTTTATAGCTCCCCTTTCACTTCTGTTATTGAAAAATATTTCAACTAGGTGTTTGTTCTCAGTTTGTGATACTCAGTGTGCATTGTAACCTTCTTCAAGAAGTTTTAACTGCCACAGGAATTCTGTGATAAGTTATGTACCTTGGTAAAAGCAACTTTTTGAGTAAGTCATGTGTCAGAGCATACGGAAGATACTTGCTCCTAAAGGCTTGTAAGTGAAATGCTGTAAACCTTAAACCAGATGAAAGGAAAGTTATGAGCAATTTGAAATTTAAGTTAAGTCATGGAGTGTCACTGAGTTTTGACTAGTCCAGAGATGCCGTTGCCACTATCAAATAATCTTTTGAAAAACTAGTTAGGCTGTTGTAGTTGCACACTTGGAGGTGTATTTCCTCAGTCCTCAAATGAGTTTTGAGAGAAAATGAATGCAGAAAGGAGCAAAGTCTCAAGCAACAGGCAAACTAAAACTCATTTTAGTTTGCAGTACTCAGTTGTTCTCCTCCTCTGATGTTCATGAAAAAATAAGGTACATGTAATGATAATGATGCTTTTTCTGTTTCAAGGAGATATGTAGTTATTTTGGTGTTCTCTTCCAGAACGGGAAACATTTCCCAAGCACTTGTTCGTGGTTCATCCTTGGAAGAAAGTGTCAGTGTGTCTTTACAGAAAGAGCCATCGGAGGGAGCCAGGAGCCAGGTGGTGGTAACAAGTGAGCAGAGCTCTGAGCCACCCGCCTCGCTGCTGCCTCAGCAGCCCTCAGAGGAGCAGAAGCTTTACCGGGACTTACTGGTAATTCATGCAGTTCTTATATTCTGCACTGAATGCAACAGTCAGAACAGCACCCTGCTGAAGTTATCATGTGGTGTTGGCATGAATGAAAACTGCATGTGGTTTTCAAATTCACATGGTGCTCTACAGAAGGCTCCAGATTTGTGGTTCTTCAGTTTTTTTAAATGTTTAAGTGGTTATTTTATACTTCTCGTTCATGCATCCATGGACTACTGTCTATTATCTAATAAATAATAATTCTTTAATTCAAAGGCCTTAGGCAATAACTTCCCAAATTATTGGCTGTTAAAATAGCGCATTTTACCTTCAAATCTCATAAAGGGCAGATATTTTAATCTTGAAGAATATCAGTACGTGATATGTTTAAATTCAGAACAGCCTCTGATAGAAAGCTTGAAGTGCAAGATGTTCCAGTGTTTTGACTACACTGCTGTGAGTTTAAGTGATTGCATCTGAGCTGTATCTGAATTTGCCTTCTTTGTCAGAATAAGCTATTAATCCATCGAGTTGTATTTGAAGTTATGTAAGAATAAGTCAGGATTTTGCTATTTGACAGCTCCTGCATGTCATGATGTTTTTGCCATGTGGTCTCTTCCCTGCTCCCTTTTTCTGTAGGGCCAAGTAAATCACCTCCTAAAGACCTCGGAAGAGCAAGATCACGTGCCTTTAAAATCAGGATTTGTTAATGATGATGGTGCTAAGTATCAGGATATTGATGATGCAACAGAAGTGGCTTCAGAGACCGACACAGGAGGGGTGGACAAAGAGAGTGTCATTAGTGCCACACTCAAACAGCTGAGGAGTCTTGGAGTGACAGTGGACTCACCTGGCTGTATGAAGGAAAACACACACAAAGTGGAGAGTGCCAGGTAAAATGCTAGTGGTTTTGAATAGTGTAGATCCAACTGAAAATGAGGATTTGGCTCAATGAGTCAGACTGTTCATTGCCACTGGGGATTTGGGTGCACCTTGATCTACATTTCTTGTAAAGCTGAAACACTGGCTCATGCTATGGGCATTTCAGATAGGTTTACCATCTGAAAATACTGCTAGCAAAACTCAGATTATTTAAGTATGACACAAGTAGCTCTAGCTGTTAGAGCATGTGGTGATTCATTGTGAATGCAATTCCCTAGAATAACAAGGAAGCTATAGGCAATTCTTTGGTCTGTGTCAAAGTATTCCAGAGCAGCTCTGGACTTGACAGAATGAACGTTAAACAGTTGTGTATTTTGTCATTTCTTCTTAGCCTTTGTATTGCACTTTACCAGTAGACGTGAAATTGTTTTTGTGGCTTTGGTATCTAATCAAAACTAGTTCTGTCCTAATTGCTTGTTACTGTGGGTTCTGTGCCTTGAGCAGAAAAAGTGCTGGGCAGGGAAACAGCTTTGTTGAAACAGAGGAAGGAACAGAGAAGTAACTTCTGAAGTAGGGTTTTTAGGCACAGGAATTTACTTGTGTAGCTGTGTAGGCATAGGCTGACTGCCTGGTACAGCTTCACTTTCATCCTTATTGTCTTCTTGATCCTGGTGTGTAGCTGTTGTGTAAACAAAATATCTAACTACCTCCTGATTAATCTCTTCAGCCATGTGTCAAAAGCTGTTCGCAGTCATACAGTTTCTAACCTCTTTTCTCTCCTTTTTACTTATATTTTATTGGGTGTTTTTCTGGGATTTCTGGACTACCTTCCTGTCTGGAGAGTCTGTCAGTGTTCTTTTAATGTACATAACATGCTAACATGTGAACCCATAAGGCAAAACTGGAACTCTTGGGGTTTTTTTCCTTCAAACTTGGGGAGTGGGGTGGAGTTCTTCCTTCTGCCACTTTCAAGACTGATAAACAATTCTGAGAAAAGGTCTACAGCTCTGTAGAGAAGGAAACAACAGTGCAGCTCCATAGCATAATAAGTGGTTGCTGTTGTTGTGAGCCAATTTATTCTCCCTGGGCAAACTTCAGAACTTGTGCTCAGTGAAATAGGAAGCCTCTTAATTCTTAAAGTGAAGAGCTTAGGTTTGTGAACTAATATATGATGTGTGAACTAAATGCAGTGGTTTACAACCATTACTGGTATACCAGAGCTTGTTCTTTCAGTCTTTAAACACTTAATATATATACAAGAAATTGCTGTACCAGGCAACAGAACAAATGAACATTTCCCATTTGAAGATACTTCAAAAACTAGAACCTTGTAGGCTTCTGGAAACAGATGCTATGTCAGAGTTTCTGTAAAAATCCTGGAATTACCATGCATTGGGAAAGCTGTTCTTGGTCTCAGTCATTGGGCTTGTATTTCTAGCTATAAAAATTGGGTTGGATGGTAGAATTCAGAGTTGTAGGATCAGACACACATAATGTCACATCCACTGGTGAGAAAAGACCAAGAGCTCAAACCTGGTTTAAAACCACAAAACCATCTCTGTAACTTGCTAGTGATGGGTGGCCCTTCAAATGAGGGTGCTGTGTATTGGAGGAGAAGGGGATATTATCCATCCTCTGACAGCGTTTGGATACTGTGGGAGTGAGTGGCTGCTTTTCACTATGGGCAGATAACATTATCTCAGTCCTGATGGAGCTGTGGTGTTCAGAAGAAAGGAGAGATCAGTACAGTAAGCAAAATTGTGAAATTTCTGCTTTTCCTGTAATTCTAAGGTAACTTTTTGATGGTTTATTTCAGCATTTTGGCGTGCATAAGTCCCGAAGCAGTGGTGCCTGGATTGAATTCCATGTCACTTGCCAATGTCAGCATGTGTCCCAACGTTGTTGATCTGAGCATGGAAGCAAATGCCATAGCACTCAAGTATCTCAGTGAACATCAGTTATCCCGCCTGTCTCTCAGTCACTCAGGCCAAAATCCTCCTGCAGATTTCTCCTTCCAAGACATCTTGCAAACAAATACAGACAAGAGCATGGTGGGTCTGAGTTTAATTTCACCCAATAATATGTCCTTTGCAACCAAGAAGTACATGAAGCGATATGGGCTGATACAGGGCAATGACAGCAGTGAAGATGAAGAGGAACTGCAGGCTCAAGATGGCAATTTTGGCACTGTCAAAAGCAAAAGCATGCCAGACAAAAACTGTACCCCTGCATTGGACAGCCTCAGCCACCCAACTGAATTATGCAAAAGAATGGATGGAAGACTTCCCATTCACCTAAAAAGTCACAGCAGAGAGTTGACTAGTAATGCTTCTCCACCAGAATTAAACAGCCCTGTGTTAAGAAATATTACAAATGAAAATTTTCCTCCAAGAACAGATCAAGTAGATGAAAACTCACTGCAGTTCCTAAAGGATTTAAAATTAAAAACCAGATTGTTACCTGGGAGGGTTGAATTCACTGAACAACCTGTCAGGAAAGATGGAGATCCTCAGGCCTTCCATGGAAATCTACATACTCCAACTCTTGAAATGTTAAACCAGTCAAACAGCATAAATTCAGTTGGCACCATTCTCGATGTGAAACAACTCAGGCAATTACCCAAGCTGTTCTGAACATCCCCTGAGATGGCTGCAACCACTGCTTCAAATCAGAGGGACCTCTCTATAAAAGACTACAGGAAACCACTGATTGAGTTGTCTTTGAAGAGGTCACTCTGTAGCAATGTAAAATTTGCAGAACTGATTTTTCAGCCCTGTTCAGGGACAGCCACCTCAAAGTGCCTGGCTGAGGCAGTGCTGATCAGCATTGACGTATGTGTGCACTTTTGTTTATAGTTAGGTGTGATTTTAAAGTGTATTCAAGGTGAATCAACCTGAGCCCAAGATGTACTTCTAATGTAATTTTAACAGTGGTGATTACTTAAGTGTTCTTCTGTTGACTTTTTAAAAACAGACTTTTCTATGTTTGTGCCAACTGTGAGCCACTGATAATGTGTGTGGCAGAGCAGGGGTAACAGCTAAAGCACTAATTTCTAGAAGTTTGCTGAAATGGTTGGATTACTGCGTGTGGGTTGCGTCTGTGGGGAAGGGAGGTATAACTTTGGTTTTACTTTGCATAAAATTATTTTGAATTCAGCCCAAATGGCACATGTAACTCTGTATCATGAAATCTTTGAAGGAAAGGGGGGGAAAGCTGGCACTTTTAAGACTTTTGTGATTTTTTTTTTTTTCCCACCTCTGTACTTTGTATTTATTTAAAATTACATAATGCTCATAAATGTCAAAGGTTCCATTAAAAAAATTAATCTTCAATTGTCTAATGTTGCCTTTATGTAAGACACGTGTCACTTCCCAGTCATTGCTAGAATAGTTAACCTGAAGTTCACTGGTTCATCTGCTACTGAACTCCTCAAGAATCTGATATACTGGGTTGTGAGGTAAGCAGAAATAATAGTTTACTTTGTTCTGAATTAACACATAAATATTCTGTCACCAAGCACTACAGTCTATTAGTGAATCAGCTCTTTTCCATAACCTTGTGATGACAATATTGCACAGGGTGAAGAATTCGGCTGGAAGTGGTGATTCATTCCCATTCCCACCATTCCTGGTGGGAGGGCAGTGGAATGATGGTGGAGCCATGTGTTTTCTCACTGGCTTTTAGTGCATCAGCATTCCCTAACAGGCGCTGGAACAAACTTTGTTTTAGTGATGGCATTGTCTCAACAGCAGTTCAGCCAGTGGTGCTGACCTTGCCTTTCCTGTTCTGAGTGTTAAACTAGAGATTAAAACATCCCCTACTGAAATCTTGGGCCTTTCCCAGTCCAGTCCTAAGGACTGCATTGTTAGTTCCCGGTATGTATGAGTGGGCACTAATTGCTAATTAATTTATTACAGAATTGGGCTGAGATAAGCCATGTGCCATTTTGAAGCCAATACAGAGAGAGGAGGGCAGCAGCTCCTTTTAAGCCAGAATTTCTCCTCTCACACAGCCTCTTCCATCAACAAGGATATTTGCTTCCTTTCAGGAAAGGTGCTACTTTGCTGTGTGAAAAATAAAACCTTTCTCAGTCCCTGAATCTCCCCTGGATCAGGCATAAGCTTATTATCTGTCAGCTCATTTTCTGCTGAATCAGTCAAAAAATAGTTAATGTTTTTGAACATTCCAGTGAGATGAATGAGGCAATTCATACCTCTGAGCTATTGTTGCAGGGTTTTGTTCTTTGTTTCCTATTGTAAAATGTCTGGAAACACAGGAAGATGACAGTTGTATTGGTTAATATTTTAAAGACTTTCTTCAAATGCTCAAGGGCTAGAAACAATTTGGAAACAAAAGCCAAACTACTTGCACACAGCTCAGGACAAGGGTGTGGTGTTATAACAAGTTACACAAATCATATAATCCTGGACAGCAACCTCCGAGCAAGCAAAATGTTAATTTACTTGCGCAAAACAACAAAAAACACCCTTCCCTTTAAGCAGCATTTTCCTTTCATAGTGTGGTGCTGAGTAATTTCAAGATCTCTGTATTTTTTATTTTTTTTTTCCCTTGAAGTGTCTACTCCAATTTGAGGTAAAAATCATGGAAATCCAGGTCTGGCTTTGTTAACTGAGCTCTGAGGCCCAAGCTCTAGAGCTGGCTTGTCAGGTGCTGGCATGGGTAATGGGGCAAGATTAAGGCTTTATTCATTTGGTTTTTGGTATTGTTTTGGCTTTTTTCTTCAGCTGTTTCTAGCTGTTATTTATTATAACTAAGGGAAGATATTTATAGTGCTAGCTGAAAAGGTGCTGGGCCTGCTCGGAGCATCACTGACCGCTTCACTTTGGATCATTTTGGTGCTCCCCACCCTGACTCCAGGGCTTGCAGGTAAAAATACGGGCTGGAGGTGGATTGAGCACGGCTCCCACCCCAGCGGGCGCAGGTACGGCGGGGAATGGCCCCGCAGCAGCCCCCGGTGCTCAGAAGATGCTCGGCTCCCTAATCTCCCCCGCCCAGCCCCGGCTGTTCTATCTTTAACGCTTCCTGTTGGTGAGAGGAGCCGGCTCGAAAATGGTCGTGTTTCCTGGCGGGAGGCACGGCGGGCTCTCGGGCGCGTCGTGACCGTCCCTGCCCCGCGGCCCCACGCACGCTGCCGGCATCGTGCGGGCTCCTGCCGCCCGGGACGCGGCCCCGGCCCCGGCCGTGCCGCGGGGGGAGCGGC
>WEKY01063540.1:86462-102392 GCA_013390045.1 Picathartes gymnocephalus
CCACGGCAGGTGCGGCCGGGCCGAGCCCCGCTTGTGCCCCGAGCCCCGCGCACGCCGGGGGCCGCCGCCTGGCCCAAGGCCCGCAGAGGGGCCCGGGAGGTGTCCCGGGAGGGGCTCAGCCCGGGTGTCCTCCTCGCCGCCCCACGCCGGGGGTGATTTCGTTGATTTTCAGGTTCCCGCGCAGGCCCATCCCCGAGCTGCCCAAAACCGCTGCCTTTAGGGCCGCTTTACCCATGGGTGCCCGGAGGAGCGGATCTAGGACCCTCCAGGGACTCCTCCCTTCCCCCTTTTCATGCCGGCAGCCCCCGGCATTTAGGGGAGGTTCTCACGCGTCCCGTCGCTTTGCGAGCGCTGCGCAGGGCACCGTGGCCCCCGCATCGCCCGCTCCCGTCCCCGCGGGCCGCTCCGGGGGCACGGTGGCTCTGGCCAGGCCCGGGGGTCCCTGTGAGCCCGGCCCGGAGCTCGCCGCGGCCTGGTTGAGCCCCTTCTCCGACGGGGCGCGCAGCCGGTCCCGAGCTCCAGCCCCCACGGGCCGCGCAGCCCGGCCCCAGCCCCCTGGCTGCCCCGCACTGCTGCGGGGCGAGTCAGGGCCCTTTTCTCCCTTCCCCAAACCCCTGTCCTTCAGGGTCCATCGCTCACATCCCAAATTCCTCGAGGGCGAGAGGTGCCGGCTCGGTACCCGCTCCGCTCACAGTCCCCAGCATCCCCCAGCTCGGCAGGGATGCTCGGCCTCCTCCCACCCCAGAATGGGAGACGAGACAAGGGAGATCGCCCCAGTTCAGCCCTTCAGCAAAAATACGCAGTGTGGGGGGAGGAAGGCTTGGGATGGGGCTGCTTTTCTCCGAATCCTCCTCTCGATGTGCTTTATTTACCTCCTCTTGTCCCAAAACAGCCCACACCCCTTCTCTCTCTCTCAACATCTCCAACAATTTATTTTGGCTCATTAAATTTAATTAAGAACAGAGTAGGTGTTCCATATTTAATAATAATAAAAAAAAAAAAAGGAAAAAAATTAACAGGGGCATAATAACTTCCAAGAGGACTAAAATAAAGAAACACTATTCAGATGCGGGCAGCCACAGTGCAATTTTTTATTACTCTTTTTTTTTTTTTTTTCCAGTGTCTTTTTAAGAGCATCTAAGCACACACACATAAAAAGCTAGAAGGCATGCATTCCGGAGTTATTCCTATGCATATCCCTGCAATAATTTTCCGCTTTCCTTCGATAAAATTGCCAAATAATAATGAATCATTTCATAAATAATGGGTTTAGAAGCTTATCAGGGCAGGCGGGCCACTGCTGGGGTTTTATCTCTCTCGGCCACATTGCAGTAGTGTTCCGCTCTCCATACTAAATAGGAAACTGGACGTGATGTGGAATTAGAGCCTACCCAGCTGAAGCCACCCAACACTTACTACAAATATAGCCGCGATGCGTAGGCCACAAAATGGCTCCACTCACTTTTCCCAATGAAAAGCAAATGGTGAGTAAAGAGGAATCGGCTCTGCAGAGGTCTGGGCGCTGGGGGTGGCGGGATGTGGTTTTGGGGGGCTGCGGAGGGCAGCCAGTGGGCTTTGGGGGGCTTCTGCCCCACATGAGAGACAGCGGAAAAAAACACAAAATCTTTTTTCCGCGGTTGGGTTTTAATCTTTTTTATTCTTTGATGCGGGCTCGGTAAGGAGGAGAATACTCTTTCCCCTTTGAAATGGTGGGGTGCGGCACCTCCACCGCCCCGAGACCCTCGGGCTGCGGCAGCGAGGCGGCGGCTGGCACGGGCTGCGGGGGCGCTGGGGGGAAGCGCCCACCGGGCCCGGCTCCCCCAGCCTCTCCCCAGGGACAAACACCAGGACGCGGCCCGGCTGACGGCCAGAACCTGAGCGCTTCTCCCCGAGAGGGGGGTCCCCGATATCCCGCTCTCTCCCGCCCCTTCCCTTTGGGGCGATTTCCCTACAAAGCGCCAGCGGGAGAGGTGCGCTTTGGGGTTGGAAATTTCCTGCCGATCGGCTGCTGGAAAACAAAAGGATTTTGCGGAGCAGAAACCAGCGGGTGGGGATTTAATGCCCCCCCTCCATTTTTTTCTAAACGAAACTACCCCAATTTAAGCCAAAATACTGCTGATATCTTTGCGGTTTTGTGTATTTCGTTTTTTAACGAATGCGGGAACAGACGCCATCGGGGTTTTTTCTTTTTTTACGAAGGGAAAAATCTAATTTTTCGTGATTTCGTTGGCGGGGTGAACCGGCCTCGCCTTCCTGTCGCTGGGCGGCGGGGAACGGGCTCACCCCGCCGCCGGCCCGGTGCCGGCTGTCGCGGTTCCTCGGCCGGGAGAGCGGCCGATAACCGGCCCCTTGAGGAATTTAATTTGCCCCTTTAGGAATTAAATTTTCCAGCCGGACGTGGGAGAAACGCCGCCGCCGTCGCCGCTTCGTGCGAGCCCATCGGGAGAAAAACAACCCCGTGTCCGGCCCCGTCTGTGATTTCCTCCCGGGAAGACCGGGCTTGCAATGTGTCCAAAAAACCGCCCAATTCGCCCCAAATATAGGGCGCTTTTTTTTCACGCCTTTTTTTCTCTGTTTATTTATTTTTTTTTTTTCCACGCCAGGCCATGGCCGTCGCTCGTTGTGGCCCCGTGTGCGAGGCGGCGGCTCCTGGCGGTGGCGGGGGGGGACCCGGGGGTGGCCGCTGTCCCCTGTCACAGGGGCCTGCCCGGCGTGCTGTCCCCTCCTTCCCTCTCCCCTGCACCTTTCTCCCTCCACTGATCTCTGGCAATCCGGACCCACGAGATCCACCCTCTTCTTTTTTTTTTTTTTTCTCCCCCCCTTCTCTTCCTCCCAGGATTTAGCAGTTTTATCCCGATGCGGGTGTCCTTCCTCTCTGTAAAGTCGTAAGTACCTTGAGGTGGGAGGAGTAAATTCAGCCTGACACTGAGAGCGCTTTTGTTGAAACAGGAGAGACTTGCGGTGTCCCTACTTAAATATGACACATGTGAGTAATCTCTTCCTATACAATATCGGAATAGGCAATTAGATTTTTCTTTCTAGAGGGCTGGCGGGAAGGGGGCTGGAGGGAAGGCAGAGAACTTGTGCTTTAGGTTGGGTGGTCGTATTTTTTTTAATTTTATTTTACAGAGAGATAGTGAGATATGGCCAAAAAAAGGGGGTTTTTTTCTCGCAACTCAGCCTATCAGAAACGAAATAAAAAATTACCCGAGGCAAAGGAGCGAGAAAGATGGGTGGCAGCTCTCTGCTTCGTAAAGCTCCTTATTTATATGGAAAAGAATAACCAATCAACTAAACAAAAAAATCCAAAAACGAACGAGGGGATATGTGGGAGATAAAGCATAGAAATAATCGCGATATCGCTGTCTGCCCTCGGCGCGTTTGTCGGTGCCCTGTCGCGACAGCATTTGTTCTGTGGGAGAAGGGGACAATGCTGTGTGCGGCCGGGCCCCTTCCTCCTTCCTGCGGTAGCGAATGCACGGGGGGATTGATTCCTTTAGGGGCTGGTTTAACCCCCTCTCCCCCAAAAGTGGTTTCAGCTATATTTCGATAGTCTATAAATAACAATAAAAAATAATCATGGGAGGAGAAGGGGCCGCCCACGAGGCTAGGCTAGGCCTGCAGGCAGGCCGGGCAGGGACTGGGCTGGCTCTGCAGGGCAGCAAACACCGCCGGGGACCCCAAAACGGGGAGAAATACCCCCAAAAAAGCGGGGATGTGTGCTGAGACTTCTCCGTAATTTGGCCGCATAATTTAACCCGCACCCTCGGCGGCGCTGCGGGCGCTGTCCGAGCCCCCTCGCTGCTCAGCCGCCCCGACGGTGCCGATGTGAATCCCCTCGGGGCTCCGGGAGCCTGGCGGGGGTGTCCGGCCCGTCCCCACCGTGCGGGACCGGGGCGCTGCGAGACGTCAAAGCGCCGCTCCGCGAGGCTCCGTGACGTTACCGCAGGGCCGGGGCGCCCCGTGACGTCACGGCACCGCACGACTCGGCGGGGTGGACCCGCAGACCCTCCCGGTCCCGCCAGCAAACTCTAAATTATTTGGGGCGATCAGGAGCTCCCCCATTCCTGACCGACGAGGTCTAAGCCCCGAAGCGGCCCCCCCCGTCGGGGCGGTGCCCCTGGAGGGGTAAAGCCGCCCCTTGGTCCCCCCCATGCGGGGCCGCCCCTGAGCGCTGCCTCTCTCCGCAGGACGATGGACAGGCCGCCCGCCCCGCCGCCCCCCAGTGACCCCCGCGATGCCCGCCCCGCCCGGCGGCACGACTCGGAAGCGGAGACCACGAGCGAGCCGGAGAGCAGCCGCGGGGGCATGGAGGCGCCGGCGGACCCCCAGCTGCTGCTCAACGGGGCGGCCAAGGAGGCGGGCCGGCCCTCCCCCGGGCCCCCCGCCGCCCCTGTGCCCGTCATCGAGCTGGTGCGCCGGGGGGGCTCCCTGGACATAAAAAGCCGTGAGGCGGCGGGGGAGGCGATGCAGAGAGCGCCGGGAGCTGAGCCGTGCCGCGCCGCCGAGGCCGCCTGCGAGGCCCGCATGGTGCAGCTGAGCCCCCCCGCGCTCCCGCTGCAGCCCCCCGGCAGGGCCATGCTCTACAACCTGGGCCAGCCGCTGGCCACCATCAACAGGTCCGTGTCTCCCCTGTCCGCTCTCATCCCGGAGCGGCTCCCCCAGGGGTGTCCCGCTCGGTGGCGGGGCGGCGGGAGGCGCGGGGCGGCGGTGCGGGGGCAGAAGCAGCAGCAGCATCCCTTCCTCCGCGCGCGGCTCGTCGCTTAATCAGCGCGGGTTTGCACGCAACTTTGCAAAGAGAGAAAGGGAATAGGGGGGGTCTGGGGAAGTAAAAAAAGAAAAACTCGTTCCTCGAAGGAAAAATATTTACAGTGGTAAAGTCCCGGGCAGAGCGAAGGGGTCCGTCAGTACACGGACGAAAACCGGTTTAGCTCTCCGGAGCTCCCCGGGCTCTCTCTGTTCTCCGACGAGCCCCGCAAATTAGCGAAAGGGACAGCAGAGGCTCGGACAGGGGTTGAGCCAGCTCGAGGGGTGTGCGGGGACTGACCCCCGCCTCGCCTGCCAGGGAAAGCTGCGGTGCGGAGCCGGCCTGGGTGGACGTGCGTGCCCGCCTGCGGGGGAGCACAAAGTCGAGGGAATGGGGTGGATTTTGCCCTAAGTCGCAAGCCTGGTTCCCCACGCCGCTCACATCCCCCTGCCCACGCCGGGCTGGCGTCCCCTGCTGCGTGTCCCCGGTTGGCCGCGTGTGGTGTCACCGCACGACCCCGGGCTCGGCTTCGTGAGCCGTGAGCTCGCTGCGAGGTCACGGAGCAGCTCCGCTTCCCGCCGGCCCCGGACACAGCCCCGCCGCACGGGCCGGGCCGAGGGGATGTCGGTGTGTCCTCATGGCCTCTCTGCCTTTCTTTGCAGCGGGTTTTTCGGCGAACCGGACTCCTTCTCCATGTACGGCAGCAACCGGGTGAAGCGGAGACCCTCTCCGTACGAGATGGAGATCACCGACGGTGAGAGAATTTCGCCCCCGCGCCGCCTCTTGGGGGGTGGGGGTCTCCATCTGCTGAGGGGGGCAAGTTCCTGCACGATGCCACACTCTGGGACTAAACTCCCAAATAATGAAAGGACTAAACCCCCAAACCCTAAAACGCGAGTAGGATGGCCGGGGAGTCAGGATGGCTCTCCGGTAAGCAGAGCCCACAGCGGTCCCCAGCAGCGTGCTCGGTGAGTTTGCCTCCACCCAGCACCCAGCGATGCAGTTCAGCCTGTGGCTAATTACATCCCTATTCTGCAAATTGCTTAGAGATTAAATCCCAAAGAAGACAATAAATGTAAGTCTGTTGAAGTGCAGATCAGAGCCATTTCAGTGAGACGTTGCGTCTGTAAACCCTTTCAGCCAGGAGACGTTGGCACTGCAGACCACAGCCTTGGGCAGAAAGGACAACCTGCCTTTAAAGCGCCTGGGGGCACAGAGCTAACCCTGTGCTGAGGTCTGCAGCTGCGCGGCGGGATCGTGGCTGATCCCTTAATTCAGTATACATCCACACACTGTTCCCGTCTGCCGTGGAGAAATATCCCGTGGCAGAGCCCGGGAGGAGATGTGGAAGGTGACATTCTGTTGTTCGAGCAGAGATCCCAGGTGCGGGCATCCCTGTTGGAGCGGCAGGGTAATTTCGGAGAATGGAGGGCAGGGAGAGGGCAGGGCAGGATCTGCTGCCTGCTCCTGGCAGGAGGCTCGGGCTGTGGGATGCTGTGTGCAAGGGGATATTTGCCCATGGGATACTGCCCATGAAAAGGGACATTTGCAAGACAGTTTCCATGCGGAAGGCCGGCATGTTTATCTCTGGAGTTAACAGCCCATACACGAGATTCACTGAAATGTGTTTTCTCTTTAGCAATGGTAAACGCTGTATTTCAGTTGCTGGACAATTAATTTCCCTCTTTTCCAGCTAGCTGTCCCTTTCCTTCTACCCAGCTAATTTAAGATCAAATCATAATCTGCTTCAGTCTAAAATGATACATCCCGAAATGACAGGCTCAGGGTATTATCTGCATTAATCGGTCCTTCTCTCCCTATTCTCTGCCCTCCTGGTCCTTTCAGACTGCAGCCCCGTGGGACAGGGGATGTCACAGCCCCAGAACAAGAAGGGCTTTTTGTCTGGGTTGTGATTCTGTGGCTTAGTGGTTATGGGGAAAAGTCCATCAAATCTCAGTGGCTGACCAAAGCTTTGGACTTGCTATTAAATTAGGCATTAAGGATTACAGAAATACTTGGTTGTAACTAAGTTTTTGAATATGTGGTTTGATGCAGGTGTACAGATTGGGCCCAATCCTGCAGGTTCTGGTTCACGTGAATTTCCAAGACTGGACTCAACATTTTGGGGGGGAAGAATAGGTATCAGATTATGTTGTCTAAAAGGGAGAAATTTGTGGGGATGTACATCCCATGCTGAGGCATCTGTGTGATCTGAGGGGCTTTGCTTATTGCTCTGATGGTCACCTGCTGGGTGACATCCGTGGCACACAGGAGCATCACCCTTGAGGGTCCTCAGCCTTGGGAGCTGCAGAAGGGCAGGAAAGTCTTGCCAGACACTTTGTGTTTGTGGTTTTTTCTGCAAGAGAATGAATTATGGGGTTTTTGCAAGTAGTTCTTTATCTATTTTATAGAAATTTTGTTCCATTTAATATCTTCTTTAAAAATAGCTAGAAGTGAAGATAAAAATGTAAGAAAGTATCTCTAAGAAAGTATGTCCTGGAACTTTGGAAGATCATATTTTTATTAATTTTCCTCAGATTTCTAATTACAATTTAAAAAAGCATCAGTCAATCCACTAGAACAAAATCCAGGCAAAAATTCTCATCTGATTGCTTGAATGAGGCAAGTTTCTTTATGAGAAATAGATTTTCTATTATAGCATAGCTATGGGGCATTTTAATTTTCTCCATTGCTTGACTAGTTTTGACTAAAACCTGATCTCTTTCAAAAATATATATTTAATTCAGTTGGTGCAGGAATCCAGAATTTGAGTGTTGTCAGAATTTGTTTTATGTACTGAAGCTTGATTTGGATGGCCCTGGATGAAAACGAACAGGGTTGGGGGTTTTTTTTTCTGTTTTCTTTCTATTTATGAATAGATGTCTTTTAGGCATCAACTTTCAGTGAACTGAGACACATGTTGGAAGTCTGTGAAGACTGACATTTGCTTTAGCTTTTTTTTTTTTTAATGAGCAGTATCCAAGATGGGGTTATTTCTTATACCCTTATGGGAGTAAATAGTTTTTAAGCTGCATCTCCTTCTGGATTCAAGATCAGTTACTTTGTCTTGTCTGGAAAGAGCAGGAAATTGTTAAAAATGTCATATTATTTTAGCAGGATGTAGCAAATTCTTCACTGCCTAATTAGTAGTGCTGCTGAGGTCCCTCTGGTCCCTGCCACCTTCCCCACAACCCTGTGGCATGGCAGGCTGTGCACATCAGGGACAAGAAACCTTCCCTTTGCATGAGCTCTTGCATCTTGATTCATACAAAGGTGCTCTTTGGGTGTGAATATTGCCTTTATTAAAGCATCACACTGGCATCTTAGAGGTCAGAGAGGTGTTTGTCATTTCTACATCCCCCAGCTTCTCCCAGGGGCTGTTTGTGATTTTAGGGGACTCCCAGCTCTGAGCACACTGTGAGGAGGAGTGAGCTGTGTGGCTGCTCACACACTGGAGAAGGTGGCAGCTTTAATCTGGCTGCTTGGGAGTGTGTCCCCACGCAAACCCTGCAGTGCAGGGTGTTCTGTGTGGTGTGCTGGACTGAAGGGACTCAGTTTCCCCCAAAGGGAGAAAAGTGTGATGGTATCTGACCAGCTGGAACAAGGGATTCCCCTTCTCCTGTTGTGCAAGGTGGGATTTGCTGAGGTACAGCTTGAATAGGATACTTATAAAAAGTCACATCTCTTTGGCTTCTCTGCCACAGTCAAGGCAGCCAGGAGTTTTGCTAAAAAAGAATACATATGTTCAAATGTGCCCTGGGGTGCTAGTTTCACTGTGTGATGTCAGAGCTGTGGCTTAAACTGCTCACCAAGGCCAGGGACTTGTTCCCACCAGGAGGGAGAAGTTAGGCAGGTGTCTCAGAGTGGGGAATACAGGGGAGAGATGGTGGGAGTGGGAATTCCACAGTCCTTTGGGGTAAGATTCACTGATGTGTTACCTGCAAGGCTTTGCTTCCCACTCTGTGTTGATTTTCATTGTATGTGATGCTTCCTATACCATGGGAGTCTCTGCCATGGTCATTCTTCCAAATTTCCATGAGATTGATGTGACCTTCCATTGTTGATATCTCCTGGAGGAGATGATGGAAAGGATGTAATAATAAAAGTATCTCATGTTAGTGTTCCCTCGCTGTCTGGCTTCCATGGGCCCAAGGACCTGCAATCCTGATTTACAGCATTGCTGCTCCTGCAATCTACCCTCTACTTTTGGATAGATGTGCTTTTGGGTCTCTTCTAGCACAGAGACAAAAGCTTTTCTCATGCCACCAGAGGTTACCCTGATGTGCTGAAAGGAGAATTGGTGTGTTTTGTGCCTTCATCCTGTGTAGCATACCCTGACAGAAATATGGCTGTAAAATTTCAAGGGTTTAATTGGAGGTTGCATGTAATTAGGCCAAATAGACACCTCTAGCAATTTGGAGTCCCTTCTCCAATTAGAGTCAGAGGGAGTTTTTGCTCTGTGGCAGTGATGAGGAGAGAGAGCAGGCAGCCCTCAGGTCAGCTGTGAAACTGTTCCATCCTCACCTGTGATCACCCTTCCAGCAGGACACTGCCATCACTCTGTAGGTCACATTCCTACCTGTACTCATGGCTACGGGACAAATCCCACCACCCTGTTTCATTCAGAGGGCTCGTGGCAATCCTGTGGTCTCTCTCAGCAGGGAAGACCTCAGGATCTCAGAGTTGTCAAAGCCTCTGCTCCAGCTAATTTCCTCCCATCCCAATGAGGTGTCATTTTTGGGGTAGAAAATAAAGACATCTAGTGAGATAAACCTTTAATAGGACCACTGTTGCTGAGTTACCCTTGTTGATGAGTTGAGATACCCTAAAATTATAGCAGCCTTCTGCACATATACCATGGCCTAAGCCTTATTCCTTGGAGAAGTAAATTCAGATATCTGAGGAGACATCCAAAAAGATGCAACTCCCCTTTTCCATTCCGCTGCATTTAAAAGAAGTTACAGCTTTCTCAGCTCACGGGGTCAGCTTCCAGTTAGCTGGAAGCTCTTGTTTCACTGCCTTGCTGATTAAACCTCACAAAAGTTAGTCAGTTAGTTAATTTGCAAAACAGTGACCTATTCAGCAAAGTAATGCCTGGCCTGTTAGGCCCAGCTCCTAATTCTGCGTGGTTGGGATTGCAGGTCCTCACACGAAAGTGGTTCGTCGCATTTTCACCAACAGCCGGGAGAGATGGAGACAGCAGAACGTCAACGGGGCCTTCGCAGAGCTGCGCAAGCTCATCCCCACCCACCCGCCCGACAAAAAACTGAGCAAGAACGAGATTCTGCGCCTGGCTATGAAATACATCAACTTCCTGGCCAAGCTGCTCAACGACCAGGAGGAAGAAGGAAACCAAAGGGGCAAGGTGAACAAAGACTCGGGGATAGTCCAGGAAGACCTCCTGCAGGACATGTTGTCTCCCAACTCTAGCTGTGGAAGCTCTTTGGACGGAGCGGCGAGCCCGGACAGCTTCACGGAGGAGCACGAGACGCTGGATTCGAAGCACACGCGGGGCCTGCACCACGCCATCCTCCCCGTCGAAGGCAACGCGCAGCGGTGATGACCCTCACTCTGCTCCCAAAGAGAGGCCAGGCCCGGCTGTGCAGCTGCTGGAACTTGTGCTTGTGGGATTTGTGACTCTGCCTTTCCCTGGGAGCTCGGGCTGCCCACTCCCCCCCGGCCGGGGCGGGGCGGCCGGCACGTTGGCTGAGGAAAAGACCAACCCAGATGGACGTTCGGGGTTTAGGTACGTGACCGTACAAAGAAGAAAAGCATTGAAGTCATCTTCGTTGTACAGAACTGCTCGGGATGGGACTCTGAGGAGGGGAAGGAGACGTGGCCAGTGCCTCTCCAGCACTTGGAGGGTTTTCAGACCACTGCGGGGGGGCGTCTCTTTTCAAACAGTCCTCTGGGTGAGACGTGGAACTCCTCTCTCACTGCCAACGGAGGCTACTGGCGCTTTCCCGCTCCATGTGGTGCTGGAAGCTGCTCCATCACGCCAGTGCTGCAGCACTTCTCCAGCCTGTGGCACATCCAGCTGGTTTGAGCAGGAGCTTGGCCACGTGTTCCTGTTGTCCGAGAGCTTTTGACTGTATCTTTTTAAAGAGGTGAAAAAATACCCTCAGCAAAAGAACTATTAAAAGGATTTAGACTATTTCTTTTTCTCTCTTTTTTCTTTTTTTTCTTTTTTTCCTTCCCTTTCTTCCTTTCTCTTCTATCTAATTTTGGATTGTTTGGGCTTGTTGTATTTATGACGTGGGACTACTTCTGTTTAACACTGTCATGCAGTATCCACTGAATGAAAAGGTACATAGGTGTTTTCTGCCACCCTCCCCGTCCCCAATCCTTCTGCCGGTAACACTCAGCAGGTGAATTTCCAGCCTGCTGTGGTCTCCAAGATTTTTTCCAGGGGTTTCTGTAGGGTCAGAGCTTCTCTCAAGAAAGATGATTTTCAGAGTTGTTAAGGGAAGAAAATATTTGCTAGTGAAGTATCTCCTTGGACTGGGGGATTTCTAAATTCAAAAAAGCAAAAATAAAAGGGCAAAAGGAGTTAATGATGTATCAACAGTGTGCGTCTACATAGGGTTATAAAAAGGTTTTTAAATGGTATGCTTTGAATTTTTTGGTTTTATTGTGTGAAAATGGTGGTTCAGCTGTGCCAATGCCCACAGTGTGGACAATAGTGCTGGACTTATTCTGCCATTAGGAAGGTCCTCACCTGTCAAGGCTGGTAGGAATCCACAGCCTCTCTGAATCTTGTGGGGAAGCAGTAAAAACAGTGGTGGGATCTGCCTCCATTCCTGAATGCTCAAATTGCTGCAAAACTGAGCTCTGTGACTGAGCTGACCCTCTGATCCTGCTGTCCCCCAGGAGGACTTTTGGGAAGCAGGAGGGCAGGGGAGCAGGAGGCTGCTGCTGTGCAGAGAACCAGCTCTGGGAGCTGAGAACCACACTGTGCCATCACTGCTGCATCAGGCCCATCTCTCACCAGCTCCATCTCCTGAGGCCTGATGGAGCAGTTGCCCCAAACCCATCCTCTCCCTCTGCAAAGATGTCAAGGCACGGAAATCTCTACCATGATACAGTAGAAAAAAACCCAAACCCCCACACAATCATCCTTTGGAAGAGAATAGGTATTTCTGAGTGGGACATCTTCCACCGCACTCGTGCCTTCCCAAGGATGCTGAGGTACAAGGGAACATAGACAATTTGAGTGGGTGTCTGCAAGCCCATCCAGGCTTAATTCAGAGCCCTGTCATTTCCATCCCTGCTTGGTTTTGATGCCTCTTTGCAAATAATAGGTAAGAGCCTGGCATGTGGCTTGGCATGTTAGGCAGCATTAGTTGCCTGGGATGGGATCCTGGCCCGTGCAAGATTTCCAGCATAGCCCCCAAATTCTTGGAAAGTGCCAATCTCCCCCATCTTATATTGGGGTAAAGGAGGAAAATTCTTGGTTCTGCATTGCCGGTGCATGGGGGTTTTTACTAGAGGGGGTTACCTGCAGGGCTGGGCCAGGGAAGGTGCTGGTGTGTGAGGAAGAGGTTTGGACTGGTACTGGTGCCAGGGGTAGGGGAGACAAGCAGGGGGAGCTGCCAGGGGGGCCTCGGGGAGGGGAGAGGAGTGCTGTCACACAGGTAAAGCCGTTCCTGGTTCCCAAATAACCCTGGGTGGGGTATATGGGGGTTTTACACCCTTGTTATTGAACTGTCGCAAGAAAGAAAATCACCGATACTCAGAAATCCCTCATTCCACACAAATCCATTATTTCTTGTTTATATCCTCCGGGTAGCTGAGCAGTTGGGGAAATGGTACAACCTTGGCAGCACCCCCAAACGCCCCCAGGCACACGTGCTCCTGCAGGGAGTGCCGTAGGTCCCCCGGGGTATGTACAGCCGTACTTTAATTGTGATTTGAATGGTACATTTCCTCTGCCCACCTCTCCTCCTGCCTGCTTCATCTCTCGCTGTGTGGACCATCTCCCCCCATTCCTGTTGGAAACAGCGCTCTGGGGCAACGTTGTACTGTGTGAGTGAATTCCTGCCTTACGGATTTTGGTTTTTTTAGCCCCATCCCTTTCTCAGCCACCCTCCCCTTGGATTTCTGCATTTTTTCTGCAGAAATGAGGTAACCAGACCTGGTACCCTGAGTCTCAACCCACTGTGGATGTGCTATTCGGAAAACACATTTGTTGTAATGTGTGTGTACATATAAATATATATATATAATGAATATATCAAGGATATTTCTAAATAAAGTTTTACAAAGCAGCCTCCACTTGCTGTCTGCCTCTGTCCCACCTCAGCACTTGAATCCATCATTACTTTCGTGTTTCATCCCCGAGTGCTCTGGGGTGAAGATGCCAGGCTGGCCCGATCCCAGACTGCCAAAGACATAAACGAGCAGCAAAAAACGTTGCAAAAGGACCCGATATTTTTTTGTTGTTGTTGTTTGTTTGTTTGTTTTTTTTTCTTGCTTGACTGACACCGTCCATCCTGGGCGGGAGGAAGAGCGCGCGGGGCCGGCAGGAAGGAAGGCGGGCGATGAAGCAATGCCTCGCCGCAGGCGAGCGTTACCAGCCACCCCCAGCTCACCCCCAAACTGCTGTTTGCAGGTCCCCCAAAGGCTCCAGTGGCCTTTTGCCTGCTTTTGACTGTGCAAGGAACCGGCTGCTGGGGGCCATGCACTTCCCTCTGCACCCTGGCAGGCATTCGGCCATGATTTAACAGGCAGTGAGAGTAATTCCTCTTTTTTTCACAAAGGAATTATCACAGCAACGTGCATAAGTGCTTTTAAAAATATACGACATTAATTAGGGACTATTTACAGGCTAAGTGGTCCGTTGAATATGTGTGTGTTTTTAAATACAAGTATATATCTTATATATATTATATATATATAAATATATATATAATCCATATATATATGTGTATATATATACAAATATATATATATACACACATACATATATACACCTACATCACCATGCTGCTCATGGTGGATGACGCCATACCAAGCACGGAGCAGATGAGCAGGAATGGTACCACAAATATTTTCTTGCCTTCCATTTCTATGAATTACAGAGTCGTTGCCTATTTAAACGAACCCTTTAAAGCATCCCTTGCTTTTTTAAAGCCTCCCCTCAAAAGCTTAGCTGCTAACCCCTCCTCCCCAGCAGCCTGGTGGCCAACACTTGCTTTTAAGGTTTCTAGGTGAAATTTCCCTCCAGATGGAAGAAGGGACCCTTTCTCAGGCTCCAGCCTGGGGGGTGCAGGGTGCCCCGTCCAGACAGAGCCCCAGATGAGGGACATGGGGCTGTCCCCTCCACAGCCAGGCTGAGCAAAGCCCCGGCAGCCAGGACTGGGCTGCTTCCATCCCAGGCTCTGGGACAAGGCGTGGGGCAGGTGTGGGCAGTGTGTGGCTGCTGGGTGTTTATCTGGAGCTGGGAGATCATGGCTGTACATCTGTTTTAACCCCTGTCTCCCGTCCTGCTGCCAGCCCAGCAAGAGCTGATAGCTCACCCACCAGTTATCTCTGCCTCCCACCTCCTCCCTCCCTCCTTCCATTGCCAGGGCAATTCTCCTTTCACCTCCCACTTCTGCTTTTTTGCTGTCTTCCAGTAAAATATCCTTGGTGGCCACAAGTATTTTGCTACCAGCAAAGGAAAAAACATCCTTAAGGGAAAAACACCTACTGGGTGAAGGCTTCAAAGCACTCCCTGCACCTTTATAGGTTCTATAACCTATGGAAAGGGCTGAGAGGCTCCCAGTGCCACCTGCTCCATGGTGGAGTGGTCGATGTGCATCACTCCTGATTAACCCAGGTGGTGGGGAGGCCCTGGGTGCTGCTCTGCTGGGACAGGCTCCAGGGCTGTGTCCCCAGGTGGTGGCTTCATGTTGGCCATGCTGGAAAGAGCATCCTTCTTCCAGCATCTTTTTCTCCAGAGCATCTGGACCTTGCTGCTGCTTGGCCACCAAAATGCAAATGTCACAGAAGGTAGCAGACATCACCTGCCTTTGTGTTTCTTTTTGACAGTAATGTTCGAAAGCCTTTTCCATTCTTGTTTTCCAATGGAAAATTTAATTAATTTCTCACCAAATGGCAATTTCTTTTCCCAATCACGTTGTGTTGCAAATGGTGATATGCACTGCTCTGTGGATTCAAATATATGGGGAAGAAAACCCCAGCCCAACCTGTTTTTTTCTCTGTTTATGCAAAATAGAAAGGAAAGTTGGGAAAAGCACCCTAAGGTCCTGGTTTCCACTGCACAGAGGAGATTGGTGCAGCAGGAGGGCGAGAGCCTGGGTGTCGTGGGTGGCATTGCCCTCAGCTGGGACACTGCTGGGGCTCATCTCTCACTGGTGGCACCACGAGGTCATCGGGGTTCTGGTCTGTAGGGAAGGAAATTTTCTGGCAAATAGCAATTTCTTCACAAACTTGAAACAGATGCATTTAAAGGTGTTTTGTTCATCCAGTTTTCTAATGTGTCCCAGGAACTCAGTGACATTCAGGCTTCCAGTGGCAGAAAATTTCCCTTACAAGTGCATGGATGACACTGGGGAGTGAGAACAGAGGGGACTTGACACTGAGATAAAATTGAATTAAAAACCAGAGAGAAGGTGGGAGGATTGCATATGCCCAAGGCAATGAAACAAGAAACACAAAACCCCAAAATCACCCCAAATTTGGGCAGCTTCTATTTTCAAGCCTTATTATCTATTTTTAATTACAGCCTTTCTGGCAAAGCACTAGCAGCCCTGCCTGGGAACACCGCCGAAGCCAGGAGCGAGGACCTGCTTCATTAAGGGCATTCCCACATAATTGAATCAAATATGCTCACGGAAACGGCAGGACCCAAACATTCCCACCCCGGCAGCCGATGAGAAAGCTTCTCCTCTTCGCTGTGACAGGCGAAGTGACAACAGGAGGAGTAATTTATGGCTCTCTGGGACTGCTCGATCTGCTCCTCATCCCGGGGCTCATCCCTGACATTCCCACCGCCACACAAAGGCTGCAGCCGGCCAGCGGTGCCCAGGGGACACCGCGCTGTCACACGCAGCAAGGAGATGAGCAGCGAGCAGGATCCTCTCTCTCCTCCCAGTCCTGTTTTTTCTCTCTTCTCTTCCTGCTTCTCTTTTCACCTGATTTCTCACTCCCTCTTTTTTTTTTTTTTTTTCTTTTTTTTT
>WEKY01063540.1:102404-123899 GCA_013390045.1 Picathartes gymnocephalus
TTTTTCTTTTTTTTTTGTTTCCATCCCAAAACTGGGATGGGAGAGCAGGGCAAGGGGTGGATGGGAGAGGATGAGGATGCTTTGAGACCGCAGGGGCTCACGAGGGGGGACCTGCACCACTGATGGGGATGCAGGAAACCTCCTGGGGTTGAGTCCAACAGGCACTTGCAAACTTGTCCCCCCGGTAGAGGTTCCTTTTCCCCTGCTCTTGGAGCTATTCTCAGCCGCCACAGTGACCTTTCCGGGGAACAATTTGCTATTGTGCTTTGGTGAAGCCCAGCCTCTATTTTTACACTCTGTTTTGCTGATGCGGGCACAGGGAGCGAGACGGGAATCCAGCAGGAAATGGGAGGGAGCGTCTGGAGCATGGTGAAAACTGCCCCGGCCCTTTGATGTGCCGTGGCCGAGTCCGTCCGGCACCACGTGGTGGGGCCGGGGGCTTCTCTCCCTGCCCATCCCTCTGGTAAATCCCGCACGGCACCAGCTAAATCTGGCCGTGCCAAGGTGGGAATGGGCCCTGCAGCAAAGGGCTTTCGGCAAAGGGGCCGGCAAAGCCGCGCTGGTACCGTGCTCCTCAGTGCAGGCTCCGCAAAATGAAAGGCAGCTTTCTGCTGGCTTTGTGTAGCTCAGGGAATGCTGGGAGGAAGGGAAGGAGGTGACTTGCCGACCGGGCTAGGAGAGGTTTGAGGATTTGCCCAAGGGTATCTGAAAGCCATGATAAAAAAAATGAAAGCTAGAGCATCCTGGGTTACATCATGGGAAATGAGCAGGCTGGAGGTGGCAGGTCTTCGTGTGAGGTGCTGGTCCTTCCTGATGTGGGACCTGGAGCTGGGCTTGCCGGGAGTGAATGGCTCCAAAAATGCCAAACATCACAGCCCAGAGTGGTTAGGGAAGCGTGGCTGCCCGCACGCCCTGTTCAGCCTGTGTTTGTGGCAGGCAACAGCAGTGTCCCACTCGAGATGTGTATCTGGGAACACGGCCAGAGCCCAGGGAAGGGAAGGGAATGTGTCCAGTCCTGCAGCTCTTCTGCTTCCACCACTGTCACCACCATCAGCACAGCCCCTGAGGCAGGAGTAGGACCCTGCTGCCCAGGGCTTGCCCAGAGCCCATGGCAACCAGAGGTAAAGTCATCCTGCGTGTCTGAAGGGTCCAGCCATGGTCTCACCCACTGCCCATCCAGGGCTGCCTGGGGTGGGGATTGGGAACAAGGGGATACTTTACAGCAGCTGTCCCATCTCCAGAGCACTTTGCTTGCTGTGATATTTCCCTTCACACGCTGCTGTAGCTGAAACAAAACACATCAACACCGTCCCAGTCGTGTCTTGCAACCATCCAGCATTGCAGCACCACTGCTCCGAGCATCCTGTCTGCTCCATCCCTGGGAATGGCACTGGAATGGGAGCTGGAGGCTGGCGGGAGTGTCCTGGGGGGTGGATGGAGACAGTCAGCAGTGTGCCATTGCAGATGCTGTGGGTGGGAAGCGCCTGCTCGGGGTGGGGAAAGCTCTGTGCTTGCCGGGGGGGCAGTGGGTGAAATGGTGCCCTGTGCGAGGAACGAGCCTGGATGAGGCTCCAATGTGGGACATGGCTGAGGTGTGTTGGCAGTGACACATTGGCACAGCCACCTGTGTGACAAGGAGTCACAAACACGCACTCCACAAATGGCTGTCCATGCACAGGGCAGGTGAGAGTGCACTGGGTTGCTCAAAAATGCACAGCCCACGTGCCCTTGCACTGAAATGGTGCACAAACACAAACATTCCTTTTTGCATGCCTCACTCCTCTGGGCTCATCCATGGATGCACATTTGCAGACAGTCCTGAATGCACGTTTGGATGGATGCAGACATGCAGTCCTGCGTGTGTCTTCAAGCCACCCAAGCCCTTGACATGCTCACACATGTGTCCCCTGCCCCTTGCACGCTGCCCTGCTGCTTGTCCCCACCAGACAAAACACCGGGCTGGTTTTGTTTTTGGCTGCCATCAGCAGAAATCACTCACAAGCTGCTCCCTGCCTCATCCTTGCAAACCCTGAGCTCCTTTTTCCCTTCCGGGTCAGGTGGCACCAATCCATCCAAAGCAGGTACTGGCTGTTTTTCCCGGGTGTTTCCAGGGCAGCAGGAAGGCTGAGCTGGGCCGTGGCAGCCGTTGCTCCTATCTCGGCTCTCTGCCCGTCCGTGGGACCACCCTCCAGCTGGCTCCATCCTGCTGCGAGCTGCTCCCCTCTATCGCTGCGTGCAGGTGCCGCGGGATGGGGATGAGGCCCTGCATCCACACACCCCAAGGAACGGGCAGGAAGGCGGTGTGAGTGGGAGCGTGTCTGTCCCTTCCAGCCGGGACACTGACCCCTCGCTGGCAATGCCAAGGCCCCCGCCCTGCCGGCTGCTCCGCTCTCCAGCCGGAGCTGGCAGTCGACGCCTTCCCAGTGCCGTATCCCGGGGGGTCGCAGCGGGGCTGTCCCACACGGGGCTGACATACCTGAGCCCCTCACCGAGCCCGGGCGGGGGCTGCGCTCCCCGGGCCGCCTCCTCCGGGCGGGCGCCTCCTTCGAACAGGCCTGGGGGAAGCCCCGCTCGCAGATAAACTGCACATCAAACCCACCGCAGCACCAGCGCTTCCTGTCTGCGGGGCGAGCCCGAGCCGGGGCGGAACCGGGGCAGAGCCGGAGCCGATCCGGAGCAGAAACGGAGCAGTTCCGAAGCGGAGCCGGAGCCGATCCGGAGCAGAAACGGAGCAGTTCCGAAGCGGAGCCGGAGCCGGAGCGGACCACCCCGGCAGTTCCCGGCGCGGTCGCCAGAGGGCGCCGCCCCCCGCCCCGAGCGGCCCCACGGGAGCGCAGTGCCTGCACCGGCCTTTGCTCGTAACGGGGTTTCACATTTTTCTGTGTTTTCCAAATAAAGTGTGTTAAAGACTGTCCTTTCTCCTCTTCCTTTTTCCTTTTCCCTCTCCTTTCTCCTCTCCTCTCTCACATCCCTATTCTCCCTTTCTCGCTTTCTCCATTCCTCCCTCTCCTTTTCCCTTCTTCCACCTTCTACAGGTCTTCCTGGGGTTACCGCAGACCGACAATCGCTACGTTAAACTCACTCTGTTTGAACACTGCAGCTACTTTCCTGCAGAATTTTGTATTCTGGGGTAGAAAGGTAGAGAGAGAGCGTGGGACAGCTGGTGTTCCCCTCAGCTCAGCCAGGCTCTGGAGATCCCAGTGCTGTCTGCAGGTTCTCACCCCCTGGAAAGTGAGGGCAGTGGGTTCTGTGCTTGTGGTCACCAGTTCCCCTTTGGCTCTGCCAGAGGAGCACAGGCAGCCGGGTCTTCTGGGATTTCGGCAGAGGTGAGGTGACCCTGTGTAGACTCACACTTCCCAGCGGGAGCTCTGGTGGCTGTGCTAATGCCCTGCTATTTATTGAGTTCTAATTAATGTCCTGCCCAGTCCTGGAAACAGCCTCTCCTCCTCAGTCCCAGGCAAAGGCATCTCCCAGGGGTCTTCACCTTTTGTCCTCCAAGCCTGTTCAGGGCTGGATCCAAGTGCAGCCTGTTCTGAGCTGCTGTGGCACAACGGCACAGCTTGGCATTGCTCAGCCCTTTCCAATCAATCCTGTCCCCCCTGCAGGAGCCCTGGATCCCTGTCCCCATCTCACGATACTCAGCTTGTCAGCAGCATCCTGGGAGGGGTGGCAGCCTCCAAAGTTCAGGATTGGGTTAAGGCTCCCCAAAAGCTCTCCTAGCTTCAATATACCCCGTGAAATGCCTTTTCCAGATCTTGGACTCACATGAAATCCCTCTGGGCTTTCCATGACCCTCCCACTCCCTTCCCCAGCAAGAGAAGCCGCTGTTCTGAGGAGATGGGACGTGATTTCCCCCTCTCCTCTGTTACCTGCATCTGTTTGCTTGGGTGGCAGCCAGAAAAGGGACTTAATGCATTCATTCATTTTTCCCCTGCCCTTTATTTTTCATTTTATTTTTCTACCAGCCCAAGGCTCCCGCCTGTTGTAGAGTCGAGGGGGAAGCACCCCGGCCAAATCGTGCCCCTGTGTTATGGTAATCGCGGCTGCCACCCAGCAGATGCAGCTCGCTGCAATAAAAAGGCTGTTTAACAGGCACGGAAAAGGAGAGGGGAGCTTTTGTTTGGCACTCGCCGGGGCTGGAGTACACTTGTAAAGAGACAACTGGAGCTCGTTGAAAAGAAGTGGAGGTTATTAGATTCATTTCACTTACTGCCGATGGTCCTGTTATTTTTTCCCCTTCGTATTCCAGGCAAAAATCCTGGTGCTGAGAAGGAAGATGAGAGAGATGCCACCTGAGAAGCTGCTGCCTCTGCTGCTGACCATGGAAAGAGATAGGGCTGGTGCCTGCCGGCAGGGTTGTAGTTGATCAGAACCCCGAGTTCAAGGATGCTCAGGCTGATCTCCTGTACTGGGGATGCTCCTCACTCTGCCCAGGGAACTTTCTTTTTCCCAGTAAGGCAGTGGGGCTGGAGGAAGGAAATCACCTTCCTCAGATGGTGCTGAGCAGGGGTGCCCTACTGAATGGAGGCTCTTCGCTACCCACTGGGGACCTAGACAGTCATGCAGGGTCATCCTCCTCATGGGACATGGCCTTTCCTGATGCTCCTCTACCTTCCAGGATGCTTGGTCCTGCCTGTTGTGAGGCAGCAAAGTTAACAAGACTCAAGGGCACACTTAATTGTGCTTGGAGCTATCAAAACACAGGGCTTGTCATCAGCAAAGGTAGTCCAGAGTTTGTCAGAGCTTGGACAGCAATAGGTTGCTGATGGGGAGGAAAGAAATCCAAGTGACTGCAGAAGCTGGGATGACATAAACCCTCATCCTTGGGGGTTATAATCTCATTTTGAAGTGTTGCAGTTTTGGATGGGAGAATGACAGAAAGTTGTGCTGTGGGGTTTTTATCTTCCCCCAGATAAGTGGGGACAAGAAAATTATTAGATAGATTGGAATTCTGTCCCTGATTCCCTCTACCTACCTATCTATCCCTCTGTCTTGATGATGCATCTCTCACCACCCCTCTTTGCTCTGAGAAACAGCAGCAATCCTCTTCAGATGCCAGGAATAAAATCAATACATTCCCTCTCCATTTCAGGTAGCTGTCCATAAATCTTCCCAGCTTCAGGCTGGTCTCCTGGGACTCCCACATCACTTGGGAACCTATTTAATCAGCTGAGATGATCAGTGCTGTTTGTTGCCCAAAGGCCCCTTGAACTCTTTGTCTCCTCACTGAATGATGCTCGGGTGCTGTAAGGGTTTAGCCAGACTGGCCCATTCTGTGTGACCAGTCTCAGGTGAGAATGCCTGGAGCTGGCAGTGCCCATCCAAGTCCAGCTTTGAGCCCAGGGTGCTGAGAAGAGTCACGTCCCCTCTGCCAAGGCTTTATCAGCACATCTTCCCATGGCCCCTGGCTTGGCTCTCTGCAAAGCTCTGTAAACCCACACCAGCATGAAGAGCACCCAGCCTGGAGCCAGGCGAAGAGAATTATGGCTCCTTTTGGGAAGGCTTGGCAGGGGCTGGAGGGGGTGTATGAAACCACAGCCTCCCCCTCCTGGGGCTGCAGGCCTGATTTTCAACATATTTTAGTGCATTTTATGTTTTAACTGGTTGGGAATCAGTCCCATGCAGTAGCTTTGCTGAGGGACTTCTGGAAGAGGTTTTCCATGCTGGTCCAGCCCTTGGAAACACAGAACTCAGCATGGCTTAGGATCTGCCTCCAGGAAACAAATCTAAATCTGCCCCAAAGCAGCAGAACTCTTGGATAAGTTATCAACCAGGGAAATGCTGAGGTGCCACCTTCCATAGCTGAGATTCTCTTCAGGGCGGTGTTGCAGTGGTGCTGGAGGTGGCTTCCCCTGCCTCCCAACAGCCTCCAAGCAAGGCAGCCTGGGGAGATCCAGCCAGTTACCTGCCCGATTCCATCCCGCTCCAGCCCAAGAGGTCAGCGTTTCCAAAGGCTTCTGCACTCCATAAACCACAAGATAGCATGGACCACCATCAAGACAGGGAAAGTAACCTAATCTGCCCTCACATTAGGGTGTTGGCAAACAGTAATCCAAGAAGGAAACACATTATCTGGCCTTGTTACTTTACAAAGTAATTTAAATTAATTTTTCCCTGGAGTGGTTAGGGAGCACTGCAACTTGCCCTTGTCTGTTCTCTCCGGCTAATGAAGCTTTACCAGAGACTGCTGGTGAATTCCTATTAAGACCTCATCTTAGAGGTTACAGGGCAAAGCAATTTCTGCTCCTGGGAAAAATGCCTATGAATTTGTAATTGTAAGTCCATGTTTGATAGGGATTAGCATCTGAAAGGGGTAGAGTGGTAGGTAGCAGAGAAAACATTATTTCAATTAGCTGAAGAAAAGCAACTTAACATCTGATTATAGCTTACACTTTTAATTTTCTCCTATTCTGCCATCTGAGGTAATTATTTCCTGAAAATTTCCACCCTCACCAAACCAGCCACCTTTCCCTTCTCCTCCTTTTGTGCATCGTGGTTGAGATTCACATGTAAGTGGTTGGTGAGTGGGTTTTTTTCCTTTCCCTTCTTCTCTCCAGATTCACTGAATTTGGGCCTGGTGTAGAGGATGCTGTATGAAATCACACTGAAATGGGACGTGATATTTCTCTTCATGCCAAAGACGTGAAAGATGAGGAGGAGGAGGCTTTGCTCCACATCCAGGCTCGTGGTCAGGCTTGTGCCCAGCAGCTCGACACAGTGCCAGTGCCTGACTCTCCCAGGCAGAGCCCCAGTGCCTAAAGATTCTCTCTGTGCTCAGAAATTACTTCCAATTCCCTCTTTCCCTCCCACCCCTTGGCTTTAGCCTTGAGCTCAGCTGTTCTCCATCTATTTTTTCCTGGCTTCTTGGTCTCCTATTTCCTAATGACGATGCAATCAGTTTTTGGGTGGGAGATTCCTTGTGAGAAGGCTTGTTGTTATTTAAGGAAGATCATGAAATCCATCCTTAATGAAAGGACAGGAGAAAACCCTTCCACCAAGTTACACTGAAGCCTGAGATTATCATTTTTATGGGCTTCCAATCTTTCCTGCCTCATGTCTTATCAGCAAATGCAGCTGGAGGCTTCAAAAACCCTCCCAGCTTGCTGCTGATTTTATGGGATGAAGATTAGAGATGATCGGATAGCAAATTATTCATTCCATTTGATATCTCTGGGCAGGAGGGAATATCCAGAGCAAAGTCAGCTCCTTTCTCCCTTTCTGAGCATTGCACTTTGGGAACCTTCCTATCTGCCACTCCAGCAATGTAGCAGTGCTCTTCCCCACACTCAGAGGTGATTAGGGGTGCAATATTCCCTCTGAACAGATGGAAAAGCCAGGGGGAATCACGGATGCAGGCTCACCCCCTAACAATAAGGCAGAGCAGAGGCAGGAGGGGTTTCCTCTTGTTTCAGGGGTTTTTAGTTTGATTCCTTCCAGGCCAGGGTAAGGTGGGGCAGATCAGGTAGGTGTTTTCTTGGCCTAATTTTCCAAGGCTGTGGGCCCTGAGGTTGATGTGAACGTGCTGCCAAAGCCCTGGCAGCTCTCGATGTCAGGGACAGAGGAGCAGAGAGCTCAGAGGGGACACTGGATGGAGGAGAGAGCCCAGTGCTGCCCTTAGATGTAGGAGCAGCAGCATCAGGCCCCAGCACAGAGAGTGGAGGGTGTGAATGCTGCCCAGAGATCCATCCCAAAATCAACTGGTGTAAAAAATATCGCCCAGAACATCCCATGAAATACTCACGGGCCTCAGTTGTGCTGCTGAGCAGATCTTAAGGGCAAATGAAGGCCATAGATTCCTTTTGCCTAACCATTGACACTGGGGTTTTCAACAGCACATAAATAAGAGAATATATTGCAGTTTAAAGGAATTTTTAAAGAGGAGAAGTGGGGTACAGAGCTGTGATTGATGAAAACCCAGAGCAGGAGCTGCCTTTTCTGCTGCCATTTACCCACACTGGCACGCTGAGCCAAAAAAATGCCCTTTTCCCAGTGGTTGTAGCTCCTGGTTCTCTCCTGGCAGCATCCATAGCAGGCAGAGTTTGAAAGAGAGGGGTCAATGGGAAATGAGAGAACTCTGGCACAAGCAAGGAATATTTGGTTTGGATGGCAGATGTCAAAAGAAACGAGCAATTATAAATTGGAGTTTTAAAATTTTTTGTGCTTTTTTTGGTGTGGGTTTTTTATGTTTCATAGTAGCTATTGAAATGTAAAAAACTCATAATTACTTTTCTAGGAAAAACACAATCTCTTCTTTAGGGGATGTCCAGGTTTGCTCTCATACAGTATTTTTTAAAATTTTTATGGCTCTGTCTGGGACACAGGGAGGAAATGGAGAGGATGAAAGAGAGAAGGAAGGAGGGAGGAAGGAAGGAAGTGAAGGAGGTGAAGGAGAAAGAAAACAATTTCCATTACAACACATAGTGCCACAATGTTTTTCAAAGAGGAACTGGCATCTGTGCTTTGAGATGTATCATCCAGGAATGTTGCTTTGAACAAATACTAATTTTTCCTAGAAGTTATGTAATTTTTAGGGGAAATAATCACTGATTTTTGGAGGATTTCAGTTTAAAGCCTGAAATTCCCACCCTTGCTTTGTGTAAGATCAGTTATAGAGGCAACTGCTCACTTGGATCCTTGGAAGGGCATTGAGCTGGCTCTAGCTACACTTGGCTTTGACTAAATCCTGCCAGGGTGATTTCTCCTTCTGTGACTCAGTTTCCCTCCTCTCTAAGATGAGCCTGCAGGGTTTTGTCTCACCATGGCTGGGTGATGCTGAAGGCTTAAGTGAGAGAGACAGTAAGATTTCCAGCACCCTGCAGCAGAAACACACGGCTGCTGGTCACCGCAGGCCCCAAGCCACAGCCAGGGTGACAAAAGGAAAACTTGCTTGGCAAATAATTTATTGAAATTTCAGACTTTGCCCCTGCACTGAGGCTGCTACAGTGACTTGCAGCTTCTCATCCCCCCGAGTCAGCCCCAGGGACATGCAACAAAGGAGGTGCCACGGGAGCTTTGTCACAAAGGCACGTACCTTCCTAATAGCTGCAGGGCTAAACATGCTTTGGAGCACAGGGGAGATCTGAGATAAGTACTGAGTGATTCCCTGGCCTCATCAGTGAGCCCAAAGCCATTAAATCATTGAATTGTCTTAGATTTCATATAAATGTGGGAACATGCAATCGGTAAACTGTTATTTTCTCCTCAAGATGCAGCCAACAGCAAGACCACTGTCTGAAAGGCCCAGAGCTCTGCCTTCATCCCAGGGCCTTGTCTGTCATGTCCTATCCACCCAAGCACGTGGGTGGATCCTTGAGGCTCCCTGACTTTGGGAAAGCAGCCCAAAGTCCCTGGAGCTGTGCTGGGCAGAGCCCTGGGGTGATAACATAACCCAGAGTACACGTGCAGGAGAGGGAACCTCAGCCCCAGGCGTGACAGGGGAGTGGACAGCAACAGCAGAAATGTCTCAGACCTTGAATTTCCCCGGGGCAGCAGCAGGACTGGCTTCTCTAGGACTTCTGATCTGCTGATAAAGCTCTCTGCTCCAACCACCCAGGCTGCTTTTGCTGGGCTTTTGCAAAGAGACGAGCAACAGGCAGGCAGCAAAGATGGCAAGCTCTGCACGCTTTCCCAGATAATGTGGAAGCAGGTCATGGGGAACCCAAAGTTCACTCTCGTTTTCGCTTATTCACAAGCCATTTCTTTTCCTCTGTAATATGATTAGATTATTTTACAGGGCCCCTGTTGTGACACTTCCTTGCTGGGTGCAGCAGGAAAGTCCCTGCCCCACATATTTCACAAGCAAAAATAAGCAGGGTTGGCAGTGGGGTTATCCCACATTGCAGTAAGGGACCTGGCCATGGGAAGGAATTTGGGAAAGAGTTGGGAACTGGCCTTTTGTCTTGTACAGCTCAAGTCAGATCTGGTTTGTCTTCAGGATAAATAATATTATTGTAAATACAGGGTAAAGAGTTGAGATGAAGGTGGGCAGTCCTCTTCCCACGGGTGTGTATTCCTGAGGGTGCTGCACATTCCTGAACACGGGTCCTGTGTGGATAAAGTGTTATTTGCGTCTCAGGATGGAGCAGCCAGGCAGGGTCCCTGGAGGGGGAATCACCAGACCCAGAGGCTGGGGGCTCAGATGCTGCTGAGGGGTTACAAAAATGTTATGACACACCACAAGAAGAGTCACCATGAAACCCCTGGCTCACAGTTTTATAGTTTCCTTCAGGAGCATCTGAAGTTTCTCAGCTGTGAAGACAAATATGTTTTATTCTTCCTGTGGGGTTGATTTGCCAGTCATCCAAACCTGACATGGGCTGGAAAACAGCTTAACTCAGGACCTGCAACATTCCCTGTCCTGCAGCATCTGTACAGCTTTCGTGAAGGGCAAACCTTGCTGCCTGCTGCAGCTCTTTGGCTGTTTCTACCTCTTCTGGTGTTGAAGAAATTTTGGGGACAGCCCTGATTACTCAATAAAATGAGGGCTGCTTTTGCTCTGTTTAATTGTGTCACCATTAAACAAGGTGTGGGAGGTGAGAGGCAGTACCCAGCACAGAGTCTGGTTTATTAATTGGATGTTTTAAAGTCACAAATGTGTTTTGCTTAGTGACACTTGTTGAAAAGAAAAAACAAGGAGTGGGAGTCCCAGAGGATGGGAAGGGATGTCAGAGCTGGGGCATTGCTGGAGTCCCCCTGTGAGGAAGGGACTTGAGGGACACCACGCTCCCCAAGCTTCACTGGGGAAGAGTTTTACCCACCTGGGTGTCGTTTTTTCCTCCTGGGCCGATGCAAATATTTTGTGCCTGAGTTCCCTTCCACGCCCTACCTAAGGGGACTGTCAGGTTCAAGTCGCCGTGCCCCAAATTCCCCGCCGGCTTCCGCGGGAGAAGGCAAAGAGGCACCTCCTTCCCGCAGCAGGATTTGAATAAGCAGGTGAGAGCATCGGCCTCCCTGGTTAAGGTGTTTGATAATTGACCAGGCGCTCATTCCTGCGGGAGGGCGCCGTGCCCGGCTCTTGCTGCGCTGCCCGGGAGCCCCGGCCCTGCTGCCACCATGCCCGCCCGCTGCCTGCTGCTCCTGGGGCTGCTCCTCCAGCTGCAACCTGCCCTCTGCCAGGAAGGTGAGTGCGGGCAGCTGCCTGCCGTCCCGGGGAAATAGAGGCAGGGAGAGGCAGGAAGGTGTGCCGAGCCCCGGCAGCTGGGAGCTGCTGCTGGGGGGTGAGGGACAGCTGTGGAAGAGCCTCTTGGGGAGGGAAAATACATCCCAGCTGCTGGCTTCGCATCGGGATGGATGGGTGTACACTGAGTTTAGAGGTCTGGCCGGGGCCAAGACAGAGAGGGTTTCTACCTGTTTTGCTGAAGGCTGAAACTGCCGCTTGAGGTTTATCCGAGCTGCTTGCACAGAGATAAACTGCTCTGGTTTACCTCTGGCAGGACTGTGCACTGAGATGAGTAATCTGTTTTCTTAAGGCTTTTATTTTTTTCTTTCTTTCCTTTTCCTCACTCTTATCCTTGAGTAAGTGTTGTTCTGGGTTGCTCCCTGAGCTCTCAGATCCTCCTGTTAATCTGTAATTTTGATAATTGCTGAGGAGAGGGAGCAAATATTTTCCTCAGCAAATTGCTCTCTTCTTCTCTTCCCAAGCACTTAACAGAGAAACATCATATGGCTAGGGCATTATTTTTAGGAAATTCACTGAAGGGCTTTTCTAATGCTAGAAATAATGAGGAGCAATTAAAACTCATCTGGTGCTGCCAAAGTCCTGGAAAATTCCCTCCCCCTTTCTCCTCCTGATGCCCTAGCCCTGACCGCTCTTCCTGTGTTTGTTTACCAACTTGCTGAGGATTTAACAGTCTGGGGTGTCCATTGTCAGCAGGGTTGAAAGTTTTGCTGTTGCTTGGAATGAGTGAAAAAAAAAAAAAAAGAAGTCCTTTAATGAGGATTCAGAGCCTGGCACAACTTCCTTAGAGAGTGGAAAATACAGGCCAGCCAAAGCTTTCCAAATGCTCAGGGAAGAGGTGTTAAAAAGCAGGTCCGTGTCTTCAAATTAGCTGTTGAGTATGGAAATGGAATTGCAACAAGTGCACAGGCTTATTTTGGCACCGGCATTTCCCTTGGTCTGGTTTGTAGCTGCAGATGTGTGGAGACACATCTGCCAGGGCTGCAGATTCCACATTGCTTGGTTTGGCTTCGGAGATGTTGTTTGTGAGGGAAAACCCCACCATTACCATGGGCCAAAACAGAGAGGAGGTGGCAGAGCCTGAGGGACAGGCTGACCCAGGAGGGGCATCCCCAGTAAAGCGTTTTTCCGGGAACACAGCCCTGTTTCCACAGGTGAGACTCATCCTTTCAGCCACCCTTCCTGGCAGGGCAGCAAGGGGTGCTCAGTGGGACTCCAGCCAGGCAGTGCCCCCCGGGGCTGGGGCCCAAGCAGTCACTCCCTGAATAGATCCTGTCAAGCTCTTGCTGCTGCCCAATCCCCATTCCTCCTTTCTTTTGCCAGTGCAAGTTTCCCAGCGGGTGTTTCAGCCCAGTACAGGGGCATTTGCCATTCCCCTACCACCCTTATCTCTCAAAGCCAGCACCCCTTGATTTTGGTTTGGTGTTTTCCCTTTTGGCTTTGGATGCTCTGGAATCTGGTGGAAAGAGCCACATGAGTGAGATTTCACTTGCAAAAACATCCAGTACCTCCTGAGCATGGTTGCTCCAAGGAGGTTTGCTATCTCTTTTCTGCCCCCACTCCTTTGCTGGAAGATCACGAGATGCAAATTTGGCAGCTTAAGTCATTGCTGACTTCATTCCCTGGTTGACCTTAAACTCCCTTAACCCCAGCAGAAACTTCATGAAGGGCTGGACCTGACCCCCACCCCAGGCTTAGGCTGGAAACCCTGGCTCTGGCAGAAAAAATAAACTACAACTAATAAATAAATGTGGCCAACAGCCAAGGGCAGAGGCGGGGAGGATGCAAAGCGAGCCAAATTTCAGCCAGGAGGCAATAGGTGTGTTTGGGGCTGCACTCACAAGAAGGGTGGGCAGCAGGGCAGGAGCATCCTTGCCCACCAGGTAGGACAGGAGGGGACCAACCCCTGCCCTTCCCCACTGTCACCAGCCCTGGGTGCCATCACCACCCGCTACCACCAGCAGCCTGCTGATACAATGGTATTTAAGTCGAAACACGCTGATACAAGAGGGAATTTCCATCTGAATTCCTCCTGCTTGAGGTTCTGCCCTGGGACCTTGCAGTAAACACGGCAAAAGTCTCTGTGGGGAGAGGAATGTGAGATGCTACTCAGGGCTGTTCTCACAGCCCCTTGCCCAGAAGTGCCACGGCTTCCCAGACTGGCAATGCTGGTGAGTCAGCTGGCCAGGCTGATTTCACTTCCAAGAGGAAAAAGAAGAGCTCTGGTTTGGGGTTTGGGGTTTGAGGTTTTGTTGTTGTTGTTTTATTCATTATTTTTTAAATAATGTTATCTTTCAGTAAAGACTCCAGGAAATGGGGGAGTTACCAAAGGATAGTCCCCCTTCCCAAAATCAAAGGGAGGAGGGGAGAGCTGTCAGCAGCAGAACCAGTGTGAAGCTGGCTGTGGGTTAGGAGTTTGCATGTGTGGAGCATGCAGCCTACTCTTACTACTGCTAGTAAAGATTATTTTCTGTTTATAGCAGAGGTTTGTCTCCTGTGAGACAGAGGAAGTGTTCAGTGTAAAGCTCCTGAGGGAGACTGGAGTACCGAGTGCTCGTCCTGGGGCAGCTCAGCCTTGCAGGTGTGGGTCTGGCTGGGTCTGGCTCTGAGTGTCCCGAGGCTGATGCTGGGGCTGGCAGGTGTCACCCTCCACCTGCCCCAGCTGCCCCTGCAGAGGGACCACGTTACCTGCAAGGGTTGGTGTTTTCATCAGCAGGTGAAGAAAAGCCAGGTCTGAGCAAATAGTAATTGAATCTCAAAGGAATGTGGCTGTATGGACAAGGTGTCCTTTGGTACTGCACTGAAGGATGAGTTTGACTGTGTCTGACAGCTCCATTGTCCAAAATCCAGTGGGAGGCAAGGAGCAGCCATCCCAGCAAGGGCTGGGACAAGGTTCCCTCTTCTCACAGCCCTGCCCTTGCACTCTGCCCACATCCAGGAATATGTCTCACGGCCTTCTACCCGTGACTGGATTCCTGCTTAGGTCTGGATAGAGAAAAACGAACTTGTGAGTCCTTTCCATCCCTGAGGGAAATGGGGATACCTCAGTCAGCTCCTAGTGCCCCATCACCACCCCAAAGCTGCTTGCCTCCCTGTCATTCAGGTTATTCCTCTGAATGCACCAGCTTCAATTTCTGTCATAAAATGTTTGCTGTTTCTCTTGGAAGCTTGTTGGACGGTGCGTTTTACCAAAATCCACAATTACAGCTTTTTGCTGTGAGAATGACAACCAAATTTTACACTCTCCCTGTTAGGGAGTCCTTATTTTACCAGTCAGTATTTGCAAAATATCCTAGGAATGATGTCCGTGGCATCCGGGGATGGAGAATAAGCAGTTTGCTGAAACCCATCTGCTGCCTTTCCTTTGGCAAACATTCTCCTTCCCTCCCTTCCTCCACATCCCCCAGCCTTTTCTCCCCCATCACAGAGTCACCAGCCCCTCAAAGGTGCATGTTTATGTATTTGTATATGTCAGTGTCTGTGGAGCCCCAAAGCTGCAAGGCACCACACTCCACATGCAAACCCCAGTGAAATCGCTGTGAATTGTACTTTATTTCATTGCTATCACCCAGGTAAACCTGCTTGAATTGTCAGCAACCTGTTCTGCTCAGATTTGCAGGATCAAGTTCTCATCTGGACCTTGCTGAAGCTGTATGGGAGAAGCTCGGTGGATAAAGCCAGAGGATGCATTTCTAACACGTGTCCTTTTCTTTCCCTGCAGCCAGGGGCAGCCTCCAGCCGTGGTCGCAGGGTGTCATTGCAGTGGTTGTGTTTCTAGTCCTGGTGGCCATCGCTTTCGTGGTCAACAGGTTCTGGTGTAAGGAAAAAGTGTAAGTGTGGGAGGTTGCTCTGGGTTGGGCTTGGCTGCCTTGGCACGTGTCACTTCCAGCAGCCTCTGTGCGTGTGCCAGGGCTGGGGACACCGTGCTGTAAGGGGCGGGGAGAGCAAAGACTCCCTGTCCTCATCTCCCTGTCCTGGTCTCTGATCCCTGTTACTGATTGCCAGGTGTGAGCTTGCTCAGCCGCACAAATGCTGCCATGAGAAAGTGCTGTGCTGGGGACGGGGCAGTCACAGCATCGTGGCTGGATTACATGGGCACATGTTCAGGGGGCTGACAGAGCCTGGTCTTCTATGGCTTTGGGGGTGCGGTTCCCATGTGCTTTCTATCCGTGGGATAAAAAGCCTGAACCAGCTTTGTTTGCAGGGCAGACAGAGACAAAGCATGAGAACACACTGAGAGGAGCTGGAAGAAAAAGGAGGCAGCCAGGCTGTGGCAGTGCTCTCCACCTGGAGCCCATGGTACAGGCAAACGAGGTGTCTTTACTCATCTGGAAAAGGCTCTGTGGGAGGGGTTACCTCTCGCCTGATGCTGGCCAAGCAGAGTCACAGGCTGCTGCTCCTGCTCAGCCAAGCAAGGCCAACTGGCTAAATTGCAGTGACCTGGTCTTGAATCTAAGCCCAAAGGCAACAGGGGTTGAAGACCAAAAGCACCCCATGTCTGTTGCCCAGTTCCTCTGTACTGGTGGGGTTGCTTTAGGCTTTGCACCCAAATGTGCTGGAGTCTTCTTGTACCTGTGCATTCCTGCAGCCTCTCCAGGCTGAGGAGGTGGTGAGCTGATACATATTCTGATGTTCAGCAGGTCAGCTTTAGCCCCAGAGGCATTTTAAGTGGGTCCCTTTGGGATGCATTCTGAGCCAATGCATAACACAACATGTGTGTATATATATTTATATGGTCTGATTTGCCACTGTAGTCTTTGTTTCCCAAAGAGGAACCTTTGTCCTCAAACTGAAGGAACCCCCAGCCCATGGAGTGGCAGGCAAGGATGGTGTTTCCCCACTGCTGCCTGTGCCTGGCTGCCTTTTCCCAGCCTGGAGACAGAGGATGCTGAGAAGGGCTTGAGGAGGGATGGTGCCTTGTTTTAATTAATCTGGCCTTTCTTCAGAAGAGCGGGAGTGAAGCTCAGCAGCCTGGAGCCCTGCCAGCTCTGTGCTGTCACTGTGACAGCAGCTATCAGCTCCAGCCCCTGCCTGTTTATGCCAGGCTGTTCCTTGGAGAAGCCTCTCAAATTGCCCTTGGGAAAGTGCTGGAGGAGGCAGGGATGTGCACCCACCCTCTGCAGCTAAATTCCCCTGTAGCACTGCTCAGGCTACAGGCTCGCCCCAGAGCTGAGCTTTTGGAGTCTGGCTGAGGTTGAACACCCCATCCCTCCCCAGTGGTTCCTTCTGCAAGCAATCCAGACTCTCTTTTGAGAGAGAGCAGCTTGGCTTTGCTCACATGGACGTGCACAAGGACAGCCCTCCTGTGCCAGGCTGCAGCACCAGCAGAGCCTTGACTGCTCTCTCCATGTCTGTTGGGATCCACAGGGGATTATTTTTCAACAGATTACATAGAAGTGGACTGGAAAAACCAGTTAGAGGGAGAAAACCATCCCACGTATTGACAATGAGTCCTGCTGACTGCCAGCATGGTGCTGGGAGTCACAGCTGTGGAGACAAGCGTTGGCACCGGGCACAGCCTCTGCAAACCTGCAGTGAGGGTGTTCCTCCTTGTCCTTGTCCTGCTGGCAAGGGGGATGAGCAGCGTGTCCGAGGACAGAATCACATTCAGGTCCCTTATTGTCTCTGTAGTGGCATCACCACTAAGAGGCTGCTCCCCAGCACGGCTCATTTGTTGCTCTGTCTCAGCTCCTCCCTTCTCTCTCTCCAGAGAAAATGCTGAGAACGTGGTGAGTGTGGAGGACAAGCCAGATGCTGTCACATCCAATGGCCACGAAGGGAGATACATATCGGCTGCAGCTGACTTCAGGTGAAGGACCTGCTCAGACCTCTTCCCCATGGCTCCCAGGCTCTGTTCTGTCCCCTTGGGGACAGCTCAGACATGCAGAGCTGTGGTCTCGCCCACTCAGGATCTTACAGGTCTCATTCACCTATTTTTGCGGCTTTTAACCTTTCCAGGGGCTAAGCAGAAGCCAGTGAGGGAGTATCCCCTTCTCCCTCATCTCTCCCCATCCCTGCCGCTGAGCCTCACAATCCACCCACCACCTCACAACCTGCTACACCACATTTTTCTTGTGCTACATCACACCTTTCCAACAGACAGAACCACCAAAAGCGGCCACAGGCCACCAGGTAGATGGTGGCAGTCAAAAGAGCCCTCACTGAAAACTAGAACAATTCCCACTCCACGCTTGGCTTCCCTTCTGTCAGGGTGACCCCTCCTGTGGTCCCCACCTCATCCCTCACTCAGTGCACAGCTGGCACCAGCACGGTCAGCGCAACAGTGGTGGCTTTGGGGACATCGGTCTTGCTGGGCCTGAGCTCAGCACTGCTCTTGTCCCTCTTGCTGCAGGTCCAAAGAGAACCAGCACGCCTACGAGAACACCGTGGAGCCCGAGGAGAAGGTGATCACCACGGCCATGTAGCAGCACCCACCCGCCACCCTCCTCTTCCTCTCGATTCGCTTCCCGCTATTGCGATGGGCGTTTCCACAGAGACCCTCTGCACTGGCACCCCCGGAGAGTGATGGGTCCCTGGCCTCTCCACGGCACCAACACCTCCTGATCTTTTCCTTTCCCACCCGTGGGACATGCTCTTCTACCCTGGGGTTGGTGTCCACGTGGGCACCGGTCCCCAGGAGAGGTCTGGAGGTGCCACCTCTCCTGCCTGCTGGTCACCCCACCTTGTTGCCAGGGTTGATGTCCCAAGTCCCAGGAGGGCGTTGACCTGTTCAAGACACAGAGGGGATCCTGCTGGGTGCCTGGGACCTCCCCACACTCCCAGCTGCCCTCCAGGGAGCTGCTGATGGAAAACCTGCTCTTTTCTCCCCAGTTCACCCTCCTTTTTATGACCTACACCATGCATTTTAATGTCAGAACAAACCTCTCCCTCTGTACATATCTTCCCGGTGAGCAATAAAGAGAATTGTTGCCTATGACAGCAAAGAGGGTCATTCTGCTAATCAGCCAAAGGGCTTTCTGGCATCTCACAGCTCTCCCAGCCTTCAGGCAGTTGGGAAATGAAGGACATCAGGGAATGCTCAGCATTTGGACTGCCTCAGAGCCTCAAAGGGATGTAGAGGGAGGTGAGAGCATCATTCCCTCTCCATTTGCCAGGTGGGGTTCCTGAGTCACGGAAACAATCCTGGGTGAAAGGCAGCACTCCCTGAATCCCACTGACCACATCGTGCAGCCCTGCAGCCAGCTGGGAGCCCTCTCCAGGGCTGGAGGCTGCAAATGGCAGCCACGTATCCATGCTGCCAGGAAGTGGCCAGGGGCTGCTCTGGCTGTCCTGGGACAGCTGGCCACAGTGCAACCTGCTCCTCCAGGCTGCTCATTAACCAGGGTCTGTCTTCCGCTATGGTGGGGACAGCGCCAGGGCCAGCACGGGAACAAAGAGCATTTCTAAGCCGTGGCATTTGTAGACTGAAATGAGAGACCTCTGATGCCTTGGCCATTCCTGGAATGTGAGTTACTCCAGTGGCATGCAGGGTCTTCCTGACCAGTGAGGAAAGGATTAAGGGACTCTGCAGTCAAGGGCAGCCCCTTTGGAGCAGCACTGGAACGGGAGGTTTATAAGAGGGGCATTTTTGGCAGCCCCTGGTTTTGGGGGGAGCACGGTGTTTTTAGGGCTCTGCTGTGAACTTCCCACAGGCAAAGCTGCTGATGTCCCTAGCAAATAGTGACACAAAAATTCAGGCAGGAGTCTTCCAGTAACAGATGCACCTTGAAAGGCGTTTTCCCTGGAGCCTGAGGCAGATGAGTATTTTGAAAATGCCCTCAAAGACTTGGCATTGAGAAATCACAACTCCTGTTGAGAAATTGCATGGGAGGAGAAGAAAACAGGCGGAAGGGTTAGAGGGGTCAAGCCCTCTGAGGTGGAGGTAGGATCCAGCATCATGTCAGAGCTGTTTCCATCTGCCAGCATCCTTTGGGGAGCTGGAGGCAGAGCCAGCTCCAGGCTGGGCCCTGGACCACCCCGCTCGTGCCCCTGATGGATGCTGCTCCCCTGACTTTCCTCTCACAGGTGCCAAACGTCACGTGGGTTTGGAAAAAACAAGCTCCCCAAGGTTCAGTGGTACTGCTGTGCTCAGCAGGGTTTAAGGATCAGTCACTGCCTGTTCCTGCCATGTCAGCACTTGGGCTGGGGGTGTGGCGAGAGGAAGGGAACCCATTAATTTTTTACCTCTCGGTTGCAAAAGAAGTTAACAATGACATCCCTTATAATGAGTAACAACGGGAGTTAATTCCCTGCCCTGTGTACACAGTGAATGTGTCACAGATGCCCGAGCTGCTCACCCTGCGATGCCTGGCTGTGCGTTTGGAGCGGAGGTGTGCTGAGGGCTCCGTGGGTCCCTTTCCCCACGGATCCCTGCCATGGCTGTAAGTCTGAGCAAGGACACGGACAAGGCTTCACTGCTGGGCTCGCCCAGGATCTTCTGTGCTTTGTCTTATCACAACCAGCACCCCTTTGGAGTTCACTTCTCTGGGGAAAACACCTTATGCAGGAGCCAGTGCGATGTCCTAGCGGGATCTCACCTCTGCACTGACCAGGGTGCTGTCCTGCCTCAGTTTCCCTTGCCTGTGAAGCACAAGCCAAGGCTGTCTGAAGCTGCCTTCCCACGAGCTGTGCAGCCGCTCGCAGATGCTTCTCGGTGTGATCCTAAAAAGAACAAAAGGAGCGAGCATAAATGAAATTTATTGTTGGAAAATCTTAATTAGATTTTAAGCCCCAAAGGGAGAAAAGTGAGGTATTATCTGACACAGCTAATGAGTGTTAAGGGTCCATTGTTATATTTCTTGTTTACCTTTCTGTACTGGCTGATACAGCCCAGATCCTCGCCTGTACTGCCATAATTAGGATATCTCATCTCTTGCTGATAGGGTCGGGATGCTCTTTAAAGCACAATGCTGTCTCATCCCTCCCTGGCAGGATGAGCGTGATTGGGAAGACAACTTTCTGGAGTGCCAGTGCTCGTGCCTTTCACACTGCCCCCGTGAGCTGCGGAATCTCCTCCAGCGTCAGGGCTGTGCCTGAGAGCCCCGGGTGAGGGGCACCTCCCACAGCCTCAGTGACCTCTCTGAAGCGCTGAAGGGCTCCAAGCCAACTTTCCTGAGGGCCAAACCCTCCCCAACACCTCTCTCCACGCAGCACAGGGAGATGAAGATGTCCTTCACAAGCCTCCCCAAGCCCACCAGTGAAGGGGAAGGACACCATGAGTGCTCCATCCTACCCCCCACTCCATAATGCCATTATCTCTGAAGCTTTGGGCTTCAGGAAGATGTCCAGGGCTGGGTTCTGCTGCAGACAGAATAGTCTCCTTTTGGGCAGCAGATATTCAGGGTGGGGTTTTTTGCATTCCCGCTTTGTTACAAGGTGTATCACAGCTTTTCTTTGTGACCTAGGAGGGTGCAATCCATCTCTTGGACCCGCAGATAATGGGGTATCTTGTTGAAAGCCACTTTTATTCTGATGCTTGCCCAATCTCTCCTGAGGCTCTTTAGCTATGAAGGTTTGAGATGTTTCTGTTCCAGCTGTAACTGGAGCAGTTTCGGCAGGTGGGCACCTCCCATACAAATTATCCCAAAGCAGTTTAATTAAAGACTTGCTGTATTCAGGTAAACTGCTGCTGGAAGCAGCACCAGCTCTATCCCTGCCCCTGAGCAATGTACCCTGGGGTTTATATCCTGGCATTGGGCACCTTGACACCAAAGATGTGTGATTTGGGTCTCTAGAGGAAAAAAGGGAGCCTGTGCCACCATCGTGGTCCTTTGGGTGAGGAAGAAGCCCAGCCACCCAGGTGGAAGCCAGGAGTGGGCATGGAGGGGTGGCTGTGTGTGGGCAAGGGGGCTGCAAAGTTTTTGGTCTCGATTCAAGCCACTGAAAGCCAGAAGTAAAATACCATCCATTGTTGGTTTATACACCCGTAGTAGCCAAACAAACATCCCCGGAGCCCGTCCTTATCACTTTATTACACCTGCTAGAGTGAATAGATTAAAGAGGATGGGGGAGGGGGGAGAAAGCTGAAGAATCCAGCAGAAAAACTGGGTTTTGGGATTGTTAATTATTCTCTGGGGTCTCTAATCTTTAACTGGCAAACAGCATCACTAACTGTCTTAAAGCCCCTCCTGGAACATCCTGATAATAAGCCATCTGCATGAAGGCACCCCGTTATCTGCCCTCCTCCAGCCGCCTGTGACATGGCTGGAGTGGGAGATAATGAATGTGTGGTGTGTAATAACGACACGTCATTCATGATTATCGGCCTGATACCCAACCTTTTAGCTCCATTGTTTGTGCTCCAAAAAAAAAAAAAAAAA